>CM027123.1:29859420-30185367 GCA_015476505.1 Urochloa ruziziensis | reverse complement strand
TGAGATAGTCTCTTTTTGAATTAAAATGATAAACTGAACTTAAATCTTTCACCCATGAGTAAATGCCTTTGCACGTCTTATTTGAGCCGAAATGGCTATATTTTGCTTAAGGTCATGCTAGGATGATATTCTTTTCATTTGGGTCAAAGATCGTTGTCATTGTAAATGTTTAGCCCATGTTTATCTCACGGAGGAGCATAAGCTTCTTTTTGTCGCAAAGACATTTCATGTACCATGCTTAATTTGAAAAACTTGAAAAATGAGATGTCTATGCATGAAAGAAGAAAGATGAGAAAAAGATTTATTTGAATATATTTATGCTCATGTCTCTATGCTTTCACCATTGCACACACTTGCACACATGGGTGCTAAGCGGTTGCATGTTGTTTGCCGGAGAAGTCTCCCATGAGAAGTGAACACATGGCTGTGTGCTTTGACATGACATGAGATAGATTTCGGGCGTTTATAATGATCTTTTGTCAAGAATGCTTGTTCTATCATGATCTTGGTGAGATGAAGTTTATTTTTGCTCAAATGGTCCATGTTTAGGACTTTGCTCATGAGGTGAACCTTTCGAAAAAATTGCACAAATTGATCATGGCTTTGTCAAATGGCTATATATCTTCACCTTCTTGACGGCAATGCCCTTATGATGCTGTGGCCTGTCTAGTTTGCCTGTTCTCTAACTTGTAGAATTTTGTATCGCTCATTGCCTATTTGAGAAGCTTAGAGTTGAAATTTTTGCATTTTTGCCTGGATTTGTGCATTGTCAACAAGGGGGAGAGTTTGAGCATTGGAATACATTGCTGGGTACTTATGGAAGGTTTTCGAGTTGAAACGACATCATTCCGAGCATTTTTCTGTGATTTGCATTTTTGTGCTTCGACTGGGCAGGGCGGTGTGACCGCCCCTGCAGGGCGGTGTGACCGGCCCTGGAGCTAGGGCGGTGCAACCGGCCCTCCAGGGAGGTCCAACCGGCCCTGTGCGGTGGCACGAGGTTTTCTGGGATTTGATCCATTTTCGATGCATTTTTGCACGCACAAGTTCACTTGTTCAGGGGGAGTTTGCATCAATGCAGGGGGAGTGCTTTGAGTGTTCTGAAAAGTGATTTGGAGATTCGTGACTTGTGTTTTGTGCTTTGCTCTTTTGCCGATGGTGTTGAGCCCTTTCGCTTCTTCTTGAAGGGTCGGCGTTTCTGGAGCTTTCTCTTGCGAAGTGACTTTGTTTCGGCTTGCCTTTGCTTTTAGTCACTTGCTTGAGTCTTGGTTTCGATTTCTTTTCTATTTTCTTTTTCTATCTATGGTTACTATGGGTGTGTTGTCAATGCACTCATCAAGGGGGAGATTGAGGACCCGGTGTGTCCGAGGATCGGTGGATGGTCGCTTCCTGGTGTGATGAGTGATTGACAACGTGGTGTGGATTGACGTTTCCCTTGGCTCAAGTATTGCAGGTGTAGAATGCAGCTTGATTGCATTGGTGCAGGTGAAGAACAGGCGCGAAAGGTCTTAGCCATGGCGGCCTCCGAGGAGCGGAGAGACAAGTAGGCTTGGTTCGAGGGACCCGGTGGCCGGATGGATCAAGTGCGGTTCACATGCTGGCAAGAACGAGCAAGGGGACGTGGTTCCGGTGCGAGGTAGCGGCTCACAACCGAAGCTCGTATGCGGACGAGAAGCCGGTGCAAGGTGGCGGCTAACGACCGAAGCTTGCGCGCGGGGTTTGGTGATTTGGCCACAAAATCATCGGTGGAGGGTTTCCCTTGGTTTGGGCCTCAAAACCAAGGACCGAGGACTCGACGTAGCGACGGCCCGGCCTGCCAGCCAGGGGCGGTCCAACCGCCCCCCAGGGGCGGTGTGACCGGTCCCACCTGGGCAGGTCGCCCGTGAGCGTTGAGGAGCTTCGATCCGGAGGACACGCGACGTGATCGCAAGGCTTGCGTCGGAGGGAAGCTAGCTTGCGGTGGAAGGTGTCCCAGCCGGAAAAATCTTCGCGGAAAATGTCATATTCACCCCTGAGGGGTATGTATCGCTTAGGGGTAGTTTAGTCTTTCGAGCACCACCATTTGGACTATATAATAGACCCCCTAGGGGTGGTGGCTGTTATCTCTTCTAGTTTTCTCTTTGGTTTTCCTTTGAACTAGTTTTCCCTTCATCCCCTTCATCTAGAACTACTTCTAATCTTTCTTAGTTTTGTATAGGTGAATTCATGGTTATGTGATGGAGTTTGTGCTGCTCATCTTTGTGCCATGATTTGATTTCCCGAGCTCCTTTTCTTTTTCCCATTTTCGGAGGTATTTTCGGAGCCATTTTTGGGGATTTTCGTTCTTCACTTTCAAGCCCGTTTTCTCTCGGATTTCTTTGGGGGAATCACATATGAGTGCCTTGTGCCTCTTTTGCTGGTGATCCCTTGCCCCCAAACGCCGGGAATCGGTTTAGATTTGAAGTTTTCGGGATGAACTCGTGGAGGGTGTGTTCTTCGCTAGATTTGAAATTCCCGGAGTTCTAGAGAGTTAGAGGCTGAGATTTTTGGGACATAGCCTCTCCTTGAGGTGTATATCATCTACCCAAAGTTTCGTCTCAAAACTCCAAGCCGTTTGGGAGATCCGTTCTCGAGTTGACCTTTTTCCCGTGCTGTCTGGCAAGACCGGTGCGACCGCCCTCGGATACCGGTGTGACCGCCCCTGGCAGGCAAGGGCGGTGCAACCGCCCCTGGAGAGAGGTGCAACCGCCCCTGGCTGAGAGTTGGTGATTCATGTGGTTTTCGTTCGATTTGTGTTGGATTTGGTCGATTCATGTTCCGCTGTGTTGATCTTGTTCCTAGGGTCAGTAGCCTCACAGTAGCTACGTGATCTTGGCAAGATCGGTTGGTAGGATTTGGAGTTGAGTTGGGAGTAGCCGGATTCGTGAGAAAAATTTTTATCGGCTCCCATTCACTCCCCCCCTCTCTGGTCGCCTAATCGGTCCTTCAGACCCCAACCAGAACTACCAGTGAGCTTCATCGAAGCTTGGGGGAGTCGCAGGTATGTCGAAAGTCGTCGCCGTTTGCCTTGCCGTTGCCGTTTGCCTTACCGTTGCCTTGCCGTTTGCATTGCCGTTGCCATTTGCCTTGCCTTGCCGTGCCATGATGAAATGCTAAAAAAAATAATAATAAAAACGAAATAAAATAAAAGCTCCAAAATATGTCTTTATGTATGAAACTATGGTTGAGAACCTCTGGAATGATGAATAGTTGCTCTGTTTATGCCCTCTAAGTGCCTCGTGCTTAATCCTTTACTCTTGAGTATTTGAGTTCGTTGGCATTTAAGGATCCGCCATGATAAAACTGTGGGAGCAAGAGCACTTGTTCATTGTTTAAGTTATTGTGAGTTTTGATATGGTTTGTTTCGAGGTATAACTGCATGCTTAGTAAGGAACCTCTCGGAAGTTTTTATAAAATGTTACATGGTGAATCTTCCTCGATGGTTTAAATGTCCTATCCAGAGCCTAAACAGTTATATATTTGTTGAAACTACCATATGCTATCTTGAGTTGCTTTGAGTCTTGTCGAATGGTGAAGTCCACTTGCAGAAGGTACTTGACATTCACCGGTCTTCCCATCCACCTCAGCCTCAAAATGTCCGACTAGTCAAAGTCCCACTCCGGGGTTGACGTCCACCGTCGATGACATACACTCACCTCATCACAAAGCTCACCCCAAAAGGTCCTCAACTACTCCATACAAAGCTGAATCCCTCTCTGTTACCAAAGTAAGAGAAGAGATGTATTCGAAAAAAAATGGAGACAAATGCTCCATCTGAAAAAAAAGAGAAGAAACATCTCAAAAATATGAGAGAGAAACAATAAGGAGTCCAAAGACCTTTGAACATTACACCTTCTCCCTCTCCATTAAAACCCCATGAATTCCAAAGACCGGAATTCGACGAGTACCATCGCTCGCGGACCACTCTTCGACTCGACAACAGAAGTAACCAAGGTATGCCACTCTTACCCTACCTACAACTCCACTTCAGCCTTAGTGTAGGGAAACATTGGTCAATCCCGACCAAGAGTGAGGATTAAAACACCTTGAGTGGCTCGAGAGTACCATCGGGGAATGAATCAACCATCTTTTGAAAAAAATCATATCTCCAAGATGGAACCTGAAAAGTTGCAGGAAATACTTTAGAGATGACCGTTCAAGCTTTCAATAGCCCAAAACGTGAATCAATGCAGCCCCACGTGGAACCATGGTATGAGTTCTCTTTTATGCCAACTTATTCAAGTGATTCGTTGAGTTTTAGCTTAAGCACAGGGTACTTTAAGAGTATACACATTGAAGCAACTCCTGACCTACCGAACCTAGAGTTTTAGCCTTGCTCGAGGACGAGCAAGAGTCTAAGCTTGGGGGCATGTTGACGGCCATTATAACCCCGTAGTGACCGTCAACATTTCGGTAAAATGAGGATGATCATACCATATTCCATACATAAAAGTATTTTTATTGACAAATTCCACAAGTTTTGGATGAGTTGTGCTTGCAGGAAGAACCAGGATAAACAAGGGCCAAACCTGGCACAGAGCCAAGCCGGCCGGCCTAAGCCAGGCCGACCGGCCTCCCCTGGCCAGGTCTGGCCACGTCATTGATCCACAAGCCAGGCCAAGTGCCCAGGATGATCAAGCACCGTGCAAACAACGTCGGTTTGATCCAAGGACCCGGAAGGCCTAGAGGTGAAAGCACATGGATTGAAGGGCCCACATCCTAGGATTCTCGGACAAGCTTCAACTAAACGCAACTGTTACCGACCTTGGGAGAGCATCAGGACCGTTCCTGCAGAGGACGGTGCCAAGTGGCACCAGGGCCAGGCCGGCCGGCCTAGCCCAGGCCGGCCGGCCTCCCTCTGTGGCCGCCACGTCTCCTCCTTCGCGTGAAGCCTAAGCAGAGCCTTGGCGTGCTAATGACGCTGACATCCACCCCCTGGAGGCTATAAAGGAAGCTCATTCACCTTGGGAATACACACACCACATATCTCAAGTCTTTACTTGAAGGGAGCTCTAGTATCTTTTTCATTTCTTAGATTAGGATTAGAGTTGAGAGTAGAGTCGAGTCGAGCTTAGCTCGGATCTTCAGAGTCTTCGGAGTTCTGGTAAAGCTCTTGTATCCTTTCCTTCTTTTGAAGAGTTTATTTATATAATTACTTTCTTACTTCAGAGCTTAAGTTATCTTTTATATTTCTCTGTTGCTCTTCTTTAAGAGTAAAGATCTTGCTATCTTTAGAGCAAAGTCCTATCCCCTTTAGTTTTAGTGTAGAGTTTAGTTTAGCTCTACCGGGTTTTATCTCGCGGGTTTGCTCGCCTTGACCGGGCCGTAAGACGCCTTAGGGAAGACGGAGATTTCTCTTGACAGGCCTCAAGAGAAATCTTAATCATCGAGTGCAGACGTGGTGTCTGGCTTGTTGATTAACTAGGAAGTGTGTTGCACCCCACGGTACTGCATTGGTAGGCGGCAGGTGGTGACAGCCCTGTCCGTCCTTCGTAGTCCACCACGTTCGGGTGTATTCATAACAGTAGTGCTGAGCCCGGAGAACCCCCTCTCTCACCCCGTTCTGAGGTTCTCCCGTTCTAGCCGTCGAAGCGAGCTCTGTTCCCGGTATCTAAGCTAGGGTCTAGGCTAAGGCTAGAGTGCCTTTTGCTCTGAATTAGAAAGAGTCTAGGTCCGGTTTCTCCCAACATCTTTCCTTTTCTTTAGAAATAGGTGCTCCGTGTGTCGCTGGTCTTTCAGACCTTCTATTCGGTCATTAACTTGACCATTATCCAACCAAACCTAGAGTTTGTGCCCCTGGGTTTGTGGCTTGATATTTCTGGCAAGATATATCATTTCATTCTTCAATACACTTTAACCATCTGCTTCCCTATGGAAATATAAATACGATACCCTGGGGTAACTCCCACGGTGAAGTGCTACAACGAGATATATTCTGTGCGCTTGAAGAATTAATTTTGCATACAACGACATATATCTACGCGCTCTTGAGCGTTGCTAAAACGTGACGCTAAGGAGTGCCAACACCGGCCCAATGTCACATAGTGCCTCCTTGAAGTGACAATCAAAATTTGAGCATTTGATTACCGGATAGCATGTATTTCTTCCATGCCTAGTCACTGGCTCATCCCACTACTGATGTACGGGCCTTCTCGTGTGAGTGGGAGGAAATGAATAGTCCCATCTTGTGGTTACGGCACATACATTATGAGTATCTTCGGGTTTCCCTGGAATCCTCCCATTTTCAGCTGGTGGTAGAGCAGCCGCCAGTTGGTATAGCTGAGTCTCTAGCATCTTGTTGAAACTCAACTGACTCTTTAGAGCAGAAGAAAGACCATCAAGCTTGACATTAAGACCGTCCAAGGACTTCTCATTGGCAGCCAGCTTCTTATTGGATCATTCGTTGATCTTGGCTTGCCCGAGAACGAGATCCTTGAAGGACGGCTGGCTAGGGGTGAAAGAGTTCCTATAGCCGCCTCCTTGATATGGGCGTTGTGAGTTCTACCCTTAGCCTCCTTGTGGACGGAAGTTATTGTTGTCATTCATGTACATCACGTCTTCCTAGGTCGTAGGGCAGTAATTCCCTGAGTGCCCAGTATTGCCACAGACTTTACAAGTCATGTGAGAGTCCATGGGCAGCATCAGTGTTGTACACTTGCAGCTTTTTCTTGAGTGATATCGTCCACCTTCTTCATGAGGAGGTCTAGCTTTTCCGTAAGCACATCTGCTTCCTTGACGGTATGCGTACTTGTTTGACGGGATTGGAGTCGCTCATCGCTCCACCCTTGATTGGTCACCATCTTCTCAACTAAAGTTGTAGCAGCTTCAGGGGTCAATCAGAAGAAAGCACCTCCAGCAGCGGCATCAACAGTGGCCTCAGGATGTCGAAAGTCAACCCGTTATAGAAACTTTGTAGAATAAGCTAGTTACCCATCTCGTGGTGAGGACAAGCTAGGACAAACTCCTGAAGCCTTTCCCATGCCTCGGGAATAGATTCCGATGCTGCTTGTTGAAAACTTGAAAACCTTCCTCGCAGGGCATTGGTTTTGCCCAACGGAAAGAACTTCGCGAGGAATCCAGCGACACAATTTTCCCACGTACCAATTTTCTCCCGGTTCGCACAGAACCATTGCTTCACTCTCCCAAGCAGAGAGAACGGAAACAGGCGAAGACGGATAGCGTCTTCACTTACTCCTCTTATAGTGAAGGCACTACACAGCTCTTGAAACAGTTGCAGATGGGCGCTTGCATCTTCGTTGGCCTTGCCGCAGAATGGGCTGGCCTGTACCATCGTAATTAAGCCCGTCTTGATCTCAAAGTTCTCATTCCCAACATCCATAGTAGGCCCTCGCGGCATCTGGGCAGTAGAGGGAGCTGAGTACTCGTTGAGGGTCTTTTGAGCCATAGGAGTTGATGTGGATGGCACAAAGGAAGCTGGTTCGGTTTCCGAAAGAGTGATCTAAGGAGGAACGATGCGAGATCGCACCCTTCTCACCAATGACTCGGGATCTTCAATGAAATTTGTTGCCAACTTGAAACCAGTGATACACTACCTGTCTTCAGCATCAAAGATAAAGAAGACATATCTAACATTAGCCTATCTGAGTAAAGATCTACCATCTATGCATGTAGACATGTGCAAAGTAATTCTTTCAACCAGTGCCTTCCCTGGCAACGGCGCCAGAAATGCTTGTTGACACTTGCTAACGTCACTACCAGTTGCCTAGTAGTGCTGCTAGAAATACCAAGTGGTAATCTAATAGTTGCGAAAGGATCCACAAGCGCAAGGATATACTAATGTAGCATTTCACCCATGAGTATTCCCAAGGGTATCGTATTTTTCCAAAGGAAGGCGGGGTTGGTAAAAGATTACAGTTGCGATCATGAATATAGCGATAGCATGGATAGAACCATATACAAAGGACAGGGGTAAAAATAATAATATGATATGGGTAGTGTGACACACATTGGGGTTCATCTTAAGGACATCTAGACTATGGAAAGGACTATAAGTTAGCATCTAGGTTCTAAACACTTCACATACATGCATAGGTCATATTAGAGATACAGGTTATACATCATCATGAAATAGATCAAAGCACCCAAGCAAGGGGAGATAACCTCCCTCGCTTCTTAAGCACAGCCAGGTTGTTAATCATTTCAGAACTCCTACATGGAACCGGAAACAGTGGGGGATTTCAGAGGGTCCAACGGGGCTGTCACCATCCGCGGCCTACCGCGGCCAAACCGTGGGGAACACTCATACTCAACTGTTGATTCTAACCCAAGCTCCATGCTCGCATTGTTCACAACACATCGACCGTTCTGGACTATTGAGACTTGGATTGATGCCGCTATTATAAGAATAGCCCGTGAACCTCTACCATGGCTTTGATCATGGAGATCATGCAAGACATGCAACCTTATTCTAATTGAACTAGAGCAGAGTCTAATACAAGAGAGGGCACTCATAACTTTACTATCTATGCAAGGGTATAAGACTAATCTAGCATATAAGCCACATATCATGATAGCAAGAACATGAACACAGCTCAATCATATCATGACCCAGACAAACATTGTATGGAAAAGATAAATAATCAAAGTCATCCTAGAACTAAGAGATACAATAGCCTTACCCAAGCTCAAAGGAGACCTAGAACCTGAATAGAGCTACTCTAGCCTACTCCACTAAGCCTAGAGCCTATGGAAGAGAGTGAATTGCCTAAGAGTTGTGTGTCTTCATTTGGAGGCCCTCCCTCTTATTTATAGGCTCCAAGCAGCAGCATCTTGAGCGAACATTCCCTGGAGCACCTCAGAACCGACCTTGGGAGAGCACCAGGAGTTGACACGTGGAAGCATCATATGACAAGAGCCAGAGGCAGTTCGGCCGGCCCCTCCCTGGCCTCTCTCGGATTGTGCTTCTTCAGGGTGGTTGACAAGTGGGTCCCAAGTGTAGTCTGCACGTGCACTCACTGAGTTGAGGTGGTTTGGTCCTTGGTGGGCCCCTCAATCCATGTGATGCACATGCGGTGCCGTCTGATTCGTCGAGAAGTTGTCACTTGGATCTATGCGGTGGATTCTCCTTCAATTTCCTTTATTTTGTGCAACAAAACAACTGCAACCAAATATTCTCCAAGGACAAGTGGAACTACATTATTCGAAGGGAAATATGTGTGTTAGCATTGCAAATCCTTCACTTTAGTAGAGAATGTTGGCGGCTATTTTGTACTTAACAGCCACCAACAAAGTCCTTCAAGAGCATCTCCACTTTCTTACTTGAGCACTTCATTCTCCTTGACTAGATCATCGTTGCAATCTTCTATTGTCACTTGCTCAAACAATGATTGCTTTTCTTTCTTCTCATCTAGTGACCAAGTGTGATTGGTTTATTGACTTGATTTCATCATGCTGATCACAACCTCATGAGCTATTTCTAGCTTGGCATGTGTATCCATGAGCTCTTCATTTAAGCACCTGAGCTCAAAGTGTTGAATATTCAAATCTACGTTCATGTTAATGAGCTCATCCACTTGATTCTTGAGTAGTTTACTCTTTTCTTCAAATGGAGCAAGGTAGTTGATTTGGGCATCCTTGTCATCAAGAAGCTTTTCTAGTCTTAATATATCTTGTCCTTGTTCCATCACTCTTTTCATTGTTTCGGTCACTAGACTTCTTGCTTTAAGTGACATCTTATTGACCTCGGTCACAAGCTCCTCATCATCACTATCACTATCAGAGTCACTCTCAGACATAGCCATAAAGCACCGATGATGATCCTTTTCTAAATCTAACCAACACGAGGAAGTTGCATTATCACTCAGCAGTTTATCTTTGATTCTTCCTTTGTACTCGGCATTGTTGGGTTTGGAAACCGGCATTGTCGAGTACACATGCTTGGCTGCAGGCAAATCTGAGTTTTGATCATTGAGTGCTGTCACTTGAAGTTCAGTGTTGATTGTTGATGAATATGAGCACTTCTCATGTGATTGCACATCTTCAATTTCTTCATCATCAACACACTCAAAATTTTCATATATTTCCTTGATGAGAGACCAAACATGATATGCATCTCTTTGGATTTCTTTCTTTCTAGAGATAATGTCCCACACATCTTCACAAACAGACTTTTGCAAAAAAGTTAGAAACACAAAAATTGAGTTACAAGCAAGCTAACTCATCTTGAGTGATGTTTGATCGATCAGCGCTTGTCAACATCAAATTTAGGAGGTAGAATGCTAGCAACTAAAATATATCTAACCACAGGATCTATGTCTCTAAGAGTATTGTGAACATTGCAGGATCAAGAATCAAAGTTTGAGCCAACGAGCTCGAGTGGCTCAAAGTGTACCTCAATCGACATCTTTTCTTCATGGTAGTTAAGCTTGAATGTGAAGCCTTGCTATGATACCAATTGAAAGTCCCGTGATGTCACCTAGAGGGGGGTGAATAGGCGCACCTACAAATTTTACTTAGAATGCAATGGATAAAATTCACTGCCTACCAAAACCGACACTGCCGAGTTGATGAACTTGGCACTAATTAACTTGGCTAGGTAGTCAATGTACTCAACACTACCAAGTTTGACAACTCGGCACTATCGAATACACACACAGAGCGAAGTGAATATATATTGAGTGCGAGTAAATCAAGTCTAGTTCAAACCCCAGATGTAGAGGATGCTTAGGTGGAGTTCTTAAGCAGGTTCACACAGCCCCTGCACACAATGAACAAACAATCTCTCCAAGAACACAAGTGTTCAATGGAGAGCTCCTCAAATCCATAACACAATAATCAAGCACAAGACGACACAAGGATTTTACCGAAGTTCAGATCCACTGCATGCCAACAACAAGGCAAGATCAGTGGTTCCTAATCTCCATTTGAGGAGCTCTGCAAAGCCTCCCCACAAAAGTGCCACTCAAGCATACTATGGCTCTCCACTAAGAATTGATCTTTTTCGATGAAGGAGGCAAGACCAGCCTTTACAAACTTCTGGACGATCACCACACAAATGGGAGCTCACCGGCGACGCCTAGCCATCTAGGAGCCAACGCTCCAAGAGTAACAAATGCAAATGACAAGATTTCGGACCAAATCAAATGCTCAAGGTTCTGTCGTGCTCTTGATGTCTCTCAAGCTATCTCTCTCTCAACCCAACACAAAGATATCACTCTGATTGTGCAATCACACAAAGAGAGGTTGGGGAGAGCTCACTTGGCTTTTGCTTAGCTTAGAACAGGAAGGAAGCACACAGGAACCCTCAGAAGCAATAGCTAGCAACAATTGAGGTCGTGGGGTATAAATACTCCACTCCAACAAAGCTAGCCGTTGTGAACCCGGTACTGCCGAGTCCACAAACTCGACACTACCAAGATTTGAATAAAACTAGTTGTTGGCACACTCTATGTACTCGGCACTGCCGAGTATATACACTCAGAAACTCACAAGTGTGCACGTGAAGCTTTTGTGTCTCTCTCAACTCACTTAGGTTACTTGAGCATTGAGCCTGAACCAAAACACTGATGTGATGCATCCCTCTTGATAGTACGGCATTCCTACACTCAATTGTCAAAGATAAATTGTATTTCATCCATCTGAGATTCTCTTTAGCAAACCAATCCGTGCATTGATCTTCTATAATTTGAGTGCATCTCATTGGTACCATTAATTGAGCACATTTTCCTTGAGCTAGTGACTTGAATCTTTGTCTTTGAATGAAAACCACTTTTAGTTCAATTCACTTGTTTCTTAAAAAGATTGACGATTCTCTACAATAAACTCTTCATGACCAAGATTCATCAAATTGAATCCAAATAAATTTTCTTCACCCTTAGCAAAGACTCCATGACTCAAGCCGTGACTTGATCACACATTGCTTGGTACCTTGAAACACTATCCCGAATTCCAACTCTTCACCCTTGCATCACTTAGAGCTTCATATAAACTTGCATCATTCATAAAGTCCATTCATCAACTTGACTATTTGATTTTATTCCATATCTTCATGTCTCATACGCAAGCTATATACCAAGTGTAGATCAATGATGACCCATACCATCATGTTTCTAGTTTATGTTCCCTTAGCTTGCACTTCCATTTTAGCTTTTGATCTTCTCTTCAAATAGATAGCTCATTTCTTTGTAAAAGAATTCTTTCTAGTGCTATGTCTTGTTTTCAAATTTCACTTGATATGAGATTAATTAGTTGTCATCAGCACATGTCTCACTTCATAGTAACTCACTGCTTGTCGATTTTTCGCTTTTGACCATAGCCTAGTCAAATGACTTGTCATATGGAATAAACCTTTTGTAACCAATTCATCGATATTACAACAAATTGTTACTCATATACTCAACAAGATCATTAGCTCTTTAATCTTTGTGTCATTCAATCCACCAAAACCCACTAGGGACTTAGATGTACTTTCAGAAGGCCCATTCCTGGAAATCACTTTCTAGCAACGGCCCTTGCTACCACTCGTGCGTACAAATGAATTTAAACAAAAAGAAAACGTGTAGGAAAAAAATTGGACACGCCACAACTGCTGCTCGTCGGTCGACCGGGCATGTCGCCGCCGCCACACGGCTTGCCAGCCCAAGCCAAGGGAGTGCTCGCCCCCCTCCTCCCGCGCCGGCCTCAGGAACAGCAGCCACACCTTGGCCACCATCACCGCCCGAGCTCCAGTGCTAGACGCTAGCCCGTCGGGTCCAGTCTGCCACCTCCACTCCGCACTCGGTTGCTGGCCGATGCCCCGACGTGCTGCCACCGCTGGTGCTCACGGCCGCCTAGGCTAGGGGAGTGCCCGCCGCCACCCCTCCTGCGCTGGTCTGGGAACAGCCACCCCACCTTCACCGCCGCCGCCTCTCGAGCTTATATGTTGGCTGCTCAGGAAAGAGCAGGAAAGGATATACAACTTTGGTATGAAGTTTGTTTTCATACGAGACCGTATTGAGACATACAACTTAGATACAAAGTTCTATGTTGTTATTTTAAAAAATGAATTTTCGAGGTATTAAATGATCTCAAATACAAAAATTATCACTTACAAAGTTTCTTATCTCGTCGAGCTGTACAACTTTGGTATAAAGTTTATATTCATCCAAGATGACATGAAAAGATTTGTATTCAAAAAATACATCTCTTACACTAGTTCATGTTACACTAAGAGCATAACTTAAAATTTTGTACCCACTTTAAAATTACATATTATCTATATATGATATATCTCAATACAAGTTAAGTATGCAAGTTTAAAACATTTTGAATGTGTTTTGTTATTTTTCCTAATTAAAATAACACTAGTTTTCAAAACAAGAGAGTTTATAGTCATACTTTGGAGTATTAGGCCATTTCAAATGGAAAACTGGTCAACTACAAAGCTTTAAGTTTCGTCAAGATCTTCAATTTTAATATAAACTTCATTTTAATTCAAGATCATATTTAGTTAATATTTATTTATTTATTCTCGTGGGCCATCTACAACGGCCCATAGAGCATAACAATGTTATGTGCCCCATTTCTCCAATCCTATTCGGGCCAGCCCAAACACATAGGTGGCCCAAAACTCAGCCGACCCGAAATCCATTTCTAAGGTGTGGGTCATCCCACGGCCCGCGTCTTAAAATATCATTGTATCACACGGCTGGAAAAACGACCTTCAGTACTGGTCATAGGATACCTTAGTGCCGGTCGCTGTGACTGGTACTAAAGGTCCGGCAGTAACGTGCCGCAGGTTAGTATCGGTCACAGCCCCACGCGAGACCTGCTAGGCAGTTTAGTACTGGCTGGTCATACCAGCCGGCACTAAACTCTTTTTTTTCTTTTTTCAGTTTCCTTTTCTTTTATTTTGCTTTTGGTTTCATACATATTTGTATGTGTATTTGTACCAAATGCGACTACGTACTTGTACTATTGCATTGCACATATTTATATTACGACGATATCACATTAATATTATATATACATACATAAATATATAGAGTTCATTAACCTCTATCATAAATATGGCACCATATAATATCTCTTTTCTTGTATTCCTTCATATTTCTGCAAACACTGCATGGACAAAATATTAAACCCTTTGGTGATCTATTAGCCTCTCCTGCATTGAGAAAAGATTGTAGGCCATTAATCCACGCTGATGTGGCCCGGTGTTGACGTTTCTGAACGTTCATAGAGAAATCCGCAAGCGCACAGATATCATCGTAGCTCTCCCTTAAGAGTATTCCAAGGGTATCGAATCCAAGGAAGGCGGGTTGGTCAAGAGATTCTACTATGCTTATGAGTTATATCTTGATATCATAAACCAAATTAAAGCTCAACAGGGGTAAAGATAATAGCAGGGTAGTGTGACACACAAGAGAATAACACTCAAGATAAGATAGTCTAAGGCTAGAGAGAAGGACTAAGAGTTAGCTTAGGTTCTTATGTACTTTCCATATAATGCACAGATCATGTTAGAGAGGAAAACATACACATGGCATAGTCTAAGCCTATGCACCAAGGGCTACCCGGGTAGATAGTGTGACACCCTCAAAATTAATAAGGATTATTAATTTAATTAATAGATAAATTATTAGATTTATAAGGACTATTATAGGCTAGAATGAGAAATATTAGGAATTATAGAATATAAAATAATAATAGAAAAATAAAATCAAGTTCTACAACTTGGGTGCTTCATAAGGATTGAAATAGTATCGGAAGCCCTAGACTCAAATTAAAAAGAACCTAGTTCAAATTTGAATTCAAAAACTCATTTCAAACCCTTTAGAAAAATAAGGAAAAGAATTTTAAGCTTGGCGGGCCGGCCAGCCGCGGCCCAAACCCCTAAAGTCTGCTCTAGGCCCTCCAACTCCCTCCCCCGGCTCGCTTCCGCGCGGCCCAGCCCAGCACCTCTCCCCCCTCTCAGCCTCTCCCCGCGAAGTCCATCCCACGTCCCCCAACTCTCAGCCCAGCCCACTTTCCCTCCTCCTTGCTTCTCTCCTCTCTCTTCTCCGGTTCCTCCCCCCTCTCTCATTTCTCCGGCGCCGGCGCCGCCGTCGCCCATTCCGCCACCGCATCGCCCCCAACCCTCGTGGCAGCCGCGGATCAGCGCCACGCATCCACCTCCATCCCCTGCGCACGGCAGAGCGGCCATCCCGGCACGGGAGCCCCCTCCTCCTCCATCCCGCAGCACCCGTGCCCTCGCCGCCGTCGACCGATCTCCACCTTGCGGCCAGGATAGGCTCGACAAGGGCGCGCAGGGCGCGTGTCAGTACCACGCGAGGCCACCGCACAAGAAGTGCGGCGCCGACACCACCTCCCCGGCCATCCGCACGAACGCCCGCGGCGGCACGCGTCGCACGCCGGCGAGCTTGCCGCGCCGCGTGGCGTCGCCCCGCTGCCCCGGTGAGCCCCCAGGGAGCATCGCCGGGCTATAAATAGCCCTGCGCGTGCCCTGGATGGAGCTCACCTTCACCACACCACACCACACCGCCACCGCTGCCGCCACCACAAGCACAGGAGCGCCGCCGCGCTGCTCCGGCACCCCCGCCACCGCCAAGTCCCTGATTTCCCCTCCGACCGCCGCGACGTCATCTAGAACACCTTGCGGAGGCCAAGGAGCGTAGCGACGTGCTTCTGGAGGACGCCCGCGCCCTGAGCAAGTGCCGCCGAGCACCGCCGCCGTGAACTGCAAGCGCCATCGCACGCCGGAGCACCACCCCGGCCATCCCTCGACCCAGCCGCACCGTGGTAAGAACCCTGCCCCTACCACCGCCCTCCCCGCTCTCTTACTCCCCTCTCCAATACCTAACCGCGCCACGGCCGGCTGCCGCGCGCGTCGCCGTGCCCCTGCGAGCCGCCGGCCGGCCCTGGCACCCCTCCTTCGCACCCGCACGCACCAGTACACTCCACGTGAACCCCTGGTTACGCGCAACCCTCAACCAAAGCCCCAGGAACCCCCTGCCGTGTTTTTCCCCTTTCCACCGGCCGCCGCTCGAGCTCCGGCGAGCCGCATCGCCGCACCAGCTCCCAAACCTCGACGAGAACATCCTCGCCGGGTCCGCCGTGCTCCCCTGAGTTTGTAGATACCTTCACCGCCGCGAGAGACGCCCTGGCGTCGCCGGCGGTGAGAACTCCGGCGAGCCTCCCCTGCTGCCCCTCAGCGCCGCCGTGAAGTCCAGGCGCCCGCGTGGCGCTTGCGTGGCAGCCACGCGAGCATGGGGCCCGCCTGCCAGCCACCCGCGCGCCACACGCCTGTCGCCACCTCCTCCTCCCCGCCTCGCGTGCACGCGGTCCAGTGGACCGCAAGCCCATGGGCCGCGTGGTCCACACACCCGCGAGCACCGGTCCACAGCACAGTGGCCTGCGGGCTGGCGCCAGTGCTGGCGTCAGCTGGCCCCACTCGTCAGCCGCACAGCCCTAGGAAAAATGCTAGGTACACCCGGCTTAGTGCACCCAAAGAGTTATTTCTCCACTTTAGAAATTCCCAAAAATTCCCAGAAAATACCTAAAAATACTAGGGAAAATAATAAGCCATTTAGTATCATCCAAATTATTTGTACCCATTTCTAGGACCTAGAACTAAAAGGATTCTTTTTCAGCCTATAGAAAACCTCCGTTAGCGCACCCCGGTTTATACGTAATTCAAAATAGAGCCCCATAAATAGCCAATAAATTCCTAAAATTTATAGAATATATTCTAAGGTTTTTCATAAGGTTAGATTTCCTAGAAGCCTTCCTAAACTTAAAAATAATTTATTGCCTTCCACCGACATTTCCAAACCCCGCCAAACCCCGCGTAGACCCGGAGACACCCCGCGAAACCCCGGCAATCCACTGCTCGACTTAGAAACCACCCCTAAGGCCATTTTCTCTCTAGCTTCTCCCTTTACAAGTGATCCATTCGCTGTGATGATTGATTAGTCATATCTTTGTATTTGTATAGATGCTCCGCCGAGGAATCTCGGGACTGTAGCTCCGGCAGAGACTACCACCGTATCAGGCAAGTCTTAGCAATTTCCTTGCTCATGATAATCAAATGCATTAACATGCTCTTCTCTTAGCTAAATGTCTGTAGTTGCATGGAGAGTTAGCCACTCAGATATTCCCCAGCTACTAAGACACTACCCAGAGCCAGAAACCCTGGTTGCGAGAGGCACCCAGGGGGAAGAAGATGCGGGGTAGGGTGGATAGTCTCGGAGGAGCTCCTGTCCAGAGGCCTACCTTGGTCGATTAAGGACCGGTTCTTGGGAAAGTCTTTCCAACGCCATGTACGGCTATACGGGCCAAAAAGGACATAGCCTTCGGGAATGCCCTGTAATGTGAGGCCTCGACTCACACTCCACCAGCTACCTCTGGCCAAGCTACCCCAGGGGCCACGGTGGGCAACGGAAATGCTGGAGACAGCCCCAGACAGAGGGCTGGGACTGGTCGGCACGGGTCGCATGTGACAGGGCTGGTAGGGCCCACGGGCGATGCATGCCCTAACTTATATGATGCATCCATACCCGGGTTGATGTCCCTGAGTGGACGTTTATGCGATCCCTGCTTAGACCCCAGTAGCATCCGTGGGTAGACCCAGATGGAAGCTGTCCAGAGATGGACGCCAGTGGATACGAGTCCCGTAGGGGGACCCTACCGTTGGCCACGGGAGGGTCGCCTGACCGTATAGTTTCAAGAGTACAAACCTCTGCAGAGTTATCTAATCTATCGATAGCCGTGGCTCTCGGATATGAGCCCGTCTGGTTAAAGCTCCCACAGATTAGCCAAGAATAGCCTATAGGAGTGATAATAATGAGATGAGGGTGATTGCGGGATCGACAGAAGGATCCGGGCCAGAATCACCAGGGGGACTGGTAGGGAGGTTCTTGCCCCTCCAGGACCCAACACTGATTTATTAATCACCAGTCAACTAATAATGCATGTTTATACCTTCAATTGTTCTGTACTTGCTGAGTGCGGTGGTACTCAGACTTGCTTAATCTTGCAGCTCCATCGGAAGGTCTTCCCTCCCTTCACCGGCTCTGCAAGTCGTCTTGATCAGGTCCTAGTTCCGATCTTTACTTTTCAATTCTGATTAGCCGCTGCCAACTCTTATGCAATTAATGTTTTCCTTTACCAGGAAATGACATTATTTCATGCTAGGTGGGCCCGCCGGGTGGCGGGGCCCACAGGGTTGGTATCAGAGCCGCGTTAAGCCGTAAAATACATTTTTAATTCCTACTTTAAACACCCTGAGGGCTAGAATACGCGAACAAGTAGAATTAATCTGTTTCTCACCCGAATATGGCTCTCTTCTATCTTATTCTGCAAAGGAAGGGAATTCTCTAACCTTCCTTTCTATACTACAGGTAAATGGCAGAAGATCAGCGCTGGGATAGTTGGGACAATTGGGTCGATGAAGAAGGATGGACGCACGGGCACTACATCACGAAGCATGGATTTCCTCGAATTCTGTGGGATACTCTCCAAAGATTGGGATACGGCCAATACCCAGAGTATTCGGGGAAAGAGACAAAAAGAAGTGGAGTAAGGAGTTGCGAGATGTACCTTCGAATGCCCGGCATCCAAGCACATCCGGAGTGGGTACCATGGGTAGAGCATGCCGAGGGAACCGAATTTTCGGATACGCTCCAGATTATAGCCTTCCAAACCCTTACTAAAATCCTCTCCCGACATGTGACCGAAACCGAACATACCCCAGCCAAATACCTTCCCATACTAGACCTCACAGATCATCGTTGGCTACAACGAATTGAACACCTACAGCTGGTCCAACCCACAGAACTCCACCACGTTCTAGCCACCACAACCCAATACGCAGTCTCCCTGTATAACCTTCATACCCAGAAAGAAATGGATGCACAAACTTATCGCCAAGAGGCGGAAGAAGCACGTCACCGGGAAAGAAGTGCCCGATTCCGATTAATGAAGACCAAAGATCAAGCCGCTTTATCGGAATATCAGACTGAAACTGCTATGAGGAATATGACCTCTACCATAGACGAGCTCCAACTTACCATTGAAAACCTTACCCAGACCTTAGCTCAACGGCAGGAAGAATTGAGGCACTTACTGAGGCATTAAATCAGGCCCAGCACGACGCTCAAAATCAGCAAAACCTGATTGAAGAAGAAGAAGTGGAAATAATTGACGAAGAGGAATCTTCGGAGGAAGAACCCACGGAAGAGGAAGTGTCAGGACTAGACTCCACCTCCACCATCCCCTCCGCTCATTCCCCACTACGTTTCGAATCAGCAGGAGAAAATTCTGATAATCGATCCCCTGACCCCGACACCCCCGACCAAGCAGTTACCTCAAAACCCCACCCAAATCTAGGCAAAACCTACCTAGTAGTGGGACCGCGGGATAAGATGCTGGAAGTTCTCCACCGACATGGACTAACAGAAGAAGATGTGGGGCCCTCTCGCTTGGGATCGCCTTCCCCATAGTTTGGAGGGTAATGCTCAGTATAGGCGAAGGGATTACGAGAATAGTAAAAAGGAAAAGGAAACGAGTGGGAATATGTACTTATGTACAGGAAATAAGAGTTGTAAAATAGTTTGTGTAATAGGGGAATGCTCCAAATCATACAGTATGCTTAAATAAAGGAATGTTTGTGCAGGAAAGATGGACCGTTGGAACGAGGTTCGGTTCTGCGGTGACCACCACCAGGGATTTCCAGCCTTGCTACGCCAATGCCTTCAGGATCTTCGATTTGATTCACAACATACCCAATTCTATGGAAGTATGTATGGGTTAAATCATGAGCAAGGAACTGCCATGATTACCCTTACTGTGCCAGCTGCACCTGAGAATCCGGATCGTCACCCTACCAATGTAATGGTAGTAGAAAACTCACTTGATCTAGCTGTGCAGTCAGCCGCTCAAAAATGTTGTGTCAACTGCACACCGAAAACCCTGACCGCTTCGCAGATTCTCCGTACCGATTACTGCCCAGAATGCTACATGGGCAAGGACCGGAGAACATAACACGGATAGCCGAAGAAATGGAAGAAGCACCCGGCAACGAAGATGACTCGTGTTGTAAAGTCACCGGCAATATGTCCTAGCTCAACACAAGTACATCCTGGCTTTAGAAGGACAGCGAAGAGGCTATAATCTGCAACTCGAAACTAGTGCCAGAGTTCTAAAAGAACTAAGGGAAGACATTGGAAAAGGAGAATTTAGACAGATGGTATTGAAAGGACAGACCGAGACTTATGAAAGAATGCTAGAGCATCAAGGAGAACGATGCCGACGTTACCAGCAAGAGCGAGACAGCCTAAAGGAAAGATTACAAGTTTTGCAGACAGAATACAAGCAGTTACAAAACTCCTTCCATGAGCAGATTGGTGCTCTGCAAAGCCAGGTAGAATCTCTAACCAAGACCGACACTGGAAATCAAGCCAAAAGAAACAAGGAGTTGAGATATCGCTTAGGTCGCCAGCGTAGCCACCTGGCCGACAATCAAATCCATCTTACTACCCTGACCCAAAAGGTGATATCTGCAAGACAAAGTAAGAAGAATGAAGATGGGATGGCAACAATCAGATACTGGAAGACTTCAAGAGATAGAGCAAATGCTCTACCAAGTACCTATGAAATTTAGGAAGGAGATCAAGCCGACCACTTACACCATCCCTATCACTACCCTGGATTTAGGAGCATGCGATGATGAAATTCACCCTGCACCTCCTCTAACAACGGAGGCACAAATGGCAGCTACTATCGCACTCCGAATGATTCCAGGATCAAAGACTACATCCGAGAAAGATCGAATCATCCAAGAGATTTACCGTGACCCAGCTGAGGAAGAATACCTAGGAGAAAGAGCTGAGACTCCCGAAGAAGAGGACCCGCTGCCAGATGAAGACATCTTCTACTCCATCTAGGGTAATAAACAAGATAATATGTAAAAATGTAAATAGGAAGTGCGAACTCTACGACGCTAGAATAATGTTCAGGCCTGGGTATATCCCAGATGTACAAATCTGTGTGGAAGGAAATTGTTCAAAATGTAAAAATTTCCTTCAATAAAAATTGTTTGATGTTTGAACTAAGGACCAACCCCATACGAATAAATCCACCCCTCGAAACACCTTGAAACCTTGATTCTCCTATTCCTACCTACCTTTTAAAAAAATATACCCTAACCCAGTTGCTTAAGTGGGGTAGACTTAACCCCAGAACCAATCAAAAGAAAACCCTTGACTACCCTTACCCCCTCCCCTCCACCAAATTATTTTCCTAACCCACATCAAGCCCCATTCACCCCAATCCAAAGAAGAATAACCATTGAATACCTACAGGAACACTTCTCAGAGCTTCCAAAAGAATCACCATACCAAAACAAAAATGAGAAGTGATCCTCCTGAAAATACCTCGCCCAAAAACCCTACCTTTAACCAATAACCACCCTCCAATCTCGAGGACGAGATTTCTTTAAGTGGGGTAGATCTGTGACACCCTCAAAATTAATAAGGATTATTAATTTAATTAATAGATAAATTATTAGATTTATAAGGACTATTATAGGCTAGAATGAGAAATATTAGGAATTATAGAATATAAAATAATAATAGAAAAATAAAATCAAGTTCTACAACTTGGGTGCTTCATAAGGATTGAAATAGTATCGGAAGCCCTAGACTCAAATTAAAAAGAACCTAGTTCAAATTTGAATTCAAAAACTCATTTCAAACCCTTTAGAAAAATAAGGAAAAGAATTTTAAGCTTGGCGGGCCGGCCAGCCGCGGCCCAAACCCCTAAAGTCTGCTCTAGGCCCTCCAACTCCCTCCCCCGGCTCGCTTCCGCGCGGCCCAGCCCAGCACCTCTCCCCCCTCTCAGCCTCTCCCCGCGAAGTCCATCCCACGTCCCCCAACTCTCAGCCCAGCCCACTTTCCCTCCTCCTTCTTCCTCCTCTCTCTTCTCCGGTTCCTCCCCCCTCTCTCATTTCTCCGGCGCCGGCGCCGCCGTCGCCCATTCCGCCACCGCATCGCCCCCAACCCTCGTGGCAGCCGCGGATCAGCGCCACGCATCCACCTCCATCCCCTGCGCACGGCAGAGCGGCCATCCCGGCACGGGAGCCCCCTCCTCCTCCATCCCGCAGCACCCGTGCCCTCGCCGCCGTCGACCGATCTCCACCTTGCGGCCAGGATAGGCTCGACAAGGGCGCGCAGGGCGCGTGTCAGTACCACGCGAGGCCACCGCACAAGAAGTGCGGCGCCGACACCCCCTCCCCGGCCATCCGCACGAACGCCCGCGGCGGCACGCGTCGCACGCCGGCGAGCTTGCCGCGCCGCGTGGCGTCGCCCCGCTGCCCCGGTGAGCCCCCAGGGAGCATCGCCGGGCTATAAATAGCCCTGCGCGCGCCCTGGATGGAGCTCACCTTCACCACACCACACCACACCGCCACCGCTGCCGCCACCACAAGCACAGGAGCGCCGCCGCGCTGCTCCGGCACCCCCGCCACCGCCAAGTCCCTGATTTCCCCTCCGACCGCCGCGACGTCACCTAGAACACCTTGCGGAGGCCAAGGAGCGTAGCGACGTGCTCTGGAGGACGCCCGCGCCCTGAGCAAGCGCCGCCGAGCACCGCCGCCGTGAACCGCAAGCGCCGCCGCACGCCGGAGCACCACCCCGGCCATCCCTCGCCCCAGCCGCACCGTGGTAAGAACCCTGCCCCTACCACCGCCCTCCCCGCTCTCTTACTCCCCTCTCCAATACCTAACCGCGCCACGGCCGGCTGCCGCGCGTGTCGCCGTGCCCCGGCGAGCCTGCCGGCCGGCCCTGGCACCCCTCCTTCGCACCCTCACGCACCAGTACACTCCACGTGAACCCCTGGTTACGCGCAACCCTCAACCAAAGCCCCAGGAACCCCCTGCCTGTGTTTTTCCCCTTTCCACCGGCCGCCGCTCGAGCTCCGGCGAGCTCGCATCGCCGCACCAGCTCCCAAACCTCGACGAGAACATCCTCGCCGGGTCCGCCGTGCTCCCCTGAGTTTGTAGATACCTTCACCGCCGCGAGAGACGCCCTGGCGTCGCCGGCGGTGAGAACTCCGGCGAGCCTCCCCTGCTGCCCCTCAGCGCCGCCGTGAAGTCCGGCGCCCGCGTGGTGCTTGCGTGGCAGCCACGCGAGCATGGGGCCCGCCTGCCAGCCACCCGCGCGCCACACGCCTGTCGCCACCTCCTCCTCCCCGCCTCGCGTGCACGCGGTCCAGTGGACCGCAAGCCCATGGGCCGCGTGGTCCACACACCCGCGAGCACCGGTCCACAGCACAGTGGCCTGCGGGCTGGCGCCAGTGCTGGCGTCAGCTGGCCCCACTCGTCAGCCGCACAGCCCTAGGAAAAATGCTAGGTACACCCGGCTTAGTGCACCCAAAGAGTTATTTCTCCACTTTAGAAATTCCCAAAAATTCCCAGAAAATACCTAAAAATACTAGGGAAAATAATAAGCCATTTAGTATCATCCAAATTATTTGTACCCATTTCTAGGACCTAGAACTAAAAGGATTCTTTTTCAGCCTATAGAAAACCTCCGTTAGCGCACCCCGGTTTATACGTAATTCAAAATAGAGCCCCATAAATAGCCAATAAATTCCTAAAATTTATAGAATATATTCTAAGGTTTTTCATAAGGTTAGATTTCCTAGAAGCCTTTCCTAAACTTAAAAATAATTTATTGCCTTCCACCGACATTTCCAAACCCCGCCAAACCCCGCGTAGACCCGGAGACACCCCGCGAAACCCCGGCAATCCACTGCTCGACTTAGAAACCACCCCTAAGGCCATTTTCTCTCTAGCTTCTCCCTTTACAAGTGATCCATTCGCTGTGATGATTGATTAGTCATATCTTTGTATTTGTATAGATGCTCCGCCGGGGAATCTCGGGACTGTAGCTCCGGCAGAGACTACCACCGTATCAGGCAAGTCTTAGCAATTTCCTTGCTCATGATAATCAAATGCATTAACATGCTCTTCTCTTAGCTAAATGTCTGTAGTTGCATGGAGAGTTAGCCACTCAGATATTCCCAGCTACTAAGACACTACCCAGAGCCAGAAACCCTGGTTGCGAGAGGCACCCAGGGGGAAGAAGATGCGGGGTAGGGTGGATAGTCTCGGAGGAGCTCCTGTCCAGAGGCCTACCTTGGTCGATTAAGGACCGGTTCTTGGGAAAGTCTTTCCAACGCCATGTACGGCTATACGGGCCAAAAAGGACATAGCCTTCGGGAATGCCCTGTAATGTGAGGCCTCGACTCACACTCCACCAGCTACCTCTGGCCAAGCTACCCCAGGGGCCACGGTGGGCAACGGAAATGCTGGAGACAGCCCCAGACAGAGGGCTGGGACTGGTCGGCACGGGTCGCATGTGACAGGGCTGGTAGGGCCCACGGGCGATGCATGCCCTAACTTATATGATGCATCCATACCCGGGTTGATGTCCCTGAGTGGACGTTTATGCGATCCCTGCTTAGACCCCAGTAGCATCCGTGGGTAGACCCAGATGGAAGCTGTCCAGAGATGGACGCCAGTGGATACGAGTCCCGTAGGGGGACCCTACCGTTGGCCACGGGAGGGTCGCCTGACCGTATAGTTTCAAGAGTACAAACCTCTGCAGAGTTATCTAATCTATCGATAGCCGTGGCTCTCGGATATGAGCCCGTCTGGTTAAAGCTCCCACAGATTAGCCAAGAATAGCCTATAGGAGTGATAATAATGAGATGAGGGTGATTGCGGGATCGACAGAAGGATCCGGGCCAGAATCACCAGGGGGACTGGTAGGGAGGTTCTTGCCCCTCCAGGACCCAACACTGATTTATTAATCACCAGTCAACTAATAATGCATGTTTATACCTTCAATTGTTCTGTACTTGCTGAGTGCGGTGGTACTCAGACTTGCTTAATCTTGCAGCTCCATCGGAAGGTCTTCCCTCCCTTCACCGGCTCTGCAAGTCGTCTTGATCAGGTCCTAGTTCCGATCTTTACTTTTCAATTCTGATTAGCCGCTGCCAACTCTTATGCAATTAATGTTTTCCTTTACCAGGAAATGACATTATTTCATGCTAGGTGGGCCCGCCGGGTGGCGGGGCCCACAGATAGCCTCCCTCGCCACATACGCGTGGGCACTTTGCGAGGTGGCTACTAATTTTCGAACTCCTACAGCGATACCTGAACATGGGGGATTACAAAGGACCGACAGGGCTGTCACCACCCGTGGCTTACCCCGGCCAAACATCAGGGCATAAGGTCCCACACTACCGAAACAAGGGTATATGACTAACTCATGAGCATATAAGCCAAGCAACACATGATAGCAAGAACACATACACAACTCACACATATCATTACTAAGACAAACATTATATAGAGAGGATATGTCACTGAAGTAGGATAAAGTCTTCATAGGAATGAAAGAAACAAGAGCCATACCTAGACTCCAAGAAGACCTGGAACCCTAGTAGAACTACTCTAGCCTAACTCCACTATCCTAAAGACGTACTAAAAGTGAGAGAGAGTGCTCCAACTTGTGGTGCTTAAAATGGAGCCCCTCCACTCATATTTATAGGCACTTGGACGCGGATTGCACGAGGGGATCACCGACGGAATTTCCTTGGAGTGGGCACGTGGCTGGCTCAAGGTGAGGGGAGACACCTCTGGTTTGGCCGAACTAGGACGGTCGACCGACCCATGGTGGCCCCCCCCCCTCACAACTGCCAGGTGGGTACTCATGTGGGTTGGGGGTGTCTTGGGTTTTTCTTTGCATTTTAACCCCTTAGGTTGGCCCCTCAATCCATGTGCTTGCACCTGATTGGCCAAGAGTGTGTTTCTTCTCTCTTATGGGCCCATGGATCCATGTGCTGCTCAGGTGGCACCCTCTCATTGGTTGGAGTTGTGTTTCTCCACCATTAAAGTGTGCTTTCTCTATCCTTTTGTATTTATTTCACCTACACTCAAATAATCTCAATGACATATGGAACTACATATTCCAAACCTAATATGAATGCAAGAGATGTTAGTTCTTCTTTATTCAAGAGAATATTGACGGTCATATTTGGTACTTAACGACCGTCAACACCCGGCCGCCGTACATCCATTGCCGGTCCATCTGCAATATTTAATTTTCCATTTCACAATTGATTCAACACAATTTATTGAAATAAACATCTATTTTCAAAACTCCAACATGCAACATGACCAAGGTTCAAGATTGAGTCAAAATAATATCCAACATGCAACAAACCTTTAAGGCTTAAAAATAGAATATTACAACGTAATTTATTGAAAGCAACATAAATTTCTCCACTTCCAACATGCAGCATGACCTAGATCTGGAACCATCCTTGGTGGGAAACTAGGATGCTCTGATATATTTTTTGCTAGTGCACAAGATGGTGGAGCTGGGTTGGGTGGCCGCAACAGATCTTGAAGGTCAAAACCAGGTTCCTCACCCCTTGCAACACATTTTTCATGTTGTTTTTGCAAAAAAAGCGAATCTATGTTTTCACCCAAGCTCCTAGTTTTTTTACTTCTCATGAGGTCCTACTGGAGTTTTACCCTTCCCGCGAGACAAACGACGATCACCATCACTGGTCCCACTCCCTCCAGCAGAGCCATATTGATATGACCACGAGGCTTTTATTTCTCAACATAATAATAGCATTTTTTTTCAAAACAATTACCATCTACAAACTATCTAGTAAACTCTCTAAAAAAGCACTGATCAAATCCACATATCTCAAATTAACGTAGAAATAAAAAACTACAAAACATTTCTTAAAATAAAAAAACTGAAATAATAATATGTACACATGTCACTATAAAATAAATCGAAAAAATCACTCTAAACGTGCCATATTGAAACTATCTCCTAAACTTTATCTAAAAATCAACTAATCGATTGTACATATCTTAAATTAATTTACAAATAAAAATATATATATGCTCATTCCCCTCATCTTAAAGTTACTAATTTCTTTATCTAGAAACCATGAAACGAAAAATAAACACCGTGAAAGAAGAGATGATAAAGTTGCTAAGCTTTGATGCACTTAGATGAGTGAAATTCTCACAAATTTTGAAAAAAAATGGGCAAAACTTTCCCCCTAACACGCCATGGAGAGAGGAAGAAGCTCGAGCTTGGTCTCGGGCTCGAGGAGAAAGAAGAGGGCAGATATATAAACGGCAACTTAGTGCCGGTTGGTATTACCTGCCGGTACTAGATGTGAAAGTTTAGTACCAGCTGGTAACATCAGCCGGCACTAACTTGCATTCTGGCCGTTGGGAGGTGGGGACAGGAGCGCGTGTTAGTACCGGCTGATGTTACCAGCTGGTACTACCCTAGATTTTTTGCCATTGTTGCCTGCAGCCGATACTAAAAGCCCCCTTTAGTACCGGCTCCGGCCAGCCGGCACTAAAGAGCGGGGATGGTTGCTCAGTTCTCCCGTGGTATCACTTATTACGAATTTTAGGCGCGAGTGATCCCATCACCCATTCTTAAAAATGTTCTCTATTTTTAGGCGCAGGTCATGACATGACCCGTGCCTAGAAATCAATTTCTAGGTGTGGACGAATTGCTATAGTTGCAGCCCCTATTATTAGAAACGGATGAACTTTTGGCCCGCGCCTAGAAATAAAAACTCCTGCCCTCATAAATGTTTTTTGGCGTAGTGTTTATCACTACCGAACAATCACCGTCGCCGCTTAAACCGACAGTGACGATGGGTTTAGGGCCGGCGGTGATAAGTTTCTGTAGTGATACTTTATTAAATCATCTTTTGTATTGGTATTATTTGTGTTATATTTATTTTATAAATTTGATGAAACTTAGAGAAATTTGACTTATGACGAAATTAAAATGACATATATCTTCAATCAGAGGAGGTAGTTCAAATCTACTAGCAAATTGCGAGGGCTAACCCCATACCGAAACAGAAGACCAACCATATCTTCATGCTAGATCCCCATACCGTCCAAATTAATTGACAAAACCAGAGAGGACAAAAAGAAAAACATGAGATAACATGGCATCAAATAAGGGCCAGATCTAACACCTCGTGTGCTTCCTTTGTTTGGTGCTGGCGTGCTGCATTAAAATCTTGCGGTCTGCCTCGAAAAGGTACGACTGCCATTGCCACTGACCGACCCTCTGCCTGCAACGTGGTGCAGTTCTCACATACTCCAGAACCGGGAGACCTCAGGAACAAGACTACCAGAGGACCGGATAAAATATTTTCCCTAGCCTGATCTCTCACGCATGGGCTACTTATTGGGCATGGCCCTGATTGCCATCACCATTTGACTCGATCGGGGGTTCAATATATTCCTGCCATCACCATTTGAACACTACTGAAGCATTGAAGCAGCACGATCGAACAGAAGAAGCTAAGCGTTTGCATAAAGAAATGGAACTGTTAGGTCGTACGTGCGTTCGAAGTTACTACACTGCTACTTGGCCTGGAGAACATGATGGTGGCAATTGGGCAGTGCTACAGAGTTTCAGTTATTCTCGGAGTCAGTGTCCATGGGAGTGTGGGAAGAGATGGCAGGAATTGTAGCATGCGATGATGGTGGCGGTGCCCGTGGTGGTGGTGTCAGGACAGGCACTTCTCGTACCGATCAAACCTTCACTTCCAAGGCTTGGAAGTAAGAGAAGTTTGCACAGCAGCAGGCCAGGGTAAAAGTACACACATTTTTCCACATGCTCCCCGGCCAGGCCTATCTCATCATTTTATCCAAGCTGCTTCGATCCCAGCTTCCTTCCTCTCCCGCTCTTCTTCCCTAGCTACGTTCTTCGTGTGTCGATCATCAATCTAAGGGATAATGTGGCAATTCTTTAAAGGGAAAAAAAGCTAGCATGAATTAAAGAACTAGCTAGCAAGTTGTAGCTAATGAACAGATAAAAGGACTAAGCTACTGAATGCAGTAAGGGAATAAAAAGATCATTATAAGGTACAAATACCCCGGCCTCAAGTGAAGTCAACAACAGAAAGATTAGTTATGACACAAGAAATTGCAAAAGCAAACGATAGAGATCGAGCTACATATTGGGAAACAATCTTAATTAAGATAACTTGCTAATTAACATCCGAAATCATATGCGTAATTTCCAGGGAAATTCTCCACGATGCGAACTCCAAGTGAAGATTGAAGAAAGCTATATCACTTAACCTTCTATAAGCTGCGCGCGCGGCCTGTCATCAATTATCAGAACGGTGCCGGGCGGCCACTGGCTCCGGCGCCCGGGTTCCATCCGTAGGCTGCTTCCGGCGGCAGCTGCACGTTGCCTAGCAGGTTCGGTGGCAGCCCCTGGAAGAGGCTTGGGTCGACGGAGCCGGCGAGCTGCGCCGCCTGCTGCGCGCCGGCGAGTATGCCGGCGCTGTCGGCCTGCGCTTGGGCGGCGAGCATGTCGTCCTCCTCCAACGGCAGCCTCTCGTACACCGCGTTCGCGAAGGAGGCCGCCATTATCACCACCGGCCCAGCTGCCGTGAGCGCACCGACGACGCTGCCGCCCACCACCTGCCCCTGCCCGCCGGCGAGGTAGACGGTGAGCCCCGTGGCTTCGGGCGGCGCGGGCGGCGGGAGGAAGGAGCCCGAGAGGGAGAGGATCTCGAAGCGGCCGTGGAGGGCGACGACCGCGCCCTGGGAGGCCGGCTGTCGCAGGGTGACGTTGGTCACGGTGCCGGCGCCGCTGAGCACGCAGACCCCACGCTGGCGGCGGCGCGCGAACGCCGTGATGCTCTCAGAGATGTCGCAGCCGCCGGCCACCTCCATGACGTGAGTGCGGAGCGTGTTGGCGCTGTCCCGCGTGATGATGATCGGCGGCTTCGGCTTGTTCTTGGACCCCGCCGGCCGGCCCCTCGGGCGGCGAGGGGTGCCCTCTCCGCCCTCCGGGCCGCCGCCGGATGGGGGAACCAGCGCCAGCTCGTCGCCGCCGCCGTTGCCGTTGGCGGCGCTGCTGTCGTCATCCTCGTGGTCGCGCTTGGTGCCGCGGCCGCCGAACGACCCCGGCGTACCGCCGCCATGGTCGTCCTCGGTCTTGAGCTGCAGCTGGTGGTGATGCTGCTGCTGCTGCTGCTGGAGATGGTGATGGAAGTCGCGGGTGAACGGCGGAGGAAGATGGTGACCGTGTATGGATGCCGCGACTGGATCCATCGTCGCGAGCTAGCTAGGTTATTCTTTCCCTCCCTGCTGCTAGCTCTCCTCTCGCCCTCTTTCTTTTTCTCGCGAGATCTTTTTTATTTCAGTGGCCTCAATCTTATCTGCTAACAAATCTCTCAAGTGGCCGGGGACGACGAAACCTACGAGATGGAACAGTGGCAACGAAAGCAAAGGGAGGAGTAAAAGAAGGAGAGGGCGGGGAGGAGCAGAAGAATTAGCCAATTATTAAGGGAGGAAAGTTAGGGGAGGAGGAGCAGAGTGCATGGCTGGGCTGTGGTACGGTGTCTTGTGTGTGGGAGGGGGCTGGGAAAAAGAGACGATGGATGGAAAGAAAGACGGCGCCCTGCCCCTTCTTTTCTCTCCTCGCTCTCTCCACTTTGCTGCTCGATTAGAATAATGATAGGTGGGAGGGAGGAGGAGAGGGACGCCACCACCACCACCACCGCTACTACCCCTCACCAGACACCAGACAAAGCGAGGGAGGGGGGCAAGGCACTTCTCATGTCAACCACCAACTTCTCAGCTGATTCTAGGGCATCTAACTAGACTAGCTAGCTAGACCTTTTCCTCTCCCTCTTTCGGTAGGCATTTCTCTGCCCCCTTTTCCGGTAGATGCACGCTGACCTCTCTTCAGCATCCCAAAATATAATCGCCTGATTTCTTATAAGTGTGTTGTACAAAAAAATGTTGTTCATAACTGTTAGCAGCAGACAATAACTTATGGATCAAGTACAGTTCTGTGCGCTGATGTGTAGTACAGTATATGGAATGTATTTGTTTCTCCCAAGCATCACATCTAATCTCTAAAGCTGAGCGTCCAGATGTGACTGGCCGATCGAGAATGTTTATGCCTGATGTGACTTGCAAAGTTTCCAGTCAACTCAGTGAATAGTGGTCAGATTGTTTTTATGATTTGTTTGTGACTGCAAGTAGGGTTCATGCCATCAGCTAATATAAGAGCAAATGAATTGGTCAGCCTGACTACAGTCTAATTATGCTTGTTGGCAAGACTGGGCTAGTCGCGTCCAAATGGAAGTCATTGGGTGGGTAGGGCGCATAGAGCCGTTGCACGATCCACATCACAAGGTCAAGTTCACATGCATATAGAGTTAGAGAGATTGAAACCAGGGTGAACCTACGTCCAACTTTCTCCCAATCTTTTTTACCATTACCTTAATTTGGCCTGAACTTGCACATGCCGTCTTTTGATTGACCTCATGCCACTAGTTACTTGATACTTGACGCAAAGCAACATGAGAACCAAACATCATCCAGCCGTGTACTGGTTCTCTCAGAAGAACACATCAGCCAGAGAATTAGCATTCCAGGAGGGGCAGGCATCAAGCTAGCATTAGTTGTCCCATTCATAGAAAGGAAAGCGAGAGCTCGAGGGTAGTACACAATTATGCCCCCCCTTTTGTCACACCTTAATTATTGTAATGCACCACTATACATCTCCTCAATGATATTACATGGTAGCATACATGAAAGCGACCAGCTCGAGTTTGATTGGGATGGGGTATTCCAAAGCAAGGCTCCTTTTTTTTTTTTTTTTTTGAACCAGCATGGCCCCTAGCTTGAAAAGGTTAGTTAACTAGTCCATGCATGGGCCGATCCAGTCCAGTTCCAGCTATCCAGCTTAGCTTCTTGTAGGCACGCACGCACAACAGCAAACCATGGCACCTTGTCGCTGCCGGTTATCCAGGACCCGCCGGCAGGTCCAGGTCCAGCCACCCAACGCGCCTTAATCAGCTCTCGGACAGGCTGGTTTTGGGGAATCGCGAACCCTAACTAATAATCAATCATGCGTGCGCTCGGAGCGGAGCAGCAGGCCCGCTCGATCATATCCCTAGCGGCTAGCTATCCGACGACTCCGACCTTGCGGCCCTCGGTGTGGCCACCCACGCCACGCCCCCTCGCCCAAAAGGCTCACTTGCCATTGGTCGTCGTATCGCTGTCCCATTGGTCCGACTTGAAAGGTGAGGCCACTTAAAATTATGCCGACCAGATGGATTAACCAGTTTCTTAATCCCCTGGGTTAGCGCGTAGCTAACCGATGAATAAACAATGGGGTGCTCCGGCCCGGCGAGCGAGCTCGACAATCTATGTGTCGTTAGCCTGTACAGTACTTTTATTATGCGTCTAATGCTGATGAGACGACTCTTACGGTACGAAAGCTCTCCGACCTGTTCGTCGCTCGATGATGCTTAATTTCTGATGGATCGTGCTTGGCTGCTTGCATTGCTTGACTGCCATCGATGACTTTCATGAGGTGTGTTAATTCATGGGAACGATGCCCACGGTGATACCAGCTAGTTTGATTTGAACGCACTGCTGCAGAAACCGTTAACATCATCGGCACGTACGAAGTCGGGCACAACGGCCCGCTTAGTTTACGTCATTCTAAGCAGCGTGACCTGTGCCGCTTAGAATAAGGCCATCATACGAAGCAGTGAAACTCATGAGCCGGCTCAGATATGTAAAATAAGCGGTGCAAAAATAGCGCGGTTAGGATGATTGTTTATCCTAAACGGTGCATTATATGTCGGCTACGATATTCGTTTACCAACACGGTTTTAATTTGACCCGATTGCTTTAAAAATTTAAAATGCATATATACTGAAAGTTGAAGCGCGGACGTGTTCACCGTGCAATACAAGTTGAAGCAGGCGTGCGCGCGTGAAACCGATAGAGGATCTTCTTCAGCTTGCGATACAAGTTGATCACAATCTCTCTCTTCTCCTTTTCCTATAAATAAAGCTCCCAAGGGTCTATCTTTCTCACACCATACCCAGCAGCCTTGGCGCAAATAATAGATCTCGTAGGCAAAAAGCTCTTGCTTCTTGACTCCACAGCCACATCACCTTCCTTTTCTCATCGCTAAGAGAATTCTCGTGATAGGGTTGGGTTCCTACCCCTTCTAAAGTTTGCCTTTTGTGAAGCCAGAGGTGTAATTGCTAGGAGAATCTTCGTGATGACCTTCGCCGCGCTCTCCAGGGAGGCAACTGACCAAGGGGAGGTTAATGGGATGCCCTTTGCCCGTCGGCCAAGATGGCGGAGTTGAAGCGTGCAGTAAGAAAAGCACAAATTTTTGCTTGCGCTTGTTGAAGCGCATCGCAGCAAGTTTGTTGTTGTTCCTCCTCTCCGTAGTTGATCGCTATCTTGCAATCCCCTTAGGGGGATTTATCATATGCGGCAACGATGAACAAAATCATCGTTTGATCGGCAACGATGAACAAAATCAGTCTTGTACCATTTCTTTGTAACAATCTATATATAATGAGCCGTCTTTGATCAATAAAGAATTAGATATATCATATTTTTTTCTTTTTTACAATTTTTATGGACTTCATTCTAAGCGGCGTGCTATCAGCCGCTTAGAATAATCACATCAGGGACACGTGTCCTCCAACCGCTTCATCTTGCACATACGTGTCCTCCAGTCGCTTCATCTTGCACGAGAAGTTGATAGGTGTGGGCACTATTTGTACTCTGCTTTTTCGACTCTTCGTTCATCCCCTTCCTTTGTCCCCTTTCTTTTTTTGTCCATTTTATTGACAAGGAAACCACAAGAGGGCCATGGATGATGTGCGCGCGGCCATGGAGGTCCGGATACGGAGGCGATACCCTGGATGGTGGCCATGGCCACCTCCAATTCGCCGTGAGGTGGTCTCCCAACGGGTGATTGATCAGCTTCGGGTCATCCTCGGAGATCAGATTTGCGTCGTTGTCGCCTACGTTTTGCCTCGACTGGAATGACGTCATCGCCACCAACGATCTAATTCATTCATCACCACCAGCTTCATCGTCAACTATGTCCTCGGCCATTACCGCTCCAGGATAGCAATGGCGGACGACTTCTTCGACCAGACCTTCTACGTGCGGCTTCCTGAAGCAGGAGACGTGGAGAGGTTTCATGGCCGTAGCTAGAAATGGAGGGGGCAGAAGGTGTCCTTCACTAGGGTCTTGGCTCTCGGGCTCAACAATGAGGGGCTTAATCGCGTAGCTCTGCCTGAACTGCAACCGCCTTCCCCATTCTCCATGGTAGATGCGTAGATCTATAGATCCATAGTTGGTATATAGGACAATGAACAATATGGCAGTTCTATCTTCTTCATTGTTTCGTTTTAAGTTTTATTTTTTAATTGGATATTTCTTATTCTAAGCGGCGACATCTACACCGCTTAGAATAAGGCCTTCATTCTAAGCAGATCATTTAATGCCGCTTAGAATGAGGACATCATTCTAAGCGGCCCAATACACGCTGATTAGAATGAGGAGCGGGTATAAATAAGCCGCTCCGTTCCAACAGGGACCAAACCCTATCCCTATCCTATCTAACCCGCCCGCCGCTTCCACAGTAGCAGCCCCGCCGCCGCGTCCACTGCTGTAGTGTACCTCCGCCGTGTCCTCCTTGTACTTCGTATGGCGTCCACCCTGGATGCAAGGGCCAAGACTGCGGCAGCTCAAGCGGCCGCAGTAAGCCACGTCGCCGACTTCGTCGCTCGCGCTGCGGTGTCCTCGGCGGCATGGGAGTCCTTCCTCCGTTCCTTCGCCACGGCTGCCACCGGATCCGCGACCAAGTCGCGGAAAGCGGTGGCCTTCGCCGCCCTCGCCGCCGCGGATCGGGTCGCCTCCGTCGTGCAGCGGCAAGCCACGCTGGAGGCACGGGCTAGATCTGCAGCTGTGGAGGCCGCCTTGACTGCGGATCTGGCCTGTGCTATCGCGGATCTAGTCCGCGACTTGTCCACCAGGCGCCACTGCTTCCCCTTCGACCATGACCTCCGCCGGGATGGTAGTGGCGATAGTGGCGCGGGATGAGCTCCTCCACTGCAATAGCGGTGTAATCCGGCGATGTAAGCGCCATGGGATTACATTCTTTTATCGTTATGAACGAATTGGCCATTTTGGTCCATTTAGCTAGACACTGTCGTTCCTTACTTATGCTTACTACTAACTAGTTATGTGAGATGAACTGCCTGTTCAATTTGTGATTAATTTTGTTATATCTGCAGTACTATGTATATGTAATTAGACTCTCTAGTGATGAAGTCATAGTGCTACCTAGTGAACTCTTGACTGAAGTCTTGATCTAGTTATGAACTGTTAAGTGATGAACTGAATTATATATTGATCTTGAATGTGTACCCATCAGCTAGCTTCTGTGTTGGTTGTGAACGTCTAGCACGTACACGTTCACATTCTGTTAAATGTGAATCTGTTGTGTGTGCAATTCGTTCATAACGATCCATATATAACTAGCTAGTATTCATTCGAGATCAATTGACTGAAACGAACGCATTTTTTTAACTTGTGTGCCACCATCATAACCGCGTTAGCTAAACTGGTAGCAATAGGTCAATAAAACTACGCGGCGCTTAACGAACCGATTAGTATACGTAGTCAAACGCTCCGGCGCTGAACAAACCTATTCGAATAAGAAGTCATTCTAAGCAGTGTGCAGCACGCCGGCACGTTTAATAAGTCATTGGAAGTGGTTAAGTAACGCTTAGGATGACCCCCTTATTTGCATCGGAAAAAAGGGAAGCGACGTTGGCGGCGGCGCGGATGAGGTTTTCGCACCGCTTTGGTTAATGGTTTCTGCAGAAGTGATAGTGCTCTGATATCTCTTCGGTCCAACATAGATGTCTGAACACATGTGACCGTCTGAATTTTCATCGAATTAGCCAGACAGCTGCTAGGAGGGCCGGCATATATTTTCTTCACCGCTTATTTACTTGGATCTCTAAATAAACTGTGTCTTTAATTTGTAAATAAAATGTAATTTTGTACCTGGAGCATGGTCTTGATCCATGATACACTGTGTTGTAGACGATTTAGAGGTGCAATATTTTCCAGGTAATTTTCCAAACTTCAAAACCACTGACTAACACGTCAACGCCTATTTTTTACATGCTACATGCCCATCCCTAGGAGTTTGATTGATGCAAAAATATATAACTCTAAAATAATGTACGTAACAAACTATTTACTATCTAGCTTGTGACACATAGTCAAATAAACATGCGCATATCCATCATGAAGAATTGAAGATCATGCCCTTAAATCAGAAACAAACTATGTATATTTACTATGAAGTATTGTGTCATCTAATTTATCATTTATGCAAATAAAAGTTATTATTTTTTATTTAAATAAAATGTGTAACAATTTTATGTTTTAGAACTGCAGTAAATATTACATATCTTTTGCCCCCTGCCCCCAACGTAATGCCATACATTTTGTTAAGTACTATTCCAAAAAAAAAAACTACACAGCGTGTATCTGACGAAGTGGCAAAATTAAAGCTATATCCACACAGGGACCAATGAAATTGTTTCTCCTGAGGAAGCGTAGCTCCTGTCCTATTTTCCCTTTCAAGCATGACAGTAGCTAGATCGAGGTTTCAGAGCATTTTTGCAATAAGAAACGCTGCACAGGATCTGATCCTAGCTAATAATATAAGACAAACACTATCAGAAACACTCACATTGGTGCGTGGCACTAAGTGCCGGTCAGCCTGGAACCGGCACTAACGTGGCGCGCCGAGCAACAGTGACCGCGAAGCCACGTTAGTGCCGGTCAATAACACCAGCCGGTAGTAACGTGCGTCATTTATTGCCGGCTGGTGTTATTGACTGGCACTAACGTGACGCGCCCCATTTAGTGCCGGTCAATAACACCAGCCGGCACTAAATGACGCACGTTAGTGCCGGCTGGTGTTATCGACTGGCACTAACGTGTCCCGAGCAGTTTCCTTTAAAAGGACACCATCTCTTACTCAATCACATGTGATGCATAGGTGAGATGGTAAGGAAGCAACGCGCGAGGCTAGAGGTCGTGGGTTCGAATCCTCGCGGCCACGTACGCGTATTTACGCGTGAAAAATCGCGTGACTTGTGACTTGTGACTTGCGCGTGCGGGCCTCCCGGGTGCGTGTAATATTTTTTTTATTTTTTGGTTGACGCACAAGCACGTTACCAGCCGGCACTAATCTGTGCACGTTAGTGCCGCACATTTAGTGTCGGCCACAGGGACCGGCACTAAGGCCCCCTGTGACCGGCACTGATAAGAGGTTTTCTAGCAGTGAAAATCGGTTATAAGCAAAAGCAAATGTGTCTCTTAATTGTGTTACACATTAACTATTGATGATATGTATCCATAAAATAAACTCTTTATTTTATGAGTAATAACTATAGCTAGAATTGTTATGTGATGATAGGAGTATGACATTATTGTAGCAAGCATATCCAGCTCTTTAATTACTTTGTGTTAGAGGAGGGGGGGGGGCATGATTTTGTGGTTTTGAGATTATATGTGATAATCATATGATCGAAGGTTTTTAGTGGTTTGTCCAAAGGATATATGCATACATGTTGGATTCTGTTGCAGAGACGGATCAATAAATTATGAGAGGAACCAGTATATATTTAGCTGAAAGGCAAGTACATGTTTATTGCTTAAATAGCTAATCACCAATGATGATCGTGCCGCACATTTAGTGTCGGCCACAGGGACCGGCACTAAGGCCCCCTGTGACCGGCACTGATAAGAGGTTTTCTAGCAGTGAAAATCGGTTATAAGCAAAAGCAAATGTGTCTCTTAATTGTGTTACACATTAACTATTGATGATATGTATCCATAAAATAAACTCTTTATTTTATGAGTAATAACTATAGCTAGAATTGTTATGTGATGATAGGAGTATGACATTATTGTAGCAAGCATATCCAGCTCTTTAATTACTTTGTGTTAGAGGAGGGGGGGGGGGCATGATTTTGTGGTTTTGAGATTATATGTGATAATCATATGATCGAAGGTTTTTAGTGGTTTGTCCAAAGGATATATGCATACATGTTGGATTCTGTTGCAGAGACGGATCAATAAATTATGAGAGGAACCAGTATATATTTAGCTGAAAGGCAAGTACATGTTTATTGCTTAAATAGCTAATCACCAATGATGATCTAATTGGTCATAAAGTATATGCATGAGATCTGGGGAAGGGCAAATGAATGCTGAACTTCAGGTGATTACTATGTTCTCCTTTTTGCAAGTAATGCAATATAATCCTGATCGCAGTCCACGTCCCCTTTAAAAACTATATCTGACTAGCTTTCGGTTTAATTAGTTGTGGATGCAAGTCTATAGTGCGTTCATACATGTGGAACGAAGTAATATATGCAAGTAAAAAAATTGCATGTCCTGGTGTTTGTCTTTGTCTAGAAGTATGCCGTGTTGTATATCAAGTCTATAGTAGTACTAATAGTTAGCAAACCTAGAGCGTTGTGCCCATCCACCGCGCGCAACATCCAAACAAAAATATAAAAATCAAGATCTTGAGTATTCTGTTTTCTTGTGTTTTGTCCCTGTTTTATCCTTAGTTTTGCACATCAGTGCAACAATCAATATAATGCTAGACATTTTTTTTACCCAATGATGGTAATGCATGTATCTTCGGTCCTACCATATTGCTAGCATATCTTTACCAATTCACATATTGGCAACTTTAATTGATTCCAAGATGTGTCCTTTAGTTCTTTTATTTATTAAGATTTTCTAATCTCACTAGTATGTAAATTTCAAACATCAATGTTAGGAAACAAAAATCTTTGAAGTTAAAGAAATGTTAATTTTAATAAAGAATACATTGCATACCAAAGAAAGTTGTTTCAGTTACAATTTCTACCTTATTCTTCTCGTAATGTTGTTTTGTTTGTTGTTGCCATGCATAATGTCTACATGAATATAAGATCGTTTAAATTCAAATTATTCAGTAATTATCTAGCCCAATATGGGACATTCCAATTTGAACTTTAAAGTCATTCTTAAATTTTACATATCAAAATAGTAATATCTTCACATAATTTTGTAGCCTATCCAAATTACCAGGGTTATGTCTTCATAGAAACATTACCAAATATAGTTACTGAGACAGAAATACCTTAACAACATGGATAAAGATACTGGTTATCCTGTCGGTTATGATGCCAACACGGACGATTATTGTCACTATTGGCACTAGTTACATACTAGTGGGGACGTGTAATCTTGTTGTGCAACTTATTTTGTGTTGGATCCAAAGCCCTCCAACAAAAGCATGATATAATCATCTTCATCTACAATAATATAATCAACTTATTTTGTGTTGGACAATAATATAATCATCTTCATCTACAATCTACAAATTCAGAAATGCAATTCTAATGGAAATTTCAAAGAAACACATGCTTCATACTTGTGGTGTTCATGGACAAACTAGGCATGACCATAACTAGTAATAGAGGAAACCCTGATGCGGAGCCTGTTACAGTCATGGTTACTATTCATTCTATGAGCAATTTTTAGGACTGGACAAAATGATTTTTAGGAGCCAACATGAATAAGTCATTCGTATCCAGGATTTATTTATTACTTGTATAGGTTTTGCGCATCGCGCTATGCAGAGGTTGGGAGTGTATTTTAAGACTTCCTATCATCTCAATGTAATGCCTTTAAATTTAATAAAGCTTCCTCATTGAAGAAAAAAAGATCCGGCACAAACAGTCCTAAGGACTAATAAAAAAATTGTATAAAAATTGTACATTTTGACGAGATATAAATTTGGTAGTTGAAAGTTTTTTAACTTAAAGTCCTATAAATGTCCTAAATTGTCATGTTAGTATATCATTTTAATGCTTATAATTTATGTTTTCTTTCAAAACCATAACATTTTTATTTGGACTTGCTCAAAAACAAACTTTGACGTTCAATTTGTAGTCGTTAGTTTTTCAATTCAAAGTAATTCACAATTCAGCTTTATTTCCCGCCCTTTATTCCCAACCTTTAATTTGAATTTTATGGTGTATTAAAAAATTTGTAACTTTTACATGTGGCCTTGGATGGAGACAAACGTTACATGAAAATTGTACATCTCAATGAGATCTACAAATTTCTACTTGAAATTCTTCATATTTTAAATTATCTATATGCAAAAATAATAAATCGAAGCTAGACGATGCGAGGGACCTAGAGGGGGAGAAGAGAGAAGACCCCACAAGTACCATTTGCTAACTATTGATGTTGGCATGTTCAAAATTCTATGCATTTTTTAGTGTCAGGCTGCACAAGATATTTACAAACCGACCCTTAAATGAGGTCTTTTTTAGTCATGTTCCTTTATGCTGACGGGCCTTAGAAATGGATTTCCTAGAGTGATCCCAAGTGTACGATGGCCCCTCAAATATACAAGACATCCAGAGCATCAAGAGCATTGAAACTCAGTGCATAACAAAAAGAGAGACCAAGGGCGTAATACAATAGTAGTGACTTTTAATTGTTACTTTGTAAATTGTATAAAGTGCAGAATGCTAGCTATTTACATTAATTGTTACTTTGAGTTTCTTTCTTTTGCATAAATTTTGTTGCATCATATCTTTTGATGTCTTAGCTACATGTTCACTTAGAACATGTGCTTGTCTTTGTAATACATTTGTTCTGATGCATTCTCGAAAGAGGGTATCTGAAGCCGGAATAATATTTTCCATTATCTAAAAAAAATCTATTTACATTAATAATGTACTTGTATAGGGGCATAGCTACAATTGCATTCTTCTTGGATATGGGAAAGTACTGAAAATTTATCCATGTTCGATTTAGCAATGTATGTTTGGTATAACTAATAGCAAAATTCAATGTGAGTATAGTGTTGTAAACATAGGCTAAATTAGTGAATTTCATGCAACAACATAACTATATCATTGTTCCTCACACATATCACAACTAGATTGCTATAAATTAAGTAAATACTTCATAAACATAACTAGTTCACCACAAATAAATAATCATCATCAATATAACTAGTTCACCACAAATAAATAACCATCATCAACAAAACTAGTTCATCATTAACCAATACCCATCATCAATATTACTACATCATCACAAATTTCAATCAAGTTCATGTATGGTGATGTCATCATGGTCACCGTCATGGTGATCATGGCCTCCATGGTCCTATGGTTGGCAACATCTCCATGCAAGGCTCTTCCAGTGACACTTCTGCTTTATGGCTATACATGCCCATCCTTTGCGAGGTCACACATGCCATGACATCCATGGGTGTGCACATGATATGCTCCTCATATGTGATAGGGGCAGTGCCATTGACTAGTTAGATCTATATGGAGGGGACTGGAGGGGAGGGTCATGGTAGATGGTTATATTCGTGGACAAGGAAGCACAAAAAGTTCAAAGTGACACAACATGTTTTAGTTGGCCAATGTTGGGAGAGGAATCACATGTATGAATTGTGTGTTTTTATAGATAGGCCATATAAAGATTAAGGAACTGTGACTAGAAACTAATTCCAAATAGCAGCGCCTTAAGAGATTTGCCTATAAAAGTCATATTGCACAAACTTCAAAAGGAAAGCTTATCCTCACACTATCACCAATGATGACTATATGATGTAGTGCCAAGGAAGAGTCACAAGAGGCTTAAGGCTGTGAAAATTGCATGGATTGTGACTTCCTAATCCTCCTTGCCTAATTGTATTTTTTTCCAAATTTTAAAAATTGTGTTTTAGACGCATTTCCACTACTCTCACTTTCTATCGTTAGTAATATGTAATATATAATATATAGCACCTCAATGGAGTGCTAGATTGGGCCCTTGTCCACCTTCTTTGACTTTCTGTCGGCAATGGGACGTGTGAGAGTCCCACATTATGTACAACAATAGTACTAGTTTAGGTTAATAATCTAGGCCCTGCTAGTAGACAGATGGTATTGGTGTCGTCTGGTGTTTGGGCAATGGATGCATCCATGGCTTCATAGGGGCTCTCTTGCCTCTAGATGGGTTCTGGAGCTAGCATCTATGATGATGCAGGTTCGCCCCCCCCCCCCCCCCCCCAATGAGGTTAGTTTATCCCAACTATTTTGTGCACAAGTTAGAGATTATCATGCTCCCCTTTATTGGGATTTTGCTTCGTGTTGTTGGTGTGGGGTGCTTGCATCCATGATGCTAAGGAGGGAGATCTACATCTAGCATGGGGTTTGTGGTTGGTAATGGGTTGGATCCACTCGACTTCTACCAACTTTGGCTGTAGACGACAATATGAGGATGGGGTTGCTCGGGGAAGATTTCATGCCAACATGGTATCAGGTCATTTCATATTATTTTTAGAAAAAGGATGGGTATCCGGCCTCTGTGATCGTGTTACTAGGCTGTATCTGGCTAGCATTGCGGCAGTGATGATCGAAGTGGTTGGAAATGGTGACATTGACATGAGTACTTCATCACGCTTAGTTTGGTTTTCTAAGACCGTTGTACAAATTTACTGAAATAATGGTTCTTTTGGTATGTTTCTCAGCTAAACCTATATTTGTATTTGTTTGTCATTCTTCGAGTATATGACAGGTACGATTGCTCTAAAAGAAAATGAAAAGGAGATCTTCCGTTATATACCACTTCTACCTGACATTTTGCCTCCATTTGAAATTGACAAATTGCGCTTACGATTAGGAATGGGTTACCAAATGTAGTGCTAGCGTACACTACTACAAAAACATTTTAGGAGACACTGGCAAAACATTTTCTGAGACGTTTACAAAAAAATAACCGTCTCTGTTAATGTGAGTGATTAACGGAGGCGGTTACATTCATTTTAGGAGGCAGTAACATTTGACCATCTCCTAAAATCGCTTAACGGAGACGGTTGTGTTACAGTAACTGCCTCCGTTAATCGATTTTAGGAGACGGTCAAATGTTACCGCCTCCTAAAATGAATGTAACCGTCTCCATAAATCCATTCTCAAATTTTAAATTTGAATTTTTCAAACGCTCAAAAAGTTAAGAAACTTTGTAGTTTGCAACGTTTTCATTTGAAATCATCTTGTCCACGAAAAATACGTTATTTCGCAAAAGACCTCGGATGGAGAAATGACCTATATGAAAGTTGTAGATCTTGAAAAGTTAAAAAATCCAGCAGTTGACAACCTTTTCATTTGACTTCATTTAAAACTTCAAAAACACAATTTACACTTGGTTTTGTATAATATGATAGTAATCAAAACAGAGTATGAACACATGAGAGAGTGTGGTGTGCCGCGTAGTGTCAAATTTCCGCGAAAAAGTGTGATAAAAAGTGTGACAGGTGGCTGGCTAGTGGGGGCTTCCCTCAATTAAATTTTTTTTTGCAAATTTTTTCGATGTTTTTATTTTCGGCTGGAACGATTAACGGAGGCGGTTGTAATCGATTTTAGGAGACGGTTGAAAAACCGCCTCCGTTAATTCCCGATTAACAGAGACCCCAGCTTAGAGACGGTTGCAAAAACTGCCTCCATTAATGGAAAAAAATCGTCTCAGAAAATGATTTTTGTAGTAGTGGTACTCCCTCCGTTTCAAAATATATGTCATTTTATTTTTTTCTTCTAAATATAGATTTTAGTACGTATGTAGACATATATTATATCTAGATGCATAAGAAAAATCTATAAATCTAAAAAGGGTAAATCGATGTACGTATATTTTTAAATAGAGGAAGTAATAGATAGTGAAATTCAAATAAGAAGAGCAAAAGGCCGGGAGCCTTGAAACCTGCTAGAGAAGGCATGCAACCAAAAATTCAGTGAGTGCCAGATCTGATAAGGCCAGTCTTAGTGTCAGTGTCATGGGCACGGTTTCATAGATAGCCACATCATCTTTTGAATGAGATAAAATGTGACTCTCAGTGCACAGTATCATGACACAGTTTCATAGACAATATACAACATTTACTTTTTTCATTTGTTAGTGATCAAGTGTGTCAAGGATGAAACACCCACCCCCTCAATTGAGTGTCATCCGTCTTGAGTACGGTGCCGACGGGTGTCATGAGGATGAAACTCCTCTTCTCTCTATCCTCATTAATTTTGTGCCATGTCACCTAAAATGCCTATGTGGCAGCTCATTAATTGCTGATCAAACTAGCACTGAGACTGGCCTAGGGGAGTGCTGGACAGACCCAAAAGAATCCTACCCCCACAGTAGATACATGAATGCATTGGTGTGCTTTTATTTCGGTCTTGGTCGCGTTTTCAGGAATCAACCGCACAGTGCACATGATCCTCCATCTTGGTGGCAGAGTTAGCATGATTAGCCCCGTTAGTTTAATTATGCGGATGGCAGAGGTGAGATCCTTAATTACGGTCGCGAACCCTTTTGAATCGTCTAAAGGCATCCAGTAGATCCATCGACCAAGAGGCTGATGGGAGATGCATATCGCAAGGTACGAACAAACACGGGATGAACGAGCAGATAGCCTAGCTGGCTTCCGTGCCAGGTTGCCATGTGCCGCACTGCCGCCCGTCAGATATTCGCATGTATAGCAACAAAAGCTAACCCAGAATCTTAGCTATAGGTCGGCCGGCGCACCAAGACATTGTGACACCGGCACCGAAGTCAAGTGAGTGACAAGATGGAACAGCCGCGAGAACAGCACCGGAGAGTAGCGGGCGTGCTGAACATGGATGGATACGATACGGACGCCGAAACGCCAAAACACGAGAGGGTGCGTGTGCCCTTTTTTAACGCCGGCGGCCGCCATCGTCCGCAGTAGGCCCCTGGCCCCGGCCCCGAACGAACTCATCTCACCGGTCACCCGCACGCGCCGCTGTCCGAGAGCGGGAGCCAGCCGCCCAGCTACGCGCTCCAGCTCTCGGGCGGCCTGGGCCCGTACGCGCCGGCCGGCCGGCGCCGCACGCCGGCTGCCCCCAGGGCGGGGCGGAAGAGACAAACGGGCAGACGGGCGTGGCGTGGAAGCGTGGCACGGCCCGGGAATTAAGCGGCAACGGCGTGGGCTTGGAGGACGGGGACAGGGCGCGGGGCGGCCGGCATGTGCGCGCCCGTGGGGAGTCGCGCGGGCGCGCCGTGGGGGGCGGGGGGCGTGCTCTGCCGCGCCGTCCCGCGGGCTCGGATCTCGGCGCGCTGCGTCCATGCGTTGCGTAGCATAGCAGCCCCCGGTGCGTGGGCCCCGTGCGTCCAGTCTGAGTTTGTGTCCCTCAGTTCGAGCTGGTCCCCAGCCTAGTAGCCTACGAGAGCGCCCCGCGACGCGGGACACCTGGCGGATTCCACCCCGGCTACGGGACACGCGCGCGCGGGGCCGGGACGCAGCGCGTTCCGCGGGCGAGCGCGGTCGCCCGTGCTGCCCAGCGCCCCAGCACAGCAAGCCCGTCTTTTGGCCGTTTCCTCGCTCGCGTCGCGTGGTGACGGGCGCACTTGGTTGCAGCAAAAGCATGGCACGGAGGATGCGGTGGAGGTGGCGCTCGGGAGAGAGAGAACGAACGAAAGTGCCTGCGGGGTAGTGGCGCAGGTGCCCGGGCGTGCCGCGACACCGGCGCGGGAAAGCATAGAGATAGACTCGCGTGGGAACGGGGACTGCGATGCGGGTCATCACGCCACGCTTGTGCTGCCTGCCACGGTTTGGGTGCCGTTAGGTACGGTGCATGCTCCTATTCCGTGCCCGCACGTCACCGGGCAGACGCATGGGGGTTGACGCGGCTGGCGTGGTGGGTGGCCCGGGTAGTCCGGGTAAGCGGCCGGACGCCCGCGCGGCGGCCGACCGCGGGGACGACTACTGCCAACTCAAAGCGTTTGTTCGAGGCCCTTTGACGCACGCAATGAGGAACTGCTCTTCGTGCGGCGATATGTGTGGTTAGCCAAATCCGAAACAACGTAACCGCCATGCATGCATGCGGTGGTACGAAATGGAAAGGCTGATTAGGCCCATACTGCTGGGCTTTCTTGTGTCGTCTATTTATTTCTTTAACTGCCCGAACAGCCCATTAAGCCGGAGCTCCAAATAATGCTTTTTTTATAAGGAGCTCCAAACGACAAGGTATGAACCGAGAGTGCATGTACCGAGAGTGCATGCATATGGGGCCAGAATCATTGGATAGGACAAATTCGGCCCATATTAGTATTAGCCAATGTCACAACATCCTTTGGCCTGCGCCTCCTCAACTATAACAATATACATCAGGCAAAGCTCTGGTTTTGTTTCGCATCCTTAGCCTGCACCTTCTCACCTGCTCTGGTTTTGTGAAAAAAGGGGCTAAGCTGCATGCCGGCTGATATGACGCAATGCTACAACTGCAAGTACGGGAGGACAAGAAGTGCTATGCAGTTTGATTGCTCGTATGGCATGCTCTGCCACAATGGTGACGAGGGTGAGAAGAGTGAAGGGAAAAAGTAATAGATTGACACACAATAGGTGGTACTACTTCTAATCGAGGAGAAACGTACCCCTCCCCCTCTGGCCTCCCTCTCTACGTGGGTGGCGTGGGAGCAAACCTAGCTGCACCGTGCCACCGTCTGAGCGGGCCGCCGGGAGCTCGTGTGGCTCGTGGTGAGGGCGGCGGCGTGGCCTTCATCCCGGGCTCTGGCGGATCGAGGCGGGCGTGGCCGCACATGACGCCCGGAGCTCCCTCGTCAGCGTGGGCCGCCCCTGTGGCGGCGGTGGCTGAGGGCCTTAGACCGAGCGCCGCCCTAGCCGGATCTAGGTGCCGCGTAGAGGGGGCGCGCATGGTGCATGCGTGGGAGGGGGCAGTCAGCGAGTGGTGGCGGTGGCGGTATCGGCAAGCACGGCGGCGGCTGTGGCGGTCGCGGTCCGGCAGAAGCGTGGCGGCGGCGACCTGGGGGGAGGGGGGAGGGGCACAGGCGGCTACGGCCGGCGGCCGCAAGTAGCTGCCACATCGCGCCACATCGGCCTATGGCAGCAGCGTGCGGCTCCCATCTCGTCAACTATGCTGGTCTGGCGCCGCCATGGTGGTGGGGCTGGGGTGCATGCTGGTGGCACCGATGTGGTGCGCCGGGCTTCTTCCTGTGCATATGATGCGGGTGACGGATGGTGTTGCCTGCCCACAACAGCTAAGGAAGTGTGCTTTGTTCGTATTGTCGGGGACGTGCAGAGGGCCTATAGGTGCTAGAAGGCTTGAGCTGCCGCGCATGGTGCAATGCTGATCTCGGTGATGGCTGAGCGGAGGAGACACTTGCCATAGCAGTCTCAGATATCGGAGTCCTTTGCAGAGGAGTGTGAGGCGGTGGGAGAGGCGAGGCCCCACGCGGGGTGGTCACGATCAGTGGTTTGCATTGGTGCTGTAATGGGAGTGTTTGGTTGAAGCATCACTGGAACAGAGGGATCAACGATCGTGCGTGTGTGTGGCTTGAGAATGATAGTGGCGCTCGGGCTTGCAGTGGGCTGCGGCTTTGGCGTGGCACAACGTTGGCGACGACGACGCATGTGTCGACTGTCTGCTTCGATCTCCTCTCCCACGTGGTCGGAGGCTGTGTAGCGTTGTGTTGTGTGCATTCATTTTGTGGTCAGGGGGTTTGTTTGTGTGGTGGTGTCCACTGTAAGGAAAATGGCCCTAGCCCATGTTTATGATTTTGGTGATTAATGCCAACATAGTCATTGGGACTAACATGTTTGTCAAGATGTATATTTGAAGGTATTTTTAGGTTCTAAGTGACGGTATTTAAGCCATCCAAATTATACTAAAAATCCAGAGATAGTCTTATTTTAAGACAGTCGACACAAGATCACGCAAGTTGATGAAGCGAATCCTGCTCAGAAGACCATCGACGCATTAGGCAGTGACCACCGGAGCATCTCGCTCAGAGCAGCGATTAAGTCGGTGCTCACTCACAGCAGGGCCAAGAATGGCATGTTCTCAAGACCATAGGATGGTCCGGTGCTCTGACAGGAGTACTACCGGATGAATCGGTGGTGAAGCTTACCGTGAAGATGAAGCTCGGGAACTCACACCACAGGATGGTCCGGTGCTCAAGAAGAGGGACCACCAGATGAATCGGTGAACGTGTCAAGCCATGGGTGCACTTTGTATGTGCAATCCATCAATTAATCCGGTGCTAAGGAGAGAAGACCACCGTATCAGTCGGTGCTCGGCTCGGCTCGTTTGATCGGCTCAAAATCGGCTCTGGCAGAAATCAACATAGCACCGATTGATACGGTGCTCCATTGACACCAGCAGCGAATGAGTCAGTGCTCAGTTCAAAGCCAACGGCCAGTGCAACGGCTAGTTGGACAAATTGCTCCGGAGCATTGCTCCGGTGCTCAAAAATTAGGTCGGTACTCACGTAGAAACTTGGCCGTTGGAGCAACGGCTAGTTCTTGGACTTGGGGCTATATATACCCCCTTGGCCGGCCATTTGAAGGTGCTTGAGACTTGGGGAAGCTATTGAAAGTTGCTCTACTCATTTGCAAGTGCTCATTCCACCAAAGTGCTAAATAGAAGATCTAGATGATTAGCATAGAGCTTAGTGCTTGATTAAGTGCTAGTTAGACCTTTTAGCGCATTGCTTTAGGTGTTAGCCTAGAGTTTAGGCGAGGTTTGCACACCTCTTTGTATCGGTGCTTGCGCGCACCAAGAGTTGTAAGTATCGGGGTTTGTAAGTCTTGCGAGACCCTCCAACCGCGTTTGTGGAGAGGCCGCCGTTACTTTGTGCTAGGGAGGTGAGGCCCTAGGCTTTTGCCAAAGCTCAACCAAGTGGAGGCGGCGAGGAGCATCCGGGAGAGGCCAAGCGGAGACCCACTCGCGAGTGGGGAAGTCCCGTAGGCTATCCTACTGAGTGACTCGACCGGAGAGTTCATGCCCTTGCGCGGGCATTCCCTTTGAGAGGGGCTCCAACAACGAGGACTAGTGGAAAGCCGTGGCTTTCCGATACCTCGGGATACATCGCCGTGTTGGGAGTTTGCATACTCTACCCCTTTACATTCCGCATTACTCATTGCACTACTTTCCGCATTTACCTTTCCTAGAATTGCCATGTGTAGTTGCTAGGATTGGAACCTAGGGTGCAAAACTTTTAGCGGTAGAGTTAGCAACACATAGAAAAACCTGGTGCACATTTAGATAGAAATTGAAATAGGTTTTTATGTGCTCTTAGCCATAGTTTTTAATAGAACCCTAATTAACCCCCCCCCCCTCTTAGGGTGTCACTGTCCCTTCATCCACTTCAGTGCGTTGTGTACGAATGCTTATTCTTCTTATATGACAATGGTCCTGCTACCTTTTCAAAAAACAAAAAAAACACAATAGGCAGGCCTTTCATCATTGTACACAGTGGTAAAACACCAAAGCTCGTTCAGTTGAACTTAAATGAGTCATTGATGAGGGGTGTTTAGATTTATTCCGTAAAGATTTTGAAATGGAATCTTTTCATTTCTGAAGTATAAAACATATATTAATTAAAAAAATTAATTACAGAACTCGCCTGTAAATTGCGAGACGAACCTAATGAGACTAATTAAGCTGACATTAGCACATGTACTGTAGCATTACACTAGCAATTTATTGTCTACTCACGGTCTAATTAGACTCATTAGATTCAGTCTCGGAATTTACGGACCATCTATGTAATGCGATTTTTTTAACTATATTTAATGTGTTGTACATGTGTCCAAACATTTATTTTGAATTTTGGGTCTAAACACCCCCGTAGTTTTTCTTTGCTTAGTAGTTTCAGTTTCTGCACAGCTGCAGAGATGCAAACTATATAAAGCGCGGCAAAGTATTGTGTTGCAGATTTACCAAATCTTTTGAAGGCAGAGAATCTAGACAATGTGCCAAGGTTATGATACTTTTGTCCCGTTTAATTGAGTCTCTTCCATCTAATGTTGAAGCTATGATAAAATGGGCTGTTGGAGTTACGAGAGAAAAGGAAGGTGTACCAAGCTTAAGCAAAGAGGAGAGAGAGGCTTTTCGTGAAGGTGACATTTCCCAATTTCCATTTCATTTTCTGATGCTGGATCAGGCTTTTGCTCACTTATGTAATACGTTGTTTACTATAGTACTACAGCACTCAGGAAAATGTACTATGGCAAGTTCGTGACACTAGGCTATTTACTATAGTCCACCAAACAATATATTAATCACACATGATATAGTTTCTCATCGTCAAGAGAAGAAGGTTCTTTGCCAACAATTAGCTCATTTTTTGACTAATTTCTTCCTCTCAGCATGTTGTGCAAATGTGGCTCACTTGCATCTTGCTCCTCAACCGCATTTTTTCAGTCCACTTCAGTTGCTAGCTATCTCGTTCTGACACCAGACTGGTACCTAGTACTTACTGGAAATCTATATCTATGCTCAATTCCAATTTCATTGGCCCTGTTTGGATGTCTGTATATTGAAGCTTGAAATTGGGAATTGCAATTTGATTCGATGAATACCAATTATTTGGATGTCTGCAGAATTGGGAATTGATATTGGAGACTAATACCGTGGAATCGAACCTGAACTAAAAAGCTGCTTCATTAATACCGAGCCTCACCCCTCTGTATTGGACTGAATTGGCTCCGGTCGATTCTTCTCTTCTTTTGTTGCATAACTCTACCACCAGCGCGCACCGCCGCTAAAACTCCTCCACTGAATCCCGACCACGGCCGCCCTCTCATCTTTATCTTGGCAGCGGCTCCCCTCCTCCTCCTAGCAGCGGGCGGTGGCCCCTTCATCTTCATCCTGGCCACAGCGAAGGATGGCCTTCGGGGCGAGGGCGAGCTCCGCCATGGATGGCGGTGGCCCCTCCTCTTCCTCCTCGTGGTGGTGGCTCCTTGCTCTTTGTTATAGTTGGCACCCCGTCCTCCTCATCCTCATGGCTGCCCCAAGCAAGCTCGAGCTCCGCCATGGACGATGCAGCAGAGGACGGCCATCGAGGCAAGGGCGGCATGACGGCCTTCGAGGCTACGGTCGGTGGCGCGGCGGAAGGCGAGTCGAGGGCGGCGTTGCAGAGGACGACGATGCGAGGGGCAGCGTGGATGAGGAAGGGAAGCCGAGAGTGGATGAGTGGATGAGGGCGGTCGGTAGAGAGAGAAGATGGCAAAAATTTTAATTTTGTGCTTGTGTACATCCAAACATAAATTTAATTGAGTTCCTTCCTAAGATTCCAAAAGCCAATGCAATGACAACCAAACAACAGATTTGGAATTGCATCCCATTTCTATCCTATGATTTGGTATTCAACTCAATTCAATTCCATACCCTTTAATATAGATATCCAAACGGAGGCTAGTCGAAATTGCAATTTTGAAAAGGCTCAGAAATGCTGGAAAAGTCTTCTGTTCACGAATACTAAAAATGGATTTATACTTTCCATTTTCATTGAAATCATTGTTAATCTGCAATTCCATCCAACTGTCGAGTTCCAAAACCAATGCAATATTACAATTTCGAACCAAGATAATTGACCAAGAATTGCTACGGCAAGTTTCCCTAGAGAAAGATATATTCCTGATTTTTTTGATTATCGTAAAATCCCACTTTTTTTTTTTTTGCACCGGCAGTGTTTGAAATTTAACCATAAGAAGAATGTGCATTCGGCATTACATTGCTGGCAAACACTCAGTTAAATACTTAAATGGGTTTTGCCTGAACCTACTCAAAGAATGCAGTAACAATGCAACAAATTCCAGATTACCATTGCCTACAAACTGAAAATTTTCTAGGTCGTTTTTCGCAAAAAAAAAACAAAACAAAGAAAATTTTCTAGGGCGAAACAAAAGGAAATGAATTATCTCTAATGCGAAGCTTAGAAATGTTTGTTTATTCTAGCACATGGCAAAGGTCCTCTGTCCTAGTTGGTTACAAGGGCTGAGACATGGTTATCACACTACTAGATCTGGGTTTGATTTCTCGTTGGAGCGGATTTAAGGGCTGGATTTAAAAAAAATAAATCTCCTCATCAGTGTATCGAGGGTTTGGGTGTTTCCTAGACCCAGGGTTAGGTTACTTCTTAATAAAAAAACTATGGATTCTTTACCCATTGGATCTATTTTTTTATTTCAGCACTTAAAAACTAAGTAGCTAGGCCTGAATTTTTGAATTTTTATATTTGTTGACAAAATAACAATCAAAGGCATTGAAGGCTAGGGATCACAATATATATATCTATCTATAACATCTAGATATGCATGCAAAATGGGTGCATATCCGGATAAAGATGAAGCGGTCAGTGAATGGTGAACAAAGTTCACAGAACAAGACATAGCAAAGAGTACATATTTTTTTAGCACTGATACATTTTTAACAAATAACACGAGATTGTACCTATTTAATTGATAAAGAAGAGGGGTTATAGATTGTACAAGTATTACTGTTGTGCTATTATTAACCTCGCAAGGTCTTTTACTTTTTGTGGTTGATTACCTCCGATTTGATTTTTGCGATCGGTGGTGTGGGGATGCTTCGCATCCCTTGAAAACTGGAAAATGTTAAGTGTCGTTTCGGCGATGGATTCTCATCCATCACCGAAGGCCCAACAGCGCCAGGATCACGCTGTTGACGTTTCTTAACGTTCACAGAAAATTTGCAAGCGCACAGATATCGTCGTAGCTACCCCCTAATAGTATTCCAAGGGTATCAAATCCAAGAAACGAGTGTGTACACTACCTGACTAGAGGATCCAAAGGATAACCAACCAAGAAGATGAGAAGAGAGGATATTCTATGATCCTAGCAACGGACAGCAAGGCGTCTCTACTTTCTACTTGCTTAAGATGCACAAATGAAGTATAATCTACGACTCAGGCACCATGTCTATGCCACAGATTACTATTGTGGTCCGTAAACAATTTCCGGCACGTAAACTCGCCACAACACTCCACAAGATGTGAAACGACGAACCCGCAAGTGAGAGCCTAAACTTGCTACTACTAACTATACTAGAACAGGATGCGCGCTATCGCGCGCCCTCCAGGACAGTTTTTTCTCAAATGTAAAAACGTCACAAAAAACTAAACAATTCAACAGTGAAAGAGAGTGCTATAATCAGAAGCTCATTTGAAATCAACATAGCGCTATATAGCAACATCTGAAACTCATCTCACAACAAGCATGTCAAGAGACTAACAACATTAATATTTCAACACAATATCCAACCATCATGGCTACAAGCAAGGGCGCATCCAATAGCAATATAGGCGTTTGTTCGGCATTTGAATGAAACATGAGAGCGCATCCGAGCACCTTGGCTATCCTACGGATCAGAGATGTCTATCCGGCATTATAAGTACATGATATTACAGCATATCCGATCAACATGATCATTTTGAAAGTGGCAGTCAGTATGCCAAGCTACCAAACAATGTAGCTGGTAGCATCGAATACTAACTGAACTGAGCACAAAATGATAGCTGATGTCGACTTCATGAAGCTTGCAGCCACACCTCTCCAACACTTTCAAAAGCTGGCCATATGTGATGGAGGCAAAATAATCATGAGCAATAGTGCTCATGCGCCCTTGCTTGGACTGCAAAGTTGAACACAACAATCAGTGTAATGGCACACAAGGTGTGATGCAAGTTGCAAGCTAAAGAACATGAGCATGCTTGTTATTTTTGGAGGACATGTTATTTAAACTTCTTAGAGTTAAACCTGACCGCTTGCTATTCTCCTACCAAAAAACCTCTAAGGTAGATGACACATGAAGACCAAGCAAACAGGTAGTGTACAATACCTGGTATGATCAGCGGCACCTACACCAGTACCACCGGCATCATTGTCATCTCCAGCCTCTTCACCCGTGAAGAGCTTCTTAGAAATCTTTTTTTCAGGGGATGGGCGAGACCTAGAAGTAAAAACACAGACTTCATGTTTAACAATAACCAAACAACAGAACCAATAAAGAAGGAAATAAGAGTAACAGGCTGCTGACGGAGGTACCTCTTCTTTGTATAGCTTTTCTGTGCCTTTGTAGAAGAACCATCAGGCACAACTGCAATGGAAGACAAAGACTTCTCCTGTGGTAAGGAATGCCCAAATTAGCAGTGGTGTAGCCTAAATACTATTTCTGCAGGAACAAATGTTTAGCTACAGGGAGTAGTTACCTCAGCATGACCAGTGTTCCTCACACTTTGTGGAGTTTCTTGTGGTGCAACAACACAGATAGACTCCTTGTTTGGTGTGGTGCTAGAGGCAAGGCTGGTCTCAGAAGCAGCAGGCTGGGAGGACAGAGCGAAGGGTTGGCTTTTCTGAGGGGTGTCTTGCATGCTGGTGCCCGCACCTCCGGAAAGCATGAAAGACGATGCCTGGGACCCTTCTGGTGTTGCTGGAATGACAGCATTCCCATCATCGATTTCTCCTATCACTGCATTAACTTGGAAGGTAACATTGCCTGAGTCAATTGTGCTCTCTGTAAAGCTGACACTCCAAGTAAACGTCCTTTCAAGAAGGCCTGTAATCTCATCAGGGATAAATCCAACAGGATTATCATCAATAAGAGTGTCAGCTGTCTTTTTTGTAAGGCGTTGGGCCTGCCGTCCAAACAGAATGAACTCCGCGTCTCCCGTTTTGTCTCCAGCAGTAACAGATAATTTGTACCTGCATGCATAGCATGGATCAGAAAGTCCAACGTAATGTAGAACAGTAAAAGGAAGGCGTATGTAATAAGAGCAAGGAACAGACCTCTGAGTTGGCATTCCAACGGTAGCACACCTAGGGTTAGTGCACTTGTATGAATCACCATGGCGCTTAGTTGTTTTTATACATTTCTTGCACGCATTGTACCACCATGAATCATCAACTTTCTTTATAGTCACGACGATCAGGAACTCACTTTTCTGTACAACAGGAGGCAAAGGTAAGGAATAACTTATGAGTAGCACCGAACATGCATGCAACGCCGTTAGAACAGTACCTTGAATTCAAATGGATTAAGGTCCACAATATCAGAGATTTTCTTCTCCACAGCAGCATCTCTCTGTACAGGGCGCTCCACAGTCGCCCAAGTAACAGGATTGTGCACAGTCCTCGCACTGCACAGATCAGAGAAAGTTCAACCTTTAAAAGAGAAACAAAGCACAAACAGGAAAAATGGCTAAGAACAAAACCATGTATTTTTTTCTAACTATACCTTGCCATAAGCTTCTTTGCTTCAGGGACATCAGGATTTATGTACCACTTGCATGATGAACCACCAGACAGCGACAGGCCTCCATAGCTTTTCACAAAAGTTCTAACAAAGATCACTACTTGTGGAGAAGTTTGCCCATCCCTATGTATCTGCTCCACTGGGAATGAAGTGGCTCTCTCTTCCCAAAGCACAACATTTAACAGAGCACCACTGGAACATAGAAGCATATGTCAGTGCGCAGCACAAAATACAGCAATAAACAGCAACATGAATAAAGGACATGCAGGGCAGAGCTAACCTCGGCACACATATAGTGACGGTCCTCTTCGTGCTTTCACTCGAACCCATCGCTGTTTGTGTTGCCCCAACATTTGAAATAGAAGCGATGACTCCAATAACATCTATTTTAAGAAGTAACAATGCATCAATACCGTTATTGAAATGTTGAAGCACTCAAGAGGCAGGAACTGATATTACCTGAGCATAGCACTCCACTGCCCACGCGTGCCTGTAACTGGTCCATGGAAGCAAGGGAGTAGGTATAGAGGGGAAAAGCAGGGGGGACATCAACCACCTCCTCGATCTTGGTCCACTTAGAAAAAAGAAAGCATGAGATCATTTGCGACTGGCTTGTAGTTGTCGCCGGAGCTCTTGACTCGAAAATAGAAGAAGTTGTAGACACCCCCTTCCTTCACCAACGGTTTGAAGTGGTCGCTGGCAGCAGGGTAGAGCTGGGCATGAATGCTGTTGCCCTGTGCAAGAAAATGAAACCAAATGAGCTACAACAAAAAGCACACCGCCAATCGAAACTAAGCCAAACAACATTTCTGGATGAATGCACTTACCTCCTCATCAACAAGAACCATATTAGTATGCAACAGCCTCTGCGGGTCATGAGGATGATAGAAGTCCCAGAGCCTTGAGACACGCACGCAAATGCGGTCATTGCACTTTCCCACCATAAGATGGGGAAGCAGTAGATCTCCCATCTGCAGACACGAAGAGCAGTTAAGCAGTGATAACACAGTTTAATAACAAGATCATATCAGTTATAGCAGTAATAAATTGAAGCAGATGATTGAGCGAAACCTTAGACAAAAAGCACAGCCCAAACAGACCACACTATACAATCCAATCAGCAACAAAAGGCAACAGAAGTCTCATCAATCAGTCATCATAAAAAAATCAACAACTTAAGGCAATAGAAGTCTCAACAATCAGACATCATAAAAAACAAGTAGGAATACAAAAATATGTACAAGAAAAAAACATGGTTGCATGTCAGGAGTACTAAGCCGATGCTGCATTAGCAGCATCAAGGACTTCCTGGTACACCACGTTCCGAGTCTGAGATCCACATGAACCATCATCGTTTTCAATCAGAATCCTAAGGCCAGCTCTAGACGTAGCTCTTGAAATTGCAACATAAAGTTGACCATGCGTAAAAACTGGTTTTTTCAAGTAAATGCCAACACTTGATAAAGTTTGACCCTGACTCTTATTTATTGTCATCGCGTAGCACAATCGCACAGGAAACTGTCTTCTTTGCAGTGTGAAGGGCCATTTGACATCAGCCGTGTTAAGGGCAGTTCTAGGTATGAAGACACACTCGCCAATATTAGAACTAGTAAGCACCACGCACTGCAACAGGCGCTGCCCAAGTTTAGTGATAAGCAATCTAGTTCCATTGCATAGGCCCATATTTTCGGTTCAACGCTGCCATTTCTGCAGGAACATCCATCAAAGACCTAGGCCCTGTTTTGTTCAGTTAACTAAAAAGGTCACTCTTTTAACCCTACACCAAGATGCACATACATAAAAACATCTAAAACCCACTCACTTGTTCTTTTCTGAAGAACAACCCCCAACTGTTCAGTACTGGCAGGAGGGATGGGCAATCCAGGAGAACCTAAGTAACAGCTCGCAGTAAGCAAAAAAAAGAAAAGCATGACACATTCCATGATAAACCAAACCAACACAGCCCTATGGACCTTGAACGGTGCTCGCTCTCCTTGCCTGCGCTTTTTCACGACACCTTGCGACCCTCTCATGCGGAGACCCAACCATCGCTATACATCAATCACAGTCCAAACAATTAAAAACAACACCGTAACAAACACAACCATGCAACGCAACCATCCAAACAATCAAGAACAACATCAATTTACTGAAACAGGTAGGAGAACCAAAGAGAAGGCACTCTATAGACAGGAAGATAAGAATAGGGACAGAAAGGGACCAATACAAGGAGAGGCATAAGAATAAATCGAGGCGCCTAAAGAGAAGAAACCTTATAGTCAGAAAGAAAAGGACAGGGAGAGAAAGGGTGTACACCTCTAGTCTACAAACCATTACTTGTGAAGTAACCCAACAGATAAGAAAGGAGACCAGAAAGAGATAGGAGAACTAAAGAGAAGAAACCTTATAGTCAGAAAGAAAAGGACAAGGAGAGAAAGGGTGTAACACAGCAGGAGAAATAAGCATATATAGGCCCTTTCTCTAGCTCTCCTACCCAACCAGAGGCAGGAGAAATAAGCATACATAGGCCCTTTCTTTAGCTCTCCTTCCTACCTAATAGAGGTAGGAGAACTAAAGAGAATGAATCTCACAGACAAGAAAGCACCACAAAGCAGGAAAAGAAGCTAAAAAGAAAAGAACAGGGACTGATAACAAAAACAGGAACACAAGGAAAGAAGAGAAGCTGACCTTTTTTTTTCTGGGAGCACCCACAACACAGCAACAGCAAGCAGCCGCAACCTTGCTCCTGCAAGCAACACACAACAGTACCAGTAAGCCCAAGAACATGACCCTAAACCCTAAAAAACACAACAATCTGCCACACAAAGAAGATACATTGAAGAATCACTAAAGAAATAATAAGTAGAGTGCTCTGAAAAATAAAAGAAGACAGGAAGCTACTAAATGGCTAGAGGACACAGTAATGGCACTTTGTTCTAAAGCCACATGTTAAGTTCATTGCAATGAATAAACATCCCACCAAGATCACTTTGTTCTAAAGCCACATGTTAAGTTCATTGCAATGAATAAAGTAAATATATGCTGAAAACTAAAACCCAGAGAGCTAAATAGTGTTTTTCGGTTGCAACCACCACCAGAAAACATCCCACCAAGATCACTTTGTTCTAAAGCCACATGGTAAGTTCACTGCAACGAACAAAGTAAATACATGCTGAAAACTAAAACCCAAAGAGCTAAATTGTATTTTTCGGTTGCATTGCCGTAACAAATAACATCAAACCAGATGGGTTTTATGTCCCCGTATGAAACTCAGTTCTACAGGTGTAAAGAAGATAAATACAAAGCCTAAAACGCTCGTTGCTCAAGGTTGAATCCGAACAAACCAGGTAGGCTACTCCTACCTTCAAACCAGGTCCATCCCTTCTGGGAGAGCATCACGGCTCAAAGGGAAAGCTAAAGACATTGCTTGATAATCACAGCGCCATAACAACTCAGAACAAACAAACCAGGAAGCTACTATGAGACAGCATCAGTACCTTCGTGGAATGGTCGATGACCCGAACCAGGCGCCTCCCTGCAACCCTAAAAAAACAAAAGAGGTAAGCGATGAACTCAGTTCCACTCATTCGAACTCCCAAACCCCAGGTCGAGCAACTCACCTTGCCGTACGTCGACTCCTCACTGGGCTAGGTCACCGACGCCATGACCAGATCCGAACCTGTTATGGCACAACGAAAGAACAGAGATCAGGTCAAAGCAAAGGAGATCCAGAGTAGTTGAAGCGCGAGGATGAAGCGCGAGGATGCTAGAGCACATAAGGGCCTCACAGATCCAAGACCCAGCACACAGAAGGAGGAAACAGCTAGAGGAAGGCAGTGGGCCGAGGGAAGCTAGGGTTTTGAACGGAGTGAGACGGAGGGAGCAGCGGTGGAGGCAGACAGGGGGGAGGGGGGGAACTTATCTTGCCGCGACGGGCGGGGCGGAGACCGAGGAGAGGCCGGCCGGGGGGAGACCGAGGAGAGGACCACGCGGCGCGCCTCCTCCATCGCCGAGCTCGACGGGACAGCGGCGACATCTGGTTCGCCGACGGGTGGGAGCCACGGCTGTACCACGGCCGCGCGGCGCCGCCTGGGACTGTTCCGACGTCACACTATACCCTAATCGCCTCTCGGTCGCCGGCGGGATCGAGTGGCCTAGAAAACCTACCCCATCGCCTCCCAGCGCCCCTATCGCCTCCCAGCTCCACGGCCCCCTGCGGATATCTGGGGCGCGGAGGAGGCAAGCCACTGCCCGCGGGGCCAGGCAGCCGACGCGGCCCACCAGGCAGTGGCCGCGAAGCGAGCGCAGCGCAGGAGCCGAGCGCACACGGAGAGGACCGCGCCCACGCGAGCGGGGGGTCCGGGGGAGGCGCCGCGCGCACGCGAGCGGGGGGTCCGGGGGAGGCGGCATCCTCGCCTCCCTCCACACGAGGCACCGCGGGGGCGGGTGTGTGATTACCAGCCTCGAGAGGACCGCGCAAGAGGAAGAGCCTCGAGAGGACCGCACAAGAGGAAGAGAGGCGGCATACGTGGGCACACGGCTGTCGAACACGTCGGCTAAAAAACGCCCAGGAGCGCTGCGGGACGAGCAAAACGGAGGTGCTTTTAACCATTGTGATTGAATCATAGAAGACCAAAGAGACTTACGCAGCACTTACCTTGATAAGAACAGCAAAGCATTTCCAAGAAATACATGAATACTTCTCCAACTCACTCTCTCCCTCTCTCTCTATGAGGACCCGGTGTGTCCGAGGACCGGTGGATGGTCGCTTCCTGGTGTGATGAGTGATTGACAATGTGGTGTGGATTGACGTTTCCCTTGGCTCAAGTATTGCAGGTGTAGAATGCGGCTTGGTTGCATTGGTGCAGGTGAAGAACAGGCGCGAAAGGTCTTAGCCATGGCGGCCTTCGAGGAGCGGAGAGACAAGTAGGCTTGGTTCGAGGGACCCGGTGGCCAGATGGATCAAGTGCGGTTCACATGCTGGCAAGAACGAGCAAATGGACGTGGTTCCGGTGCGAGGTAGCGGCTCATAACCGAAGCTCGTACGCGGACGAGAAGCCGGCGCAAGGTAGCGGCTAACAACCGAAGTTTGCGCGCGGGGTTTGGTGATTTGGCCACAAAATCATCGGTGGACGATTTCCCTTGGTTTGGGCCTCAAAACCAAGGCCGAGGACTCGACGAGGCGAGATTGGGCAGGTAGGCTGAGGTGACCAGCCAGGGGCGGTTTAACCGCCTCCCCCTGGGCCGGCCCAAAAACGGCGTCGAGGAGCTTCGATCCGGAGGACACGCGGCGTGACTGCAAGGCTTGCGTCGGAGGGAAGCTAGCTTGCGGTGGAAGGTGTCCCAGCCGGAAAATATCTGAAACCAAATGTCAAATTTGCCCCTGAGGGGTATGTATCACTTAGGGGTAGTTTAGTCTTTAGAGCACCATCACTTGGACTACTAATAGGCCCCTAGGGCATGGTGGCTGCTATCTCTTCTAGTTATCTCTTTAGTTCTCTTTGGTTTTCTCCTTTGAACTAGTTTCCCCTTCATCCCCTCCACCTAGAACTATTTCGAATCATTCCTAGTTTGTATAGGTGAATTCATGGTTTGGTGATTGATTTTGTGCTGCTCATCTTTGTGCCATGATTTGAATCCACGAGCTCCCTTTTCTTTTTCTATTTTCAGAGGTATTTTCGGAGCTATTTTTGGGGGATTTTCGTTCTTCACTTCCTAGGGCGTTTTCTCTCGGATTTCTTTGGGGGATTCACATATGAGTGCCTTGTGCCTCTTTTGCTGGTGATCTCTTGCCCCCAAATGCCGAGAATCGCTTTGGATTTGAAGTTTTCGGGATGAACTCGAGGTCATGGTGTTCTTCCTTAGATTTGAGATTCCGGGAGTTCTAGCGAGTTAGAGGCCGAGATCTTTTGGGAAAACACTCCACTGGAGGTCTAAATCATCTGACCAAAATCTCGCCTCAAGAGCTCAAGTGGTTTGGGAGATCCACTTTCGATTTGACTTTTTCCCGAGGTTCCTAGGCCAGGGCGGTTTAACCGCCCCCTGACCCGGTTTAACCGCACCCCCTGGGTGTGTTGAATCGAGTCTTGTTTCGGTTCGTTTTGTGTTCGTTTCGATTGATTCGAGTTCCGCTGCGTGTTTCTTGTTCCTAGGGTCAGTAGCTTGACAGTGGCTATGTGATCTTGGCAAGATCGCTTTCGGAGGCATCGGAGTTGATTTGGGAGAATAGCCGGATTGGTTGGAAAGAAATTTTATCGGCTCCCATTCACTCCCCCCCTCTCTGGTCGTCGTTTCGGTCCTTCACTCTACCTCTCTACCCCTAGGCTAAAGTAGCCTAAGCTATTCTCCTCCATAGAAACCTCCTCTTAAAGTGAGGGAAGAGGGTGGAGTAGTGTGAAGAGTTGTTTGGATGATTCTTGCCTTATTGTCACCCCTCCTCTAGTATTAATTGGCAGGTGGAGGTCGGTAACCGAGCGAATCACCACGGAATATTCCTTGCAACCGCCTTAGGACAGGACACGTGGCGGCCAGGGACGAGAGGAGCCAGGGCTGGTTCGGTCGATCCTTGTGGGCCCCACTCACAACCGCCTTTGGGTGGCAGGCTGACAGGTGGGTCCTTGTCTAGGTACTGGTGTGTCTCGGGTAAATCTTGTCTTTTAACCCCCTGATGTGGGCCCTTCAATCCATGTGCTTTGCTCAGATTGGTTGGTAGTGTGCTTCCTTGCTCAAGTGGGTGATAGGATCCGTGGGAAGCTGATGTGGCAGCCCCTGGTTGGCTGGTTTTTGCTAGTTAAGCCACTTTAGCTTGTATCCACTTCATTTACATAGTTAGGTGACCTGCATACACATATTCACCAACACTAGTGGAACTCATTAGGAATAAGCCCTATTCTAGAGAGTTGATGTTAACATTTGCATCATTTATGCAGGAGTTGACGGCCTAAATATAGGGTTTAATAGCCATCAACACGCGCTCCATTTTTGGCCCAAATAGTGAAAATGGCCCAATGACGAGGGCTGACATAGTGATGAGGACATCACTCCTACGGATATACACAACAATCCTCCGTTGATCACTCAAGGTCAAATCACTAGAGCTCGCACGCGACAATTGAATTTAGAGTTGAGCTCGTTCCTAAGCACTTCTTTATATAATTTTGAGAATAGTGGCTACCTAATTATTATACTGTGATTAGGAATCATGAAGAGAACCAGGAGATATTTGGAGATGGGCTTGGAGGTGGCAAGGACAATCAAGGGCGTGGCCCAAACCAAGGCGACTTTGTGTCCATCTCGGAGTCTAGAAACAATTGGTGGTAAAACAGACGCCCTAGGCCACATATGAGATCGGATTTGAGCAGTTCTTTATATGGATGGATAGGGAATTTCATAGACGTTCCAATGGTACCATTCTCACATCAAAATTCATCTAAAGTCATCAGATATCGTCGAAACAAGTTGATGTCCAGAATCTGTCTTTGTGTTGTGTCGTCGTATTTTGGCCTTTGGGCTGTGTGTCGTGTTGGGTCCCATTAGGGGTTCGACCAGGGGTCTATCCACTGATCCTAGAGGCTTCATAAACAGCATCGCCCCACCGTTAGGGTTTGAGTTTTGCTTAGATTATTCTGTCAAGAACAGTTTTGCCGTTCATCGGTTTGTGAGACCCCAACTTCGTGTGTTTAATCATACTTATGCAATTTGGTTGCATTCTTTTTTGTTCCTGCTTGTGTTCTTCGATTCACAGGAAAGGATTAGCCTTCTTTGTGAGGTCGACCGAGCATCATCGGTCGATAACCTGAGGAGATGTGGTGATGCAATTGCAATGTTCGGGACGTGTTGTTCAGAAGCCGAATGGATTTGTGTTAGGACTCTACCAAATCAAGAGTTATCAGAACCTTTCGAAAGATCGTGAACCCTACACATCACATAGGAGGTGTGGACTCCTAAGATGGCCGTGGGCCTTGGCTTGCAGGTTGGTTTGGGGTGCATTCCGTCACTGTTTTTTTACGACTTTTTTTCCTTCCTATGCGTTTTTTTACGCCGACCCTTTCTTTTTATAGTTGGTTTTTCCGGGTTTTTTCTCCTTACCGACCTTCCTTTTTACTATTCTTTTTTTCTTTGTTTCATATTTTTTCTTTTTTTGTCATCTCTTCTTTTGTCCTGACATTCCCATCGTTTTTTCGTTCTTTTTTCTTCGTTCATTTCTATTTCTTCCAACTGAACGAATTGTTTCATCATTTTACTTTCTTCTTTCACGTTGTTTTTGGGGTAAAAAAGTCAACAAATTAAACAAAATATAGTGTTCGTAGAGGGGAGTTAAACTTGAAACTTGCTATATAAGTGGGTGAGTAGAGTACCGTTGCACCACTATGTAACTTGTGATCATTATAAACTACAAATTTATCTATATGTCAATAATTATAGTTTTTATTTTTAAAGTTACTCTTTTATTTTATTCATTTTTATACTAACTTATTTAGATGGATATATCTCGTTTCTTTTTTATTTTTTCTTTTGCTATTATGTTGTTTCTTTTTATTTAGTTTCTTGTTTTTTATATAATTTATTTTTTATTTTCTTTGTATATTCAGATATTTTTTATAAATGCGTATTTCTTCATTTGAAAGATTAATTTATACATTTTTAACTATTTGTTCATATTATAGACTATTTGTTTGTAATGTTTAATATTTTTGTTCGTCAAGTCTAATCACTTGTTTCTGCAATTTGTTTGAGGTATATAAGATTATTTGTTCCATGAATTCATATAATATATTCAATGTATACTATTATTTTGTTCTATAGGTTTGTATAGTTTGTTCTGGGTGTATTTATTTTTCCTGTGAGTTTATATAACTTGTTCAATTAGCGTAGTGTTTTTCCCTTTGAATTAATATGATTTTATTTAAGTGTATATAGCTTAAAAGAATCTTCTAACTTGATGTTGATATTCTTTTACTTGTTTCTTATACAATCAAAATTTTAATATTTTTTTTCTGTTTTGCTTATAGTATACTACCATAGGTCTATTTTTTTTAAGCAATCTTCTTATATTCAATATTGTATTCACTGTCCTGATAGTTTTTATCATATTTTGTAATTGTTATTTTTAGCCCACCAACTGTCGTGGCCCGCACAAGTGCATTTAGCCCACTAGCACAAGAGGACAATGATTTATTTCACGTGTTAAATTTATGTTCCTTCCATATGATATTTTGTTTCACAAGTTTGGATGATCTGTTCCACTTTAACTTACTTCTATTAATGATTTATTTACGTGTTAAATTTATGTTCCTTCCATATGATATTTTGTTTCACAAGTTTGGATGATCTGTTCCACTTTAAATTACTTCTATTGATAATATTATGTTCCATTAGATGGTTTCTTCCACATGTTAAAATTTATGTTTCTCCTGTACGATTTTTTTTTTGTTCTCGTTGTTAAAATAGGTTGTATTGTTCCTTCTTTCGAAAAATGTTTCGAATATATTTATTTTTGCTCCACAAGTTTATAATTTGCTCGATTATTATAATATTTTTTCCCTTTGAGTTAATATATTTTGTTTCATTATATGTATATTAAAACTATCTTCTAATTTGATGTTCATATTCTATTATTTTGCCTTACACAATCAAATTTCATTTTCTATTTACACTACTATTATACATCAATATTATCTGCTCATGCAATCTTCTGATATTCAATATTTTATTCACAATTTATAATTCTTTTGTTCATTCTGTTACTTTTTTGTTCATATTAGATAATTATTTGTTCTCATAGTTCATGTATTTGTTCAGTGTACTAAAAAGTAAATATTTTATGTTTAAAATATATATTTTTAAAAAATTCATCAAAATATAGTCATGTGGAGTCTAGGTTTGAAGATTTTGTCGTAAAAAATCTAATGCTGCAATCGGAATTTGATTTTGATATTTGATTTGAGATTTATGATTTTTTTTTTAATTTGAGTTTGCATGCACGGGGAGTGTAGTTAATTGTTTTGTTCTTTTTTACATGAAATAAATATAGAAATTGGGCCAAACAGTTAGAACCTTGCAAGTAAATGGGCCACACCACAAACACATTATAGAATCATTCATGTGCGCGGAATCAGTCGTGGGCTGTAGCGCGGAATCAGTGGTGGGCCCACGGAATCACTCGTGGACTTCCTTGTCTAACTGGGCCGAAAGTCGCACTGGCGCTAGATGCGAGAGTCCATGGGAAAAAAACAAGGGACGCCGCCGCTTTCAGCGATGGATTGCGATGCGTCGCTGAAGGGGACGTAGAAGAGCACCCCGAAAACACGCGAGTTTCTTTCCTTCCAAATTTCCCAATAATTATTAGGATGATAAGGCTCCACAGCACTTTGGAAGGGACAGATTTGTCGTGGTAATATTGTCCACCTGCCTAACTTTCAAGCACATGGATATCTCACCTTTCCTTGTGACAAAACAATACAGTAACATACCACTAGCTAGTTCAGTTCCATCTGCATTCATCAGTATGTTCTGAATGGCAATGGACAACAATGTGAGAAGGCAGGGACATATGGCGAGAACTTTGCCATTACTATTCAATGGTTGCTGCCTTGTGAAGTGGTTGCAAATGTAATGCTGCCATTCTTCAACCACACGGGTCTTAACTGCTCTGCTGCTTCCATCACTACTTGCGCTTGGTTTCTGGAAAGATCTCTGAAGTGCTCCTGCTCTCGAGTCTCCCGACGAAGCCGTGAAGCAGTGGAACAATACATGTGGGAACCTCTATATCCATTGGCGGAAATTGTGCTTCAGTGTCGTGTGCATCCCCTGCATTGGCCATGGGCTGACCTGTTGACGATCCCCTTGCGCTCGGGAAAACGACTGCACGCTTCTTCCAGCACGAGAGGCAGATACAATGCATCATAGATGAGGACGAGGCTGCTCGCGCATGACATGCAGCTGTTTGCAAAGCGGAAGGAACTTGGCCTGCCAACCATGGGTTCACCATTGGCTTTTGTACTTTTAGGCGCCAATGGTGAACCCAGCCAAACAGCCTTGACGGCAAGAGAAGGCCCATCGACACGTCCTCCTCGTCCCAATCCCCTGTGGCATCCCAATTGGACAACAGCAACGCTTGCCTCTTTTGCCTCCCAAAAATCTCTCGCCGCCTAAAAGTACAAATGCCAATTAGAAGCTGGGTTCACCTTCACCCATCCTGCAACCAAAAGATTTTGCAATAAGCAGAAGATCCTAAGCCAAATGTAGGTGTGGGACTGGTACTTGCCCCCATCCGTCCCCATCGGCCACCGGGCGATCGATCTTGTTTCCGCATATCACATGGACGGCAGAGTACCGCTGAACGGTACCCGGGACATCGCTGTCCCTCGAATTGAATCCAAGCGAGTGCATGCGGCTGCAGAGAGAGCACACCTGACCCGGAGAGGGACGGTCCCGGAGGACCTGGACCGCAGCTGTTGCCATGGCGGGCCACGTTCGCTTGGCATGGAAAGGTTGCGGCACTACACATGACGAGCATGTGGTGTGGCTGTGGAAGTGTGGAGCATATGAGAACCTGGTGATCACGGAATTGACAGGGCCTCCTGGTGATTTGCTACCAGCTTGCTCGCTCTGCCGGGTAAAATGGCGTCTCTTCCTCCTGTGGTCGAAGTGCCGGGCTTGCAACGCGTGCCACATGAAATTTTCCGTGAATCTTACGCCGGGCTAGACGACAAATCAAGGCGGCGTGGTGATGACAAGTTTTACTGTTTGATGAGGAGGACCTGTAATACAGTTTCTGTTGACAGGATTTGTCTGGGCCAAACGTTAGCTTTGTAGCCACAAACCACTCTCAAGGCCTGCCTGCAGTGTGAAGCAATTATTAGGTCGACACGTTTTCTCGACGTCACCATTGGCGCTTCGTTGTCGACCGAAACGTCGCTTATCACTTAACGCATAACGCCAGTAATTTCTGGAAAAATCCTAGGAAAAGGTGCGAGTATCAAGATTTGAACCCTGGCGGATAGCGTCCCACTGGACCGTCCTACTATTGGACTACAAGCCAATTCGCTAGAAATATGAAAGTTAGTAGACACTACAATTGCGGTAGATGACTGAGGAAAAAAATGTTACGATGTATTGTGTATCACTTTGCTGAAAACTTACTGTCGCTCTAGCGAAAAGAAAAACAGAGCACCAACAAAGAGCGGGGTGTACACCATGTGAGAGCAGAGGTAAACTTTTTGTGCGAGACGTACTACTCAATCATCTCTGCCGCCATAGAGGTCCACCGACAGAAACTGCAAGGGAGTACACACAAGCACTATCGCCACCATGTAGTCATGTTGTACCAGATCATTCAACGGTTAGAGCATCTCCAACAATGTCTCTACTCAAGCCTTTACTGAAAAAATAGAAGCCAAAAGCGAAAAAACGCACTTCAGGTAGGGACCTTACTCAAGCCCTTAGTCTAGAGAGGCCCTACTTTTCCCATCCTAGCCCCATCTTCCACGGATGGATAGGGAAGAGTCAAAGAAGAATTGGAAGGGCAATAAAGAAATTGACCCACTGTCAAGTAGGGCCCGCATGTCATATGAGAATAGGGGCTTTAAAGTTAGGCATGTTGCTGAGTCGAATGTAAAATTGGAGCCTACAAAGTTGAGGTCAACCCCTACTAAATAAAGTAGGTGCTTCAAGTTGCGTTAGCCTCGGAGAAAGTGGGTCGTCTGGTAGTTCTCGGTACACATGCATGAGAGTGCATGCGCAGATGTCGACCATGTGACCGCCTCTAGCTAGTAAAAAAGGACGCAGTAAGAGAATACATAGCCAGGAAACCGAGTAGAGAAAAAATGATGGATTTTTACTGGAAAGACCTTGTGATCTTGTTCTCACAGGGCAGCCAAAATGGCAGCACCGCTCTGAGATCTTCACAGCCCGATCGATGCGTTGATCGATCATCAGCCGACCAACAGCATTACAAAAATACGACGAGAACAATCATCATCTCCTAGCTGAGGCAGCTTAGCTTCTACGTACAGTTCTACAACAGATGGACAAGAAATTCAATGCAATGCACAGAATGGTGGCTGCCGTTCATTTGATGGAGGCGGCCGCAAGGACGGCGTGGAAGGTGGCCTCGTCGCAGGGCAGCGTGATGCCCATGTCATGGCCGAAGCCGAACTCCTCCTCGGCCTTCCTGAGCAGCTCCTGGAACTCGGGCGCGTCCAGGCACGCCACGGGCACGATGTACCGGCTCCGGTCGGCGCCCACGTAGACCGCGAAGTGGCCCCTGGGGACGTCCCCCGGCGGCCCGGCCTCGTCCCTTCTGCTGCTCGTTCCCAGGCTCGACGAGCACCTCCGCAGCATCTTCTTCAACTGCGCGCCCTGTCTCGCCATGACGATCTCCGATCGGTGGCTCTGGATCTCAGCTCAGCCCGCGGCCGGGGTTGTAGAAGATGATGGCTCTTGGTCGCGGTTAGTGCAGCGCAGTGGTGGTGTCTGGTGAGGCGTCGAAGCCGGCGCGGTGCGCGCGGTATTTAACGGGCGGGGGCATGTGAGCGTGGGCGCGCACGGCACGGGTGGGGTGGGTCGCGCGGCACGGCCGGCCCGGGGACCGTACGGCCCTACCGCGCGGGGGCTTGCCTGCGTCGACGTCCCGTCGTGCGCCGCGCCCCGGCCGGCCTCCGATTTGTTTACGTTTTCGCCTGACCGACGGCCTCGTGGCGCGTACGCTGGTGTGGAGGCACGGGGCGCGCAGCCGGGTATGTGCTGCATGTGGCCGTTGTCCTGCCTGCCTTGGGCAGTTGGTCGCTGCTGCTGTTCGATCGTGTCCGTTTGCTGCAGTAGAAGGAGAGAGAGAGAGAGAGAGGGAGAGAGAGAGAGAGAAGAGATCGTCCTCGATCGTTGGTTCGCGAAGACAGGGTTTGTGAAAGATGTCACCGATTGATGCAATCGGCAATAGATCGTATATCGTAGTGGAACGGAGCTTTTTGGCGAAAGGTTGTAGGCTAGGCTGCTATAGCAAGCCCGTGCCTAGTGCCTAGGGCCTGCTGGATTTTCGAAATGGCATGTTCCCCCCGCGCTGCGCTGCGTTGCATTGCACCTGGCCGTGGATGATGGAGATCCGGAAGTGGCCGTGGTGCGTGGCGGCCGTGGCAGGCAGGGGTGATGTCAGGGCCGGCTCTAGGGGCAGGGCAGCAGGGGCGACGGCCTGGGGCCCATGGAGTCCGGGGGCCCATCATAACATAGGTGCTTAATAGTTAGGAATAGTTAATACTACAAGTAAACTTAACCTTTGCAAATCAGCCCACTAGCAAATCAACGAATCAGCCCATGAATCGTACAGGAGAGGAAACGATAGCCCATGCCCATACGTACGTACAGCCGAGTAAACAGCCGAGTAAACGACGTTTAGTTTCCTAATCCCGAATCCCTACAACCGGCCGACCGCCGTCAGTAGCGACGTGTGACGTTTCATCTTCCTCCTAGCTTCTCACTCGGCGATGGCGATCGACGAAACGGAGGCGGCGAGATGGCGACCGGCAAGGTATTTCAACGGGCCTTTATCTTCTAGCTTGTCCAAGGGCCCTTGAAATTCTAGAGCCGGCCCTGATGAGGCCAGCCGTTGCAGGAGTACCGGTAGGTGTAGCCGCCGCTGTACGTCCGTCCTCGTCGCTCCTTGCAACTTGCAGAGCTGCCCAAGTGGGGATCGGAGGGTAAGACAAAAAGGCACTGCTAATATCTTCATTGGCTTTTGCTCATGAGATGTGATATGTCTTGACATTGTCTAAAACAACATGGAGCTGCGACCTGCGAGCGAGAGCCGCTTAATTTGCAGTGGCGCTGACAGTGAGTTAGCACCATGCCGGCCGGCATCCTGGTGGTCGTTGCATATCATGGCACGCCCGTCGTGTGCCATGTCGCCTTTGGCGTGGAAAGTCTCAGCATATACAAGGATCCTATAGCAATTATCGATCGCACTTCCGGCGGCGAAGATCATCACGGCGGTGCTGTTGCGACGACTTGTCGTCAGGTCTCGTCAATGGATATATAAACACGCACAAATTTAAACTGCAATATATATTCATCATCGAGTCCCACTAAAGGGGCCTTTTTGCTTGTTGACCCATGAACTACTGCATCATGATTCATGACGACATCAAGTCGCAAAGTAGGAGGATGCTCTATCTCTAATGGCTGCATTAGCTAGATTGGATGCATGGAATTGCAACACGGAACCAAACAAAAGGGGTCCACCAATTTGGGTCACTGATTTTAGCTCTGGATGGACCCAGTGTCCTAGAGCCTGAGATTAGGCGCGCGTTCGACTGCAAATCTGCAATGCATGATGAGTGGGTATAACTTTTTTTTAGATAATGGATGAAAATCCGTCTTAAGACATCCACAAAGTAGGATGCATCAAACCGCAGTTATCACAGAAGGTAGCCATTGCTACAACGCCAGCACATGTAAAAAACATGTAGCCTGAAACAAAAAAAAAAGAGAAAAGGATCTCTTCAAATTGCGGTTCAAGTAGTCTAATCGTTCGTGTTTGTTTCGTAAAGTGAATTCCTCATGATCCATCTTCATACCAAGTAGGGAAAGAGCAATATTATAGTTTGGCCAATTTTGAACAATAAGGGGTATCTCTTATCAGACTTCTTCATCACCTCGCTTATTAGGGCCATGACCATAAACCACCGGATAGACAAAACCAATTTCCACGGCTAACACATAGCAGAGAAGGCCTGAGAACTTCCAAAACGACGCCTCTAAGGAGGACACGATGCTATCTGCGTTGACGCCGCCCGTCCTACACAGATAAGGTTTTCACTAAGAAGAACCTAAGACATAAGGGGTGTAGCCATGGAAAAAAAACCTCATATGAGGATATAGCTACAAATGGATACCAAACAGAGTACAACGATGCCGTACAAAATCTCATGAAACAAATAAAGAAAACAAGAAATACAGAAAACAACTAAGAGAAGCTCTTCAGCCATAATGATATAGGGGAATGTAAACTTTCTTTGCCTCATCCAAAAGCAGAGCAAACTCCTTTCTATAAACGTATCTTTGCAAAAGCAGAGAAACAAAACTAGTTGTAGGGACGTACAACACAACCTTCGTAATTTTGTGATAGCAGAGATGAGCAATAGGGACACAATGTTTACTACGCGTTGCCATAGCAAAGTACGGAGTATCAAACGAAGCAACCTAGTAGCAAGCAACTGCGTCGCTCTCTCTCCGGGGTGACTCCCGTTCGTACCACCGCCACCCTCAAACCCTAGTCCAGCGGCGGCCAACGTGGCACGGAAGTCAACCCGTCTGAGTTCCTCCTCCGGCTTCCCCTCTCGCTCTTCCCCTCGCTCCTATCTTGATCATCTTTAGGTCAACAGTTCTGCCAACTACCGGTCACCGGTTATGCCGACCACATTCTAGCCCAGATACCTGCTTTCTTGGGACCGCGGTGGACTTTCTCGCTCCCACCACGCGCCTCCTTCCTCCTGCTATGGTCACCTTCTTGCTAGGCGTGGTGCAAGGCCGGCGGCCGGCTCGCCGTGCGGGCATGTGTCCTCTAGCTATCTTCCTCGTGAAGTCGTGAGCTGAGGTCCTCGTATGAGGATGGAATGATATAGAAGAAGTTGAAAGGTTAGTCTTTTTCTTTCTTATTTTTTGTATTCCTCGGTTTAGAGCTTGGAGTTTAAATAGTCGCATACCTTCTGTCTAGCTATGTGGCTATCTTCCATGTGAGTGTAGTAAGTATGTATGCATCGCCTTGTAATCAAAGATAAATATCTAGATCCACATGCATGATCAGCAGGCGCTAAGGCACAAGTTACAAATTTTATTTTTGCTTTTTTCCCCAGCGCATAGAGCAAAGTGAAAGGAAGAAAGAAAAGAAAATAATTTAGGCAATAAGGGTAGAATAACTGTGGCGTAAATAGACGGGAAGTTTTCAATAATGGAAACTCGAGTTACTCAGACAAGGTACTAAATAGCTTTCCATAGCACACTAGTAGAGAAAGACGCATCTGCACCGGTTGGGAAACCCCTTCAGCACCGGGTTCCCAACCGGTGCTAATTTTTCGGTGCAAAATGGGTCCCCTTTAGCACCGGGTCAAATACCCGGTGCTAAAAGAAATCTTTAGCACCGGTTCCTAATTGAACCCGGTGCCAAAGAAATTCACGCGAAAAAAATTAAACTGCTCCCCCTCATTCTTTTCTCTCTCCTCTTTTCACCACCATTTCTTTCTCCTGTTCTTTGTTCTTTCTTCAAGAACAGAGAAGTTAAAGAAGTGAGTGGAAAGGAAGATAAGAGGAGAAAGAAAACAATGAGGAGAAGAACTTAGATTACAACATTTCACTATACAAAGATTTAATTCAAGATCCACAAGAAAAGATTTCAATTTATACAATGAGATTCCCGCGCGCGCCCGCCGCCCGGCCTGGCTCGCAGCCTCGCGCGAGCGCCAGACCACCGACGCGGCCTGGCCGCAGCCGCGCGCGCCGCGTGCCGTCGCCTGGCCACTGCCTGCGCGTTGCCCCCGTGCCGAGGCCCCTTCCGCGTGCCGCCGCCGCCTGCCCCCGCACGCGCCTAGCTTGGGGCCCGCTCACGCGCCGTGTGCCGCCGCCTGGCCGCCTGCCTGCGCGCTGCCCCCGCGCCAAGGCCCCTCCTGCGGGCCGCCGCCGCCTGCCCCCGCGCGCGCGCCTGGCTCGTGCTCCTGCTCACCGCTGCGCATAGAGGAGGAGAAACAGAGTGAGAAGAGAAGAAGAAAAGTGATAAGTAAGTGAGGAGAAGGAAGAGAGGTAGAAGGAAAAGATAAAGTTAAGAGAAAATGAGAAGGGGGAGAGGCATGACCGTGCATGCTGCCTGCTTTCCTCGATCCACTCACAGCTTTTAGCATCGGGTGGTGGTGACACCCGGTGCTAAATTCTACCCATTAGCACCGGGTGTAGCCACCAACCGGTGCTAATATGTCCAAGCGCATTTAGCACCGGTTGGTGACTGCACCCGATGCTGATGGGTGGGCTTTTGCACCGGGTGTCACCACCACCCGGTGTTAAAACCTGTTTGCATTCTCTTTCAGACTCTAGACCTTTGGACCCGGTGCTAAAGCCCTATTAGCACCGGGTTCAAAAATGACCCCTGTTTATATACTCCGCGGATGCCTCATTCTCTTCTAGTGGCACCCGTAATAGCGGCCGCTATAAGATAGCGGACCCAAGATAGCAACCTCGACTTAACCTTGCTATTTCCTACTATTGTGGCAGCTATTTCTCATATTTCACCGATATTGGTAAAGTTGTGCCGCTATTTCACTAAATTTGTAGTTAAAGTGACATATCAAAATAAATCAAATGCTAATAAGAGTGTTGAAAATGATTGTTTAGGCGATAATGATGAATGATTGAATGACAAATAATGTTTTGATATGAGAATTTAATGTTAATATGTATTCGTACATTGTTTATATATTTATCTTTGTTTTTTGTGATTTTACGTGAAAAGTAATGGCTAACTGAAAACTTTTATACCATTTAAAGTAAACTTATGCTAAAATTTTGACTATTTTTTAAATTCTGCTATTTAGACTTACGCCCGCTATAGCACCCGCTATTCGCTACATCGACACCAACCGCTACGAGACTGCTAAATGCTATTTAGTTAAAAATTTGTTACTCAGTAATAGCAAATAATGAGGTACCTGAAATAATTTGCAGCTTTTACAGTGTCCAACTCCTGGACCATAGCTTATCCAGTTCAGTTGTCACACATGCCACTCCGGATATCCATCGTAGATAATTGACAATGTGGCTACTTTGACCAGCATCAGGTGCTGCTAGTCCTAGTAGAGCAGTGATGCTGCATACTAGAGCACACTTTTGGCCGCCGACTTTCGTGGCAACCTCCAGTATCGTGATATACCAACTGGTGAATAATGGTACGAGGGTTGGACAAGCTTTGCTCAAATTTGTGAGATCCCGACTGCTCTGTGGTGTGTGGGCTGTGATTTCGCCCGGGTATTTTGTTACGAACCCTCAATATTAATCTCATCAGGAAGTTCTAATACTTATTAATTCAGATCCGTTTAGCCGAAACAGTTAGACTATCTTTAGTGAGGTGGAGGAGACGAAATAACTAAATTGACCATAGGCGGTAAACTCCGTTTTGCAAAGGTGGTAGCTACTAGCTATATATGAACACGACGGAATGCTGCAACAGTACCTTACAGTTTTACAAGTCGCCCTGAGCAAGTACCATTTCCTGAAGTTAGTTTCCTAATGATGCCACAAATGGAAGTACTCCGAGAAAATATTTTTATCCATTTGATCTGTAACAAATAATGAATCGGACTCCCTTGTCAGCGCGACAGGTGTTATGTTTGAATTTACTGGGCTCCAGCTCCAAATACCTTTGCGATGCACAGGAGCCAGGAACAGGACCCTGGGCGCAGCATCCAAATCAATTGGACCGTCCTACTCCTACCCTACGATCCAGCACAAACCTGCCGTCCCCGCACCCCCACATCTCCCTCACGTACGCCGCCGCACATAATCCATCGCCACCACCGCGATCCCTCCCGACCCTGTCCGCATCAGTCATCACAACCCACCCAGAAAGGACCCCAGCAAATCGTCGTACACTCGTATTAGCTGTCACGCTGCCTGACGCTACCTGATCTCGCTTTACTTGCCCAAATCTCTCCTCATCCAGAACGGCTTCAGAGCAAGCGAATTATTAGCGGGGGAACCGGGCTCGGCCCCGGGACGGCGCGCGCGCGTGGCCGCCGGCTCCACCCGGCCGGCCAGCCCGGCGGTGGGTTCGCGAGCGCCGCGATCCACAGAAGCGGATTCGTACGCACGCGGGTGGGCTCTGCCGGCCGGCCGATCTGGCCGTCCGCGCGCCCTGCTTATCTGCTTGAGCTCTTCGCTAGCTTGCTCTATCTTCATCAATGAGTGCGTGGGGGGAGCCGAGCCTACAAGCAAGTGCAAGGCAACAACACGGCATGTGCGCGGGTGTGTGTGTTCTGGTAAGATACCGCGGCGGTTGTGGGTCGTGGGCGTGCCGCGCTGATATTAGACCAAGATTTCAGCGGCCGATCAACGGCGTGTTTGCTTACACTCATTGGGGAGCAATTATTTGCCTGGGGCTGCAGCAGCTACATGGAGATGAGATGAGAGATAGATGTGGACTGTGGTATCAGGAATGTGGTAATAAGCAGGCGGCGAGGTGACAGGGACGTTTTAACAAGAGATGGGGGCAGAAAAACATGCATGGCGGCCATAGAGAAGATAAGAGTCGCATCGCATGACCATAGCCGCCTCAAAGTTTCTTGGATGTTGCCCTGAAAATTGAAGCTATATTTGGACCAAGTAAAAGGGCAGAATCTTTGGAGTAGGATTCTTGAATCCTTTTTTATCTTAAAAATTGTGCCTCCTCTGCAAAGAAATATACTCTGTTCTATTTTCGAGTACTCAAGTTTTCTCTACATTGAAGTCATCCTAAAACCTCTATGCTTTTTTTTTTCCATCCTTGCACACCGAGGTCTGAGCACCGTTGGTGTGTTGGTGGAGGTATGGATGCATGTGGAACCCAGCGATGTCTAAATCCTAGTATGTCTGTTCACACTAAAATTTGGCAGGTCTGAACAGGGCGGTCTAACCGGGTTGCCACGGGCGGTTGGACCGAAATTTTCAAGTTGCTCAAAAGGTAAATTGGACTACACCATTGCATAGCTCTCGTCGTGACGATCAAAATGTATATGTAGAACGTCCGATTTGGAGTTCGGACGGAGGAGTTATTACTTCGACAAGATCTGCACCTGGGCATAGAGGTTAGACCGGTTTCCCAACCCAGTTAGACCGGTCTTGGTCTATGTAATCCGAGTCGAGTTGTATTTTATCACGGGATTTGTTAGGGATTCGACTCCTTATGGGGCAAGACCTCCCCTCCCTATAAATATAAAGGGTCACGGCCGATTGAGGGTATCCAATCGACACAAATCAATCTATCTTTTATCTTTTTACCTTTTTCCTCTTTACCCTACCTTTTCAACCCCATGTGCTGTTCTTCTCGCGTCTCCATGGCATGAGAGGGCGCCCTAGCTGGCCTGCCGAGCCTAGGGCAACCCAGCGTGCGCCTGCCCCGACGGGGTCCCTCCCGGGCAAGCGTTCGTTGGTCGCTTCAGCATGAGAAGGAAAAGCTGAAGCCAAATAAGAAGCTTCCGACTAAATCCTCAAAACAAAAAGATATCAAGCATGCTATTTGGCCTAAAAATTCCAAACATTCTAATACTTCTCAAAAAAGAATTTTCATGATAAGAATCGGCCAAGAAAAACTTTTCCTATGCGGAAGCCGTTTCCATCATATGGATCATCTATACCTATGCCATGGGGGCTTTATTGCAGTGTGCCTTATCTTTATTCTCCATGGTCTTATAATTCATATATGTCGTCTGTTCCTAGATATTTTTGTCCAAATTATATTACATATAGAGATCCGACAACTAGTAAGTCTCCACCTATGCATAATGACCGTTTTCATCAAGAGAATCGGTTTATGCATAAAAAGAAGCATAAGGTGATCAAACAAGTGTATCGTGTCAAACGGGATGGTAGATTAAATCAAAATTCAGATTTGACACAGGACATACAAAAGCTAACCACTAAGGAAACATCGGCTCATTCTATTGATCAAATTGTCCCCATTAATGAGAATATTTCAAACAAAATAACTGAACAACAAGCAAGTTTGGTTGGGGGCAAGATGATCACAAAGTGGCTGGTTCTGAAGGAATCGGTTTAACTGGTGTCCATACCGGTCTAACCGGTCTTGCCAAGAATTCTTGCAGCGCTGCAAATTTTATATCAAACGGCAAGGTGATGAGAAAGAAGCTAAGCTTTGAAGAATTACTACATAAATATCAGAAGATAGCCGAGCAAAAGCAAAGCAATCGGTTAGAGAATAATCAAAGGTCAAGTTCTTCATCATCAAGAGCAAAGACATATCGACGGTCATCACCTTGGTCTTCATCATTTATTCCATCGATGCATTTGACGTGGAACGCGTATTCAGGTATACTCAAATATAATCCATGGTTTTGGTATAATCCTTGGTTTTCATTTTACAACAATAAATATTATACTTGTGAATCGCCAAGGAGTTACAATTGGCTGCCATGGCCAGATCAGAGCTTCAGATATTAGATATGTTGTTCAAAAGCTGAAATAACAGTTTTATGCATGTTGTAGTTGTTAAGATCTTATTTCGGCTAAATAGCATCCATAAAGAGTTTAGATACTGTCATATGGCCGATGCATTGTTTAGCATCGTACCTAGATGATTTTGGTGCAGAAAAGTATTTTCTAGCACGCATGCTTTTCTAGAAAACAGGGGGGCATATGTTCACACTAAAATTTGGCAGGTCTTAACAGGGCGGTCTAACCGGGTTGCCAAGGGCGGTTGGACCGGAATTTTCAAGTTGCTCAAAAGGTAAATTGGAGTACACCATTGCATAGCTCTCGTCGAGACGATCAAAATGCATATGTAGAACGTCCGATTTGGAGTTCGGACGGAGGAGTTATTACTTCGACAAGATCTGCACCTGGGCATAGAGGTTAGACCGATTTCCCAACCCGGTTAGACCGGTCTTGGTCTATGTAATCCGAGTCGAGTTGCATTTTATCACGGGATTTGTTAGGGATTCGACTCCTTATGGGGCAAAACCTCCCCTCCCTATAAATATAAAGGGTCACGGCCGATTGAGGGTATCCAATCGACACAAATCAATCTATCTTTTATCTTTTTACCTTTTTCCTCTTTACCCTACTTTTCCAACCCAATGTGCTGTTCTTCTCGCGTCTCCATGGCATGAGAGGGCGCCCTAGCTGGCCTGCCGAGCCTAGGGCAACCCAGCGTGCGCCTGCCCCGACGGGGTCCCTCCCGGGCAAGCGTTCGTTGGTCTCTTGCCGGACTTCTGGCGAGACCGGTCTAACCGGCCTCCAATACCGGTTAAACCGGGTTTGGTGCAGAGGGGCAGCAAGGAGCTCCTCTGCGTGCTGTTGGCCCTAAAAAGGCGCCAACAATGTCTTTGGTTTAATACTTGTGCATAAGTCTAAATGGCTTTGTTTTCTAAAAAAAGTCTTAAAACGACTTGCATTTTTTGGAATTAAAGAGAGTACAGCCCTACAACGTGTATGGAACTTGCACGTATTTTTTTTCTTCCTCCGAAGTAAACTTCTGGTGGGATCAAATATGGGGCTAAGATGAGACAATATTGAAATTTCCCTTGGCAAGTGCTCTGCTTATAAGACATTGGTTGTCTGAACCTGTAGCGTGACCACCCAACGTTGCCGGTCGCTATGCCTTAATCCACGGCACTTGGACTGAGCCTATCAGACATATAGCAGCATTTCTTTTCCTTACATAACAGCCGCTTCAAAATCATACGCTTCTCCATGCATCTAAACAAGTTGAGACAACTCACTTAAAATATTCCTACGGTCTTGAATTCCTTTGAGTTTGGGACCTGATGAGCCTCCAACCCTCCAAATAACATTTTATTTCTGACTAGAGAAGGCCCACAGTTGAGTGTTCATGCTCTACTGCCCTGCCCTGTTCAGCATGATTCCACATGGCATGCCCAGCTAGCAACTCCTATGGAGAAATTTACTCAGTGTGTTTGACCTGTTAATTTTGAGCAAGTGCGCTTTGACTTACTGGAGTATGTTTAGTTTGAGGCAATCAAGAAGCTTTGTCCTCCTTCACTGTTCATAAAAACCAATCGAGGAACAAATGATGAATGGAAACCGTAATGGCAGTATGTACATACGTGCTGCGTACTACACTAGACTAACTACGACATCATCAATCTTGCTCATGCCCTGGGATCAACAGATCAACAAACCATCGGGCGGCCGAAGCAGAGTAGCCCGGGGTCAGTCTCCCGCCACCGAGGCACCGACCACACCAAGTTCCAACCAATGCCGGGCGCTTCGTCTTCGACGTATGTACCATGGCAGGGCAGCCGCTCCCAAGGACCAGACGATCAGTGCGCCAAGGAGGCTAGGAGCGCCTCGAAGACGGCCTCGTCGCATGGCAGGGTGATTGCGGCGTGGTGGTCGAAGCCGAACTCCTCCTCGGCCATCCGCAGGAACCTGAGGAACTGCGGGTGCTCCAGGCAGGCGATGGGCACGACGAACCGGCACCGGCTCTCGCCGACGTACACCGGGAAGTGGCCCCTCGGCACCACGTCCTGCTGCCGCCGCCCCAGGCTCGAGCAACGCCTCAGGATCTGCTTCAGGCTCGCCGACTGTGCCATCTTCTTAGCCATTGCTGTTTGATTTGATCAAGAGAGTTATATGATCAAGCTTGTGCTGTTGTCTTGCGAAGCAGTGAGGAGGAACCCAGGAAGAAGAAGTGTTTAAGGCTTTGCTGATGTAGAAGCGTGTGTCTTGGAGACGGGCGAAGGCGCGGCGTGGTATTTAAGGGCGGGCGAGCGGAGGTGCGAGACTGCCGGGGCACATGGCGGGGCGAGGGCCAAGGAGGCAGGGCCACGAGGGTTATGGGGTCGTGTGTTTTGGTGGAAGAGGAAAAGGGAGGATGCCCCCGCCCGTCTTCAACCGTAGGGCCGGGCCGGCAGCTGCTCGGGACAGGCCGGGCCCTTCTTGTATCTCCCTCTTTCCCTCCGTTACGCTCGCTGGAGCTACGATTCAGCAAAAAGGTTTATTAGCGCTATCAAGAAAGAGATTCACGACCAAACTTATAGGTCACTGCAGATTAGTACTTTTTTTTTGAGAATTAGATTAGTACTTGATTCATGACTCCACCGGAGGAGAAAGAGAAGTAGGCTGGATATACGTCCCATGTTTTTAGCTGTAGATTAGAAGCAGCCTGGCGGTGATTCTTGTCGGGATTCTTGACAATCTAATTGATAAAAGAAATTGATGTCTCTTGAATGGAATAGCTGTAATTCTAAGAGTTTTCATCTGTTGCTCTTGTTGATGTTTGGAGTCGCAGTATGTACCATCGCAGTCGCAGGCTCTGTGATGTTAACATCAGCATAAATTCGTTCTCCGTGCAGGCCTGTAGAACCTCATGGACACCACATGGTGTGACTGAAAATTCTGCAGCACAACTTGTTCTTCTGACACTTAGAGCATCTCTAAACTATCATTCAGAGTCATTTGTATAAAAATTGTTTTCTAATATTTTCGTGTTTTCTAACAGCTTTTCTATATATTACATGCACTCTAGAGAGCTATTCGCTTTTCTATATTTAGATAGCGAGAAATCCGGAATAAAGAGTGACTATGTTTGAATAACCAAATAGAGAGGTTGTTGGAAGATACTTTTTTAATCAAAATATCTAAAATTAGCAATTATAAAGAATTTAGAGAGTCTCTTGGAGTTGCTCTTAAGGGGGTGTTCAATTCCGGTGAAAAAATTGATAAAAAATTTTGCCAAAAGAATCTTGCAATTTAGGTGTGCTAAACATGGACTAATAATAAAACTAATTACAGATCTCATATGAAAATCGCGAGATGAATCTAATGACGATAATTAATCTATAATTAGTGAATGATTAGCGGATGATGGTACTGTAGCATTACTATTGCAAATTATGGCCTAATTAGGCTTGTTAGATTCGTCTCGCAAATTTACCCGGGAGTTATGGAATGATTTTTATCATTGACACACGTTTACTAACTCCATGCATGTAAGATATTTTTTATGTGACCCGTGAAAGTTGATGAATGATTTAAACAGGGCCTCATTTCCTTTCCTTCTGTCAGTTTTAATTTCATGCAACTTGTGCACCTATGCGTCGTGGAGTGCTCTCTCTCTCTCTTTTTGGAAAGAAAAGATGGCCTCACATTTTGTTCTTCATGTTTTAGCATTCCAAAGTCCATGCTAAGTGCAATGTGAATGTCGTGGTCACGTAGAACGACATCAATTTGCATCCCGCAACCCTCTTTATGTTTGGATGTATGTGCTAAACTTTAAGTAGCTGTCACATCAGACGGAGTTTTCGATTACAATACTCTATCAGACAAATTAATTAAGTATACTTAATCCGTCATTGGCACATGTTTACTGTAGCACCACATTGTCAAATCATAGACTAATAAGGCTTAAAAAACTTGTCTCGCAAAATAGTCGCAATCTGTATAATTAGTTATTTTTTAGTTTATATTTAATACTTCATGCATGTAAAACTCTTATCAAAGATTCCTTTTACACGGCCAGCTACGTTTCGAGTAGAATCCTAACCAATTACTACTCGGAGAGTGCTTTTCAAGGCAATCCGAGTAGTTTACAAGTCATACGACTAATTTCCATATCGAGAAGAGTCCTTGCAGTACTCTACTCTTGTTCTTCACGCTTGGTACGACTCTGTCTGGAGAGAATCCATGTGTCCCAGTGGGCCCATGGTCGTACCTCCAACAAGCCCCCAAGCGCTTCATCGTCGAGTATCATCAACCGAGTGCTTGCCAAGCCAATCGAGTGCTTTTTCGAGTTCTTGATCAGTCTTGGACAGGTCTTGTTTGTCATGAGGCCATGAGGTGTTTAAGCCCCGTTTATTCTGATTAAATCAGTAGTCTTCAAAATATTATATGGTGTGCGATAAGAATCGCACTCCATATGGAGTAGCCCCCGAGCCTTAAGTTGAATCGAAGAATCAGGTTGAGGGTCCACAGAATCTTGAATCTTTGAAATGTGCCATTTTACACGGCCAGCTACGTTTCCTTTTACACGGCCAACAAAGATTCCTATCAACGTACTCCTTGCATGAAATACACGGCCAGCAAAGTTTCCTTTTACAAGGCCAGCAAAGTTTCCTTTGAATTAGCTCCTTGTATGAAATTACACCTTTCCACAAAAAACATTCACGACTTCGGTTCCTCTTGAGAGGGTCCCTGCCCAGCCTTATATTCACGGCGGGCAGGGTTACAACGTTGGTTTCGAGTAGAATCCTAACCAATTACTACTCGGAGAGTGCTTTTCAAGGCAATCCGAGTAGTTTACAAGTCATACGACTAATTTCCATATCGAGAAGAGTCCTTGCAGTACTCTACTCTTGTTGTTCACGCCTGGTACGACTCTGTCTGGAGAGAATCCATGTGTCCCTGTGGGCCCATGGTCGTACCTCCAACAAGCCCCCAAGCGCTTCATCGTCGAGTATCATCAACCGAGTGCTTGCCAAGCCAATCGAGTGCTTTTTCGAGTTCTTGATCAGTCTTGGACAGGTCTTGGTTGTCACGAGGCCATGAGGTGCTTAAGCCTCGTTTATTCTGATTAAATCAGTAGTCTTCAAAATATTATATGGTGTGCGATAAGAATCGCACTCCATATGGAGTAGCCCCCGAGCCTTAAGTTGAATCGAAGAATCAGGTTGAGGGTCCACAGAATCTTGAATCTTCATCTTGTTCTTGAAATGTGCAATTTTGGACAAATTGCACTTGATATCAAGTAGCCCCCGAGCCTTGGGTTGAATCAAAGAATCAAGTCGAGGGTCTTGATTTAAGTCATCAGTATTCAGAAAAAATGAAATCAGCAGTCGATGTATATAGCCTATCAGCCCCCGAGCCTTGAAACGATTTAGAATGATAAATTCAAGGGTCCAGCGAGCTTTAGGGTTCTTCAAATCATCTTGGAGATCATCATCCGAGTGGTAATTTGCACCCAGAATTAGTAGTCACATCGAATCATCTTGGAGATCTTCATCCGAGTGGTTTTCTTGTACCCAGCCCCCGAGCATAGGAGCCAGCGGGGATGCATCGAGTAGTATGTAGTCAAAATAGCCACCATCAATAGAGTAGCGAAACAGAGGAGGTCGTGGTTGACTTGTCATGCCGCGATCTCCCCAGAAACAGGAGTCAGGTGCCAATGTAGTCGAAGCCCCATCATTGGTACTTGGCGACTCAAATATGCTGGAGAAAAAGACAACTAGGTAAGCCTGATGGCAAACCGAGTTGTAATTTTAGCGTCAGCCCCCGAGCCTGGAAGCTGGCGAAGATGTGATAGCACACTGTGCGGCCTAGAAAGTAGTCATCCAAACAAAGTACTCGGCGCTTGGCCAATCTTGTTAGAATAAAATAAAAAATAATTGAAATAAGTAACTTAGCTTGTTTGTTGCCGTTTGTCGATGAAGCAGACTTAGTCAGAGTTGATTCCGACTAGCTTGAGTTCATCACAAGCATATTGGCGATGCGGCAGTACCGCGGCACAAGCTGAAGTCGAGCTTTGACTTGATAACTTGCAACGGGTTGAGGCGACCACACATTGATGAATTCCATTGATCATGAGGCGCCCGAAAAGTCATCCAAACCACTCTTGCAGTGTATTCAGGAAGCCCCCGACAAGTTGTACTCATTTGGCGAGTTATACTTCAAAGCACTTGATAACTGGTACTTGAAGATCACTACTCATACTGTGGAGTAGACTCTAGAGTACTTTCAAATAAGTACTCAGAGATTTGAAATCACTAATCGCCTTGTGGAGTAGACTCTGTAGTACTTTCAAATAAGTACTCAGAGATTTGAAGTTACTACTCGCCTTGTGGAGTAGACTCTGTAGTACTTTCAAATGAGTACTCAGAGATTTGAAGTTACTACTCGCCTTGTGGAGTAGACTCTGTAGTACTTTCAAATAAGTACTCAGAGGTTTGAAGTTACTACTCGCCTTGTGGAGTAGACTCTGTAGTACTTTCAAATAAGTACTCAAGATTTTGAAATCACTACTCTTATTATGGAGTAGACTCTGTAGTACTTTCAAATAAGTACTCAGAGATTTTGAAAACACTACTCTTATTATGGAGCATCAAACGCTATACGCACTGACTATATGATCCATGAGAGCATCAAACTTGACTTCGCCACACGAATGGAACATCTCAAAACAATCTCCAGTAAACCAATTCCAGAGTTCCAAGGCATCCCTGATAGTTATTCCCCAATGTACTTGTATGATTGCATATTCCACGATTCAAGCCTCCCGAAGCCAAAAGTTACAAAAGAAGTTTTAGAACAAGTCTTCATGTACTTCATATGAGCTGTCCTTTATATTTGAGTGAGTTCGAGCTGAATGGAGAAATAGCATACTTTGTTTCTTTTAAAATCAGAGTCTTTAATTCTGTGTTCTTTTTAACACGTGCCTGTGGCACGTGCATCCCTACTGGCACGTTAGTACTGGCTGGTAACACCAGCGGTTACCAGCCGGTACTAAAATGTTTTTTTTTCATTTCTCTTTTCTTTTATTTTATTTCTAATGCGTATTCGTATCGTATCCATTCTAATGCGTATTCCGTATCGTATCCATTCCAATGCGTATTCGTATCCGTTCTAATGCGTATTCGTATCGTATCCGTTCCAATGCGTATTCGTATCGTATCCGTTCTAATGCGTATTCGTATCGTATCCGTTCTAATGCGTATTCGTATCGTATCCGTCCTAATGCGTATTCGTATCGTATCCGTCCTAATGCGCTTTGCGTATAAAGTAATATTACGTTACAATCATATATATCTACATATACTTAGTATACTTAGTTAGCTGACTAAAAAGTATTACATATATATACACCGTTTCTCAAAGATGCTCTAAGGTCATTTTTTCTTCTTCTTTTGGAACTCCTCTTCCTCCTCGTCCTTTTCTCGATCAGGATCCACTACTAGAAAACCCTCCCTCCTGCTACGTTGTGGTAGTAACGCCATTTAAAAGTGTCTCTACGTTACTATGCAAAGATGCCTTTTGACACAATTTTGAAGATGAGTCAAAGTGATATGACATTTGAAACGCTTTTAACATTACGAGATATATAAAGACTTTTTTAACACGCTTTTGAAATCATACCTATATGATACGGAGTTAGACACGCTTTTAATCGTTAGTAACCTCTACACACATTATAAAGCGTAGTAAACAATCGATCGTCTATAGCTACCTAGAGATGCCTTTTGACATGATATTAAAAGCATATCAAAATGATACAAAGTTAGACATGATTTTATCTGTGAAATGATACTGTACTAGAAACATTTCAAAAAGACACATATTTTGAAAGTGCAACATCTCTACTGCCCTTGTTGAGTACACGTGAGTTTCGATGCCCCTTGTTGAGTACACGTAAGTTTTCTTTTTCTTTCATTTTCTCTTTATATTTTTAGCCCAGCCCGATCCCATTGTATTCTCGAGCTTGGGCTATTATTTTTTTTACACCAACCTCCATATTTCCCAAATGGCCTATCCATTCATGGATAGCCGGTCTTACCACACTAAACTTTTAAAAAGCTTATACTTTTCTTAACCAATTACATTTCAAATTTGCAGACTGAAAAAAGAGAATAAAGGCCCAAAAGTCTGTCACTGCTGCCTGTCCAATTAATTTCCATCTATTACCACAAGCGGCGGTCACATTACAGGTGTGGAACAAACTAACCAGTCCAAAAGGGCCATATTTATACTATAAGGATCCAAAACAATTGGTAAAAAACTGTTTTTCTAAAACCTTCCGTACCCCTCACAGCGTCCCCACTTGACAGGGTTCCACCTAAACCCACCTAAAATGTTTGGCCATCAACCAATTCAAATGAAGGCCCTATGGGCGTCCGTGGCCGATCCAACGCATGAGGGATAGTTTAGGCGGCATTATTTCAGGAAAACCAAAAAATTTCACTCACCACCGCCCAATCTACCCGCCTCCTGCACCCACCGCGCCATAGATGGAATTGTTAGGTGATTTACCGCGCCATAGATGCAATTGTTAGGTGATTTCGAACCGAAATCGTTCTTTCCATAAACTTTATTTCCATAACAGCCACAATACATCATATCGATTACTTACCATAGTCGTGGGCGTCCAGGTTCATCTCCTTAGCCCTCCTGCCCCCTATATAAGGCGCCCCTCCTTATTCTCAAAGCACACAATCTCCCTTCATTCTCATCATCTATTCAAGACTACTGATTTCTTTGCAAGGGCGTCGGCGTCGAGCGCGGCTCAAGGGTGGCCACGACGCTCGTCGTGTCCAAGCTCGCCAGGTAGAAGCGGAATGTGCTCCGCGTTGTGACGGTGTCCGGTGTCGTCGAGTGCGTGGCGTCGTTGCTCCACGACACCGGCGACGAGGAGAGCAACCTTCTCGGCCTCCCCGTCATCAAAAAGCTAGCTGCGGTGCCGAGTTGCTCATGGATACATGTATCGTGAATATTTTCCTTCTGTTTCCGCCGGAGGCCCAAGCTTTCGATGTATGAATATATAATTTTTAATATGAGATGCTATTGAATAATTTTAATATCCGATCTAAAGGCAATTCGAGTGCTTTTCAAGGCAATCCGAGTAGTTTACAAGTCATATGACTAATTTTCATATCGAGAATAGTCCTTACAGTACTCTACTCTTGTTCTTCACGCCTGGTACGACTCTGTCTGGAGAGGACATATATACTTCCAATGTTCGAGTAAGCCAATCGAGTGCGTTTTTGAGTTCATGATCACTCTTGGATGGCGGGCAGGGTTACAAGGTTGGTTTCGAGTAGAATCCTAACCAATTACTACTCGAAGAGTGCTTTTCAAGGCAATCCGAGTTGTTTACAAGTCATACGACTAATTTCCATATCGAGAAGAGTCCTTGCAGTACTCTACTCTTGTTCTTCACGCCTGGTACGACTCTGTCTGGAGAGGACATATATACTTTCAATGTTCGAGTAAGCCAATCGAGTGCGTTTTCGAGTTCTTGATCAGTCTTGGACGGCGGGCAGGGTTAAAAGGTTGGTTTCGAGTAGAATTCTAACCAATTACTACTCGGAGAGTGCTTTTCAAGGCAATCCGAGTAGTTTACAAGTCATACGACTAATTTTCATATCGAGAAGAGTCCTTGCAGTACTCTACTCTTGTTCTTCACGCCTGGTACGACTCTGTCTAGAGAGAATCCATGTGTCCCTTATATTCACGGCGGGCAGGGTTACAAGGTTGGTTTCGAGTAGAATCCTAACCAATTATTACTCGGAGAGTGCTTTTTCAAGGCAATCCGAGTAGTTTACAAGTCATACGACTAATTTCCATATCGAGAAGAGTCCTTGCTGTACTCTACTCTTGTTCTTCACGCCTGGTACGACTCTGTCTGGAGAGAATCCATGTGTCCCTTATATTCACGGCGGGCAGGGTTACAAGGTTGGTTTCGAGTAGAATCCTAACCAATTACTACTCGAAGAGTGCTTTTCAAGGCAATCCGAGTAGTTTACAAGTCATACGACTAATTTCCATATCGAGAAGAGTCCTTGCAGTACTCTACTCTTGTTCTTCACGCCTGGTACGACTCTGTCTGGAGAGAATCCATGTGTTCCTGTGGGCCCATGGTCGTACCTCCAACAAGCCCCCAAGCGCTTCATCGTCGAGTATCATCAACCGAGTGCTTGCCAAGCAAATCAAGTGCTTTTTCGAGTTCTTGATCAGTCTTGGACAGGTCTTGGTTGTCACGAGGCCATGAGGTGCTTAAGCCCCGTTTATTCTGATTAAATCAGTAGTCTTCAAAATATTATATGGTGTGCGATAAGAATCGCACTCCATATGGAGTAGCCCCCGAGCTTTAAGTTGAATCGAAGAATCAGGTTGAGGGTCCACAGAATCTTGGTTACAAGGTTGGTTTCGAGTAGAATCCTAACCAATTACTACTCGGAGAGTGCTTTTCAAGGCAATCCGAGTAGTTTACAAGTCATACGACTATTTTCCATATCGAGAAGAGTCCTTGCAGTACTCTACTCTTGTTCTTCATGCATGGTACGACTCTGTCTGTAGAGAATCCATGTGTCCCTGTGGGCCCATGGTCGTACCTCGAACAAGCCCCCAAGAGCTTCATCGTCGAGTATCATCAATCGAGTGCTTGCCAAGCCAATCGAGTGCTTTTTTGAGTTCTTGATCAGTCTTGGACAGGTCTTGGTTGTCACGAGGCCATGAGGTGTTTAAGCCCCGTTTATTCTGATTAAATCAGTAGTCTTCAAAATATTATATGGTGTGCGATAAGAATCACACTCCATATGGAGTAGCCCCCGAGCTTTAGGTTGAATCGAAGAATCAGGTTGAGGGTCCACAGAATCTTGGTTACAAGGTTGGTTTCGAGTAGAATCCTAACCAATTACTACTCGGAGAGTGCTTTTCAAGGCAATCCGAGTAGTTTACAAGTCATACGACTAATTTCTATATCGAGAAGAGTCCTTGCAGTACTCTACTCTTGTTCTTCACGCCTGGTACGACTCTGTCTGGAGAGAATCCATGTGTCCCTTATATTCACGGCGGGCAGGGTTACAAGGTTGGTTTCGAGTAGAATCCTAACCAATTACTACTCGAAGAGTGCTTTTCATGGCAATCAGAGTAGTTTACAAGTCATACGACTAATTTCCATATCGAGAAGAGTCCTTGCAGTACTCTACTCTTGTTCTTCACGCCTGGTACGACTCTGTCTGGAGAGAATCCATGTGTCCCTTATATTCACGGCGGGCAGGGTTACAAGGTTGGTTTCGAGTAGAATCCTAACCAATTACTACTCGGAGAGTGCTTTTCAACGCAATCCGAGGGCAGGGTTACAAGGTTGGTTTCGAGTAGAATCCTAACCAATTCTACTCGGAGAGTGCTTTACAAGGCAATCCGAGTAGTTTACAAGTCATACGACTAATTTTCATATCGAGAAGAGTCCTTGCAGTACTCTACTCTTGTTCTTCATGCATGGTACGACTCTGTCTGTAGAGAATCCATGTGTCCCTGTGGGCCCATGGTTGTACCTCCAACAAGCCCCCAAGCGCTTCATCGTCGAGTATCATCAACCGAGTGCTTTCCAAGCCAATCGAGTGCTTTTTTGAGTTCTTGATCAGTCTTGGACAGGTCTTGGTTGTCACGAGGCCATGAGGTGCTTAAGCCCTGTTTATTCTGATTAAATCAGTAGTCTTCAAAATATTGTATGGTGTGCGATAAGAATCGCACTCCATATGGAGTAGCCCCCGAGCTTTAGGTTGAATCGAAGAATCAGGTTGAGGGTCCACAGTATCTTGGTTACAAGGTTGGTTTCGAGTAGAATCCTAACCAATTACTACTTGGAGAGTGCTTTTCAAGGCAATCCGAGTAGTTTACAAGTCATACGACTAATTTCTATATCGAGAAGAGTCCTTGCAGTACTCTACTCTTGTTCTTCACGCCTGGTGCGACTCTGTCTGGAGAGAATCCATGTGTCCCTTATATTCACGGCGGGCAGGGTTACAAGGTTGGTTTCGAGTAGAATCCTAACCAATTACTACTCGAAGAGTGCTTTTCATGGCAATCAGATTAGTTTACAAGTCATACGACTAATTTCCATATCGAGAAGAGTCCTTGCAGTACTGAGGACCCAGTGTGTCCGAGGACCGGTGGATGGTCGCTTCCTGGTGTGATGAGTGATTGACAACGTGGTGTGGATTGACGTTTCCCTTGGCTCAAGTATTGCAGGTGTAGAATGCGGCTTGGTTGCATTGGTGCAGGTGAAGAACAGGCGCGAAAGGTCTTAGCCATGGCGGCCTCCGAGGAGCGGAGAGACAAGTAGGCTTGGTTCGAGGGACCCGGTGGCCGGTGGATCAAGTGCGGTTCACATGCTGGCAAGAACGAGCAAGGGGACATGGTTCCGGTGCGAGGTAGCGGCTCACAACCGAAGCTCGTACGCGGACGAGAAGCCGGCGCAAGGTGGCGGCTAACAACCGAAGTTTGCGCGCGGGGTTTGGTGATTTGGCCACAAAATCATCGGTGGACGGATTCCCTTGGTTTGGGCCTCAAAACCAAGGACCGAGGACTCGACGAGGCGGACTTGGGCAGCTGGGCCTGGCTGGGCTGTCAGGGGCGGTTTAACCGCCCCCCAGGGCCGGTTTAACCGCCCCCCCCTGGGCTGGCCCAAAACCGGCGTCGAGGAGCTTCGATCCGGAGGACACGCGGCGTGACTGCAAGGCTTGCGTCGGAGGGAAGCTAGCTTGCAGTGGAAGGTGCCCGAGCCGGAAAATATCTGAAGACCAAATGTCAAATTTGCCCCTGAGGGGTATGTATCACTTAGGGGTAGTTTAGTCTTTAGGACACCACCACTTGGACTACTAATATGCCCCTTCAGGGCTGGTGGCTGTCATCTCTCTAGTTATCTCTTTAGGTTTTACTTTGAACTTGTTTTCCCCTTCATCCCCTCCACCTAGAACTACTTCGAATCATTCCTAGTTTGTATAGGTGAATTCATGGTTATGTGATTGAGTTTGTGCTGCTCATCTTTGTGCCATGATTTGATTTCCCGAGCTCCCTTTTCTTTTTCTATTTTCGTGGGTATTTTCGGAGCTATTTTTGGGGGATTTTCGTTCTTCTTGTTCCCGAGCGTTTTCTCTCGGATTTCTTTGGGGGATTCACGTATGAGTGCCTTGTGCCTCTTTTGCTGGTGATCCTTTGCCCCCAAACGCCGAGAATCGCTCTGGATTTGAGATTTTCGGGATGAACTCGAGGTCATGGTGTTCTTCGCGAGATCTGCGATTTCGGGAGTTTTACTGAGTTAGAGGCCGAGATCTTTTGGGAAAACACTCCACTGGAGGTCTAGATCATCTGACCAAAATCTCGCCTCAAGAGCTCAAGCGGTTTGGGAGATCCACTTTTGTTTTGACTTTTACCCGAGGCTCCCAGGCCCGGGCGGTTTAACCGCCCCCCTGGCCGGTTTAACCGCCCCCCCTGGGTGTGTTAGATCGAGCCGAGTTTCGGGTCGTTTTGGTGTTCGATTCGATTGGTTCGAGTTCCGCTGCTCGTTTCTTGTTCCTACGGTCAGTAGCTTGACAGTGGCTACGTGATCTTGGCAAGATCGCTCTCGGAGGTTTCGGAGTTGGTTTGGGAGAATAGCCGGATTGTTTGGAAAGATTTTTTATCGGCTCCCATTCACTCCCCCCCTCTCTGGTCGCCGTTTCGGTCCTTCAATTGGTATCAGAGCCGGTTACGGGTCTTTGCGACTCTAACCAGTCTAAGATCCAAAGATGGCGTACCAAGATCGGGGTTCCGGGCCTCCGCACTTCGATGGGAAGAACTACCCGAACTGGGTTGCGCGTATGGGCGCTTTCCTGCGAGGCAAAGGAAAGTTGCTGTGGGATGTGACGAAAGATGAAAACTATGTCAATCCCACCAACTTAGATGCCCAGGATGCAAAGGAGAGATTTGAGGCGAATGCCCGAGCTGTTGACTACTTGTTCCGTGCTTTGTCTGCCGAGGAGTTCGAGCGTGTTTTGGGCGAGGACCTAGCTTGCCAGATCTGGCAGAAGCTCAAGGTAGCCCACGGTGGTGATAGCCATGTCAAGGCTAGGCTGTTCTCGATGTACAGGAGAGAGTATGAGAACTTTGCTCATTTGCCAGGAGAGTCTGTTGATGCTTTGTTTCAGCGTTTCACTTCGATTGTCAACAACATGAAAGCCAACATTACCGTGCTCCCATACTCGGATCATGACCAAGCTATCAAGCTCCTGCAAGCACTTGATAGATCCGTGTGGGGTGCCAAGGTTGAGGCGATCATGGAGTCGGCAAACTATGAGACTCTTTCTGTTGACGAGCTTTTCTCGAAATTGAAGTCTTCCGAGGTTGACAGGCAGTTGCTTGCCAAGGCTAAGAGTCCGACTGATCCTCATAGTCTGGCTCTAGTCGGTGGCTCTGGATATGGACATGCTAACACTCCTAGACACTTTGCTTTGTCTTCTCTTGTGTCCCTTCCAGATGAAGAGTATGAGGTGCTGAGCGAGGAGGATCTCGCGTTGCTCACGAGGAGGTTCGAGAGGATGTACCAGAACCGCAAGGGTTCGAGGCGCGCCGGGAGTACGTGCTACAGATGCGGGAAGATGGGCCACTTCATCGCCGAGTGCCCCGAGGAGATCAAGAACGACTACAACCGCAAGCACCGCCCGCGAGACGACCACAAGCACCGTCCCAAGGACGAGTACCGCGCCAAGAACAAGAACAAGGAAGAGAGAAGATCCAAGAACAAGCACGGTGGACACAAGAAGAACAGATCTCGAGCGATGGTGGCTGATGCGAGCGACATCGACACAAGCTCCACCAACACGTCGTCAAGCTCAAGCAGTGAAGATGAAGACCGCGGCCGCCGCAAGGAGAAGAAGAGCTTGAACCGCAACTTCAACGGCATCTCCTTCGCCGCCGTCGACTACTGCACCATGGCGCACGACTCCGTGAAGGGCAAGGACGACTCCGACTCCGACTCCGAGGATGAGGTATTGACAGATCCCACCTCTTTGCGTCAGGAGATTGCTAGGCTAGAGCAGTTGGTCGATAACCGTGATGATGTGCTTAGGAAGACCAACAAAGAGAAGAGGGAGTTTAGGTCTTTGCTAGGAGAGTCCAAGGATAGAGTGGCTGAGCTTGAGACCTTGCTTTCTGAGACTGGGAAGAAGGCCATGGAGTTTGAGTCTTTGCTTTGCGAGTCTAGGGAGAGAGCAGCTTCGCTTGAGTCTGAGATTGCTGTTTTGAAAGATGCTCCTCTTGTGTCTGATGAGGTAGAATGCTCGTTCTGTGATGTGCATATTGCTGATCTTGTTGTGCTCAAGGAAAAACACATGAACTGCTTAGATGAACTAGAGAGTGCTAGGGTTGAGATTGCTGAGTTGAAGTCTAGGTCATCTTTGCTAGGTGCTTGTACTTCTTGTCCTGCCTTGCATGCTCAGTTGCTTGAATCACGCACTATAATTAGTTCACTTGAAGCACAACTTAAATCACCCATTGCGAATTCATGTTCTGCTTGTGATGTTGTTGCTTTGAAAAATGTTGAGTTAGAGCAGTGTGTGAATCGCTTGCAAGATGAGAACGATGAGCTGAGACAGTGTTTGGGTTGGTTGTCTGGTCGTGAGCCTCAGCTCAAGATGTTGATTGCGAGTTTCAAGAGAGCTGATGGTTGTGGGCTTGGTTCTGAGAAGGTTGGTGAGAGTAGTGGTGAGAGAGAGAGAGATCCAGAGAGCTCCACCGCAAATATTCCCACGAACCCACCAAAAACCATTCTCAAGAACACCTTTACACCCAAACCAAACCACCTACTGAACAAGCTTGACACCACTCCAGATCCTCCCAAGTTTCCACCTAAGTCAGAGAACTTTCAGAGGAGAGTGACCTTTGTGAGGAGTGGGGTTTACCAGCCGAGAGAGAGGGCACAGCTGAGAGAAACCCCAAAGCCAAAGCCAGTCCGCTTCCATTGTGAGCATTGTGGAAGGGATGGTCACCTTGAGGAGTTTTGTTGGAGGAAGAAGAGGGAGGTGAGAAGAGAGAAGGAGGTGGGGAACAGGGACAGGTACTACTCTTCTCGTAGTGTGCCTGTGTCTCGTTCACCCTGGCCGAGAGGCGACGCGTTTGTGCGTACAGTTCCTGCAGTTGCTAGTCGTGGTGTTCCTGTTGTTCGTGAGTTTGCTAGGCGGCCTCCGTTTCGCGGTCAGTTTGGTTCAGGGAGGTTCGACCGTAGCTTTGAGGCTAGGAGAGAGTCTAGGCCACGTTTTCCCCCGCGTGGTGCTAGAGGTCCGATGGTGAGAGACGAGAGGGTGTCACGCTGTAGAGCTGATTTTGCTAACCCTTCTTTTGAGCAGATGGCCCGACACTGGTTTGACTCGTTCTGTGCTAACCCCAGTGTCGAGTCATTTGCTCATTCTCGTTCTCGGTTCTGATTGTGCAGGTGGGAGGCTTGGAGAACTTTTGGTTGATGGATTCTGGCTGCTCGAGACACATGACAGGTAATGGTAAGTGGTTCTCCAGTCTCACCCCGGTGGTGTCCAGGCAGTACATCACTTTCGGGGATAAGGGTAGAGGTAGAGTTTTGTCAGAGGGTGCTATTCAGGTGAGCGACACTTTCATGTTGAAGCGAGTTGCTCTTGTCAAGAATCTTGGTTTCAATTTGCTCTCAGTTTCTCAGCTTCTTGATGAGGGTTATGAGGTTCGCTTTAAACGTGGTGATTCGAAAATTCTTGATTCTCGAGGTGACCTTGTATGCATGATCATTCCTGAGGGACAGATTTTTCGTGCTGATTTTTCTCGATCTTTTGGTCCTTCACGGTATTTGATCGCTGGTACTTCTTCTGAGCTTTGGAAGTGGCATAGGAGATTGGGTCATGTGAGCTTTGATTTACTCACACGCTTGAGTGCTCTTGACCTTATCCGAGGATTGCCCAAGCTCAAGTTCGAGAAAGATTTGGTTTGTGCACCTTGTAGGCATGGTAAAATGGTTGCTGCTTCTCACCCACCTTTGACAGATGTTATGACTGAGCGTCCAGGGGAGCTTTTGCACATGGATTTGGTTGGCCCCGCTCGAGTTCGTTCAGTTGGTGGGAAGTGGTATGTTCTTGTGATTGTTGATGACTTTTCTCGGTATGCGTGGGTGTTCTTTCTGGCGTCGAAGGATGAGACTTTTGATTTTGTTCGAGATCTGATTTTGAGGTTGAAAAACGAGAGTAATGGTGGTGCCATGAGAGCTATTCGTAGCGACAATGGTACGGAATTTAAGAACACTCGTTTTGATGCTTTCTGTCGTGATCTTGGTCTTGAACATCAATACTCGTCGCCATATGTTGCTTGTCAGAATGGTGTTGTTGAAAGAAAGAATAGAACACTTTGTGAGATGGCTAGGACGTTGCTAGATGAGCATAGGACTCCTAGGAAGTATTGGGCAGAAGCGGTGAACACAGCTTGCTATGTTTCAAATCGGATTTTCCTTCGTGCTTTCAAGAAGAAAACTTGCTATGAGCTTTTCCATGGTCGTTCCCCCCGTGTGAGTCACTTTCGGGTTTTTGGTTGCAAGTGTTTCATCTTGAAGAAAGGAAATTTGGACAAGTTTGAGTCTCGTTCGATGGATGGAATTTTTCTTGGTTATGCTAATCATTCTCGAGCATATCGTGTGCTCAATCTTGAAACTAACCAAATCATGGAGACTTGCGAAGTCACCTTCGACGAGACCATTCCGTGTAGCTCTTCTGCTTTTGAGTGTGCAGGTGATGATGACTTGGGACAGCCCATCTTTGAGGAAGAACAGCCTGATGATGAAGATGATGAGGAATTTCAGGCACCATGTGGAGATCGTGTACCTTCTACTTCCACTACTACCACGACGTTCGACGACGGCCCTTCTGCTACACCTTCGTCGAGTCGCGCACCAGATCGAGCTCAAGTGGAAGCTGATGTTGAGGGGGAGGCAATCTCGAGGCGAGAAGCTCCCCGGCTGGTACAGAGGGATCATCCACCTTCGAAGATCATCGGGAACATGGATGAACGCACTACACGGTCGAGGTCACAGAACATCTCTCATTATGCTCATTCTGCTTTTGTCGCGTCTTTTGAGCCCAAAAATGTTGGACACGCTTTATCTGATTCCGATTGGGTCAATGCCATGCATGAAGAGCTAGAAAACTTTGAGAGAAATCAGGTGTGGAAGTTAGTAGAACCACCTCCAAATTGCCATCCCATAGGAACCAAGTGGGTGTTCAAGAACAAGAGGGATGAGAGTGGTGAGATTGTAAGAAACAAAGCGAGGTTGGTTGCTCAGGGGTTTTCGCAGCAGGAGGGGATAGATTATGAGGAGACATTTGCTCCTGTTGCCCGTTTGGAGGCAATTCGGATCCTTCTAGCATTTGCAGTTGCTAAAGGGTTCAAATTGTACCAAATGGATGTGAAGAGTGCCTTCTTGAATGGGGTGATCGAGGAAGAAGTGTATGTGAGGCAGCCCCCGGGTTTTGAGAGTGAGAGATATCCACACCGAGTGTACAAACTCCACCGAGCTTTATATGGCCTAAAGCAAGCACCCAGAGCGTGGTATGGTAGATTGAGAGGGTTCTTGCTTAGCAAGGGGTTTGAGATGGGGAAGGTTGATAAGACGCTCTTCTTGCTGAGAAATGGCAAAGATCTTTTAATCGTTCAGATTTACGTGGATGATATCATTTTTGGTGGCTCTTCTCATGATCTTGTTGCCAAGTTTGCAGATGATATGAGCAGGGAATTTGAGATGTCAATGATGGGAGAGTTGCAGTTCTTTCTCGGGCTGCAGATCAAGCAAACCAAGGATGGGACATTTGTGCACCAAAGCAAGTACACCAAGGACATTCTCAAGAAATTCGACATGAGCGACTCCAAGCCGATGACTACGCCGATGAGTACGACTACAGCTTTGGATGCGGATGAGGACGGAGAACCAGTGGACCAGAAGGAGTACCGGAGCATGATCGGTTCCCTCCTCTACTTGACGGCGACGAGGCCGGACATACAGTTCAGCGTGTGTCTGTGCGCTCGTTTTCAGGCTTCACCGAGGACTTCACATCGTCAGGCCGTCAAGAGGATTTTCAGGTATCTCAAGTTTACTCCTGAGCTGGGTCTTTGGTATTCTGCTGATTCCACTCTTGCACTTCATGGTTTTTCTGATGCGGATTTTGCTGGATGTCGTGTTGATCGCAAGTCTACTTCTGGTCAGTGTCAGTTTCTTGGATCGTCTCTTGTGTCTTGGTCTTCTCGCAAGCAGTCTAGCGTAGCCCAATCCACCACTGAAGCTGAGTATGTTGCTGCTGCTAGCTGTTGTTCTCAGTTGCTTTGGATCACATACACCTTGAGAGACTTTGGCTTAGACATGTCCCATGTTCCACTTCTTTGTGATAGCACCAGTGCCATAAGCGTAGCCAAAAATCCCGTGCTTCATTCCAAAACCAAACACATAGAAGTGAGGTACCACTTTCTGAGAGATCATGTGGAGAAAGGAGATATTGAGCTTGCCCACGTTTCTACCCAAAACCAGCTTGCAGACATTTTCACTAAGCCACTTGACCAAGTTACCTTCACCCGCTTGCGAGGGGAACTTGGTGTGTGTGCGGTTTTCTGAGCTGAGTTTTGGAGGCTTCTCTTGTAGCATATGTATATTTTGTACCATCTTTGTATCTTGATGTATATTTTGCTTGCTTTTGTATCTTGATTTCATCTTTTGTATCATATCTTAGGATGAGCTTCTCCTATATGCAGTGATTGGTACAACTTGCTACACTTTAGAGTTTAGGCAGGCTGGCTAGGGATTGATTGGATGGATGGCTATGCTCTTGATGGTCTTGATATATATTCTGTTGAGATAGCTTCTTTTCGAATTAAAATGACAAACTGAACTTAATTCCTACACCCATGAGTAAATGCCTTTGCATGTCTTGTTTGAACCGAAATGGCTATATCTTGCTTGAGATCATGTTAGGGTGTGATATTCTTTTCAATTGGGTCAAAGACCTTTGTCATTGTAAATGTTTAGCCCATGCTTTATCTTGTGGAGGAGCATAAGCTTCTTTCTGTCGCAAAGACATTTCATGTACCATGCTTAATTTGAAAAACTTGAAAAATGAGATGTCTATGCATGAAAGAAGAAAGTCGGGAAAAAGATATATTTGCAGAAAATTATGCTCATGTCTCTATGCTCTCACCATTGCACACACTTGCACACATGGGTGCTAAGCGGTTGCATGTTGTTTGCCGGAGAAGTCTCCCATGAGAAGTGAACACATGACTCCGTGCTTTGACATGACATGAGGTAGAACTTGGGCGTTTATGATGATCTTCTGTCAAGAATGCTTGTCCTTTCATGATTTTGGTGAGATGAAGTTTATTTTTGCTTAAACAATCCATGGTTAGGACTTTGCTCATGCGGTGACATTTCTGATAAAAATCCACAATTTGCTCATGGCTTTGTCAATTGGATATATGTCTTCACCTTCTTGATGGCAATGCCCGTGTGACATGATGAACTAGCTTGTATGCCTCTTCTCTAATTTGTAGCATTTTGTATTGCTCATTGTATATTTGAGAAGCTTGTAGTTGCATTTTGTACATTTTGCCTTGATGTGTGCATTGTCAACAAGGGGGAGAATTTCTGGAGCATTTGGCAAGGAGGAGTCGCTGCTGAATTTAGAAGAAAAATTTTGCTCTAGATTTTGTCGAAATTGTGTGAGAGGTTGAAGTTTTTGCCCAAATGAGGTTTTCTGGAAATTTGCGAAGTTTCTGAGAGTTTGATCATTGGAATATCTTGCTGGGCATATTTGGAAGGTTTTCAAGTTGGAACGGCATCGTTGCGAGTTGGTTTGTGCAAATTTGGGTTTTTGCACTTTGGTCATCTGCCAGGGGCGGTTAAACCGCCCCCCCCTGGGCGGTTTAACCGCCCCTGTGCTGAGTGCACATGAGTTGTGAAGTTTTGAGCCATTTTCGAGTGTTTTTCGCATGCACAAGTTCACTTGTTCAGGGGGAGTTGCATCTTTGCAGGGGGAGTGCTTTGAGAGTCCTGAAAAGTGAGTTGGAGGATTTGAAGTTTGTGATTTGTGCTTTGTGCTTTTGCTCTTTTGCCGATGGTGTTGAGCCCTTTCGCTTCTTCTTGAAGGGTCGGCGTTTCTGGAGCTTTCTCTTGCTAAGTGACTTTTGATTTGGCTTGTTCTTGCTTTTAGTCACTTGCTTGAGTCTTGTTTTCGATTTCTTTTATATTTTCTTTATATCAATTGGTTACTATGTGTGTGTTGTCAATGCACTCATCAAGGGGGAGATTGAGGACCCAGTGTGTCCGAGGACCGGTGGATGGTCGCTTCCTGGTGTGATGAGTGATTGACAACGTGGTGTGGATTGACGTTTCCCTTGGCTCAAGTATTGCAGGTGTAGAATGCGGCTTGGTTGCATTGGTACAGGTGAAGAACAGGCGCGAAAGGTCTTAGCCATGGCGGCCTCCGAGGAGCGGAGAGACAAGTAGGCTTGGTTCGAGGGACCCGGTGGCCGGTGGATCAAGTGCGGTTCACATGCTGGCAAGAACGAGCAAGGGGACGTGGTTCCGGTGCGAGGTAGCGGCTCACAACCGAAGCTCGTACGCGGACGAGAAGCCGGCGCAAGGTGGCGGCTAACAACCGAAGTTTGCGCGCGGGGTTTGGTGATTTGGCCACAAAATCATCGGTGGACGGTTCCCCTTGGTTTGGGCCTCAAAACCAAGGACCGAGGACTCGACGAGGCGGACTTGGGCAGCTGGGCCTGGCTGGGCTGTCAGGGGCGGTTTAACCGCCCCCCCTGGGCTGGCCCAAAACCGGCGTCGAGGAGCTTCGATCCGGAGGACACGCGGCGTGACTGCAAGGCTTGCGTCGGAGGGAAGCTAGCTTGCAGTGGAAGGTGCCCGAGCCGGAAAATATCTGAAGACCAAATGTCAAATTTGCCCCTGAGGGGTATGTATCACTTAGGGGTAGTTTAGTCTTTAGGACACCACCACTTGGACTACTAATATGCCCCTTCAGGGCTGGTGGCTGTCATCTCTCTAGTTATCTCTTTAGGTTTTACTTTGAACTTGTTTTCCCCTTCATCCCCTCCACCTAGAACTACTTCGAATCATTCCTAGTTTGTATAGGTGAATTCATGGTTATGTGATTGAGTTTGTGCTGCTCATCTTTGTGCCATGATTTGATTTCCCGAGCTCCCTTTTCTTTTTCTATTTTCGTGGGTATTTTCGGAGCTCTTTTTGGGGGATTTTCGTTCTTCTTGTTCCCGAGCGTTTTCTCTCGGATTTCTTTGGGGGATTCACGTATGAGTGCCTTGTGCCTCTTTTGCTGGTGATCCTTTGCCCCCAAACGCCGAGAATCGCTCTGGATTTGAGATTTTCGGGATGAACTCGAGGTCATGGTGTTCTTCGCGAGATCTGCGATTCCGGGAGTTTTACTGAGTTAGAGGCCGAGATCTTTTGGGAAAACACTCCACTGGAGGTCTAGATCATCTGACCAAAATCTCGCCTCAAGAGCTCAAGCGGTTTGGGAGATCCACTTTTGTTTTGACTTTTACCCGAGGCTCCCAGGCCCGGGCGGTTTAACCGCCCCCCCTGGCCGGTTTAACCGCCCCCCCTGGGTGTGTTAGATCGAGCCGAGTTTCGGGTCGTTTTGGTGTTCGATTCGATTGGTTCAAGTTCCGCTGCTCGTTTCTTGTTCCTACGGTCAGTAGCTTGACAGTGGCTACGTGATCTTGGCAAGATCGCTCTCGGAGGTTTCGGAGTTGGTTTGGGAGAATAGCCGGATTGTTTGGAAAGATTTTTTATCGGCTCCCATTCACTCCCCCCCTCTCTGGTCGCCGTTTCGGTCCTTCAAGTACTCTACTCTTGTTGTTCACGCCTGGTACGACTCTGTCTGGAGAGAATCCATGTGTCCCTTATATTCACGGCGGGCAGGGTTACAAGGTTGGTTTCGAGTAGAATCCTAACCAATTACTACTCGGAGAGTGCTTTTCAACGCAATCCAAGGGCAGGGTTACAAGGTTGGTTTCGAGTAGAATCCTAACCAATTACTACTCGGAGAGTGCTTTTCAAGGCAATCCGAGTAGTTTACAAGTCATACGAATAATTTCCATATCGAGAAGAGTCCTTGCAGTACTCTACTCTTGTTCTTCACCGCAGCGCCACCTCGTCCCATCACCGGCCGCGCCGCGGATCGCCAGCCATCCCATCCCCGAAGTCGTCGCCACCCAATCCCGCGACGGGAGCCGCAACCACTAGCACCACCCCGACCCGTCACCGGCCGCTGCCGAGCATGATCACGCCGAACGTCATTCATCCCATCCTCACGTCGTATCCGCCGGCTAAGCTCCATCCATCACAGCAAAGTGACGTTGCCACCTTTGGTCGGGTTCAACCTTCTGTCGCGTGTTGGTTGAACGGCAGGGAAGGCAGACGACAAAATTTTGATGTCAAATTTTACATCTTACTCTTATAGTGCCTACAACGTCAAATTTTATGATGATTGAACGCTCTAGATTAATATAAAGAGTTCATGTTGACTACATCTCTAATTTAGTAATTTTTTTAAAACACGTGCCTGTGGCACGTGCCCTTTTGCTAGTTTTATATAAGAACAATGAGATTAGATTAGAATAGACCACGTGACGATTTCAAAAAAGTTACGGATTTGCACTTGGATATTAAGCCCAGAAAACCATAGCGTTTTATCAATTCTGTCACAGTCCCGCCCGAAACACTGTTACGGTTGCACAATTCCGTCGGGAACATAAAATGAAAAAATCAAAAAAAGTAAAGAAAAAATAACGTGGCAAGAAAGATTTGAACTCAGGTCTAAAGTCCCAAGAGGGGCGTGCCCTGCCAACAGACCACATTTTGCATTGTGATTTTAATTAGTAATGAAATTTATCTGTAGATATATTTAACGCAAAACAATAAACTGCCAGCTACCCGACCACGTCACGCGCACCCATGCCCAGTCCACTCGCCAAGTCACCCGGACCCTCCGCCGGATCATCCGGCCGCCCCTCGCCATGTTCATAGCCACGTCAACGACCGCCTCGTAGCCACGTCAACGACCGCCCCAGCCCGCCCAGCTCACCCCGACCGCTCCTCGCCACGTCGTCGCCCACCTTCGGCCGCCTCCCACCGTCCGCTCCTCGCCACATCGTCGCCCACCTCCGGCCACCTCCCAGCCACGTGCCGTGTCTCAGCTCAGCGGTATGTGATAGTTTTCGGTATTTAGTTCCAGAACGCATTACCGTTGCACTGCAAACTGGTATGTGATAGTTTTCGGTATTTAATTTATTTGTTGTGTTTCAGCGTTACCTTTCCGACGTGTGAATGGACTAACTTATTCCACCACGTGGCAATGCCGAGGAAACCGTGACATCTATGTTTGAAATGAACTGACGAACTTGAGCATGAGGGGGGCTACTGCTGGCTTGGGCTGTTGTGGTAACATGGAAGGGGGCTAAGCCTTTGTATATGGACTGTTTATGGGCTAATTACTACATAGAGGTACATGTATTTCTTGGTCTAGACCCGGGCTGTAGCCCCCCTAAGCCCGGGTGGTGGATCCGCCCCTGCTGAGCACCACGGCCATAATTTTGACTAATAAATAGCTAAAAATATATTTATACATTTTAGTTATCTATATATGCCCAACTTAGTTTGATGATGACTAGTGTAATTTAGTTATCCTCGTTACTACTAGCGCATTGGTACGGCTGCATGGTTGGATCATAGAGGTCACACGTCACGGTTCTATGAAGCAGCAAGTTTTTTTTGCCATTTTTATTTTTCATTTCATTTAAATTATCTGTTTATTTTTAATTTCCAATGTAGGTACGTATTTGCTCGCAATGAATCCAAATCTTTGATTCCGTGCATTTAGAATGTTGGAAATCCATGTCCATATTTCATTTCCCCGAATCCATATATTGACCTGTGGCTCTTGTGCTTTGTACGTGATCGTACTTTCACCTTCTAAAAACTTGTCTTGGCTCTCGGGCGTGGTGGTGACCAAATATTGTTCATTTTTATCACTGTGTTATTCGTCGGTAGTCGTAACTTAGGGCGTTGAACTTTATTTTTGCCTTTTAGTCTTGGGTCAGCTCAGCAGTAGCGCAATTTCTCTTATAAATCTAAAATTAAAACATTGATTTGGTTAACCGTAGCACATTTGAATTTTCATAAATTTTGGAAATATGAGCTAAAAAAGAATATATGTGCTCATAGTTTTCAAATATTTTTTGAAATACAAGTAGTTCAAATTTGAATTACTTCAGATAATCACGTATAAATTATTTTAAAATATGGAAAATAGAAAATCAGTTAAAAATTATGCAATCTCCTATGCAACAAGATAGGTGTATCATGTTACACATAAAAAAATGTATATAGGGTATATAAGATAACTATTTTGCATGTTAATTCACAAGGGTGCCTTAATTAGTTATTTGAAAAATAAGAATACAACCTTTTTAAATCACAATTGGCAGCAGAAATTCAAACATGCTAAGTAAGGGTATGGTTGTGTTCAAATTTGATGTGTATATTAGCAAGAAAAGGTTTTAGAGTGTATAAACTTCAAAGTTTTCCTTGAACTATATGAAATAATGTGAGAGATATATCCATTTCTAAACAACACATATAGTCCATCTGTTAGAATTTTTTTTTCAAACTCGCATACCAAGTTTATGCGGCCATAAATGATTCCATGAAGTCTGAATTACCCCTAACAAACATCTGTATATTCCGTCTATTTTTTGGGATATAAGCTAAAATGGAACACACTATATTTTTATAGATTTTTATATACATGTAATGCAAATTGGAATTACTTTCAATATGCAATATAAATTTATTTAAGTTATATAGAGTAGAAAACGCAGTTCAAAAGAATAATTGGTAAGCTCATGCGTATTCAATAAAATAGTTATAAATAAACAGAGTATATGAAAACGTAAAAGATTCCAACAAAATGAAAATCTTTCATTAAAAAAATAGCAGTTCAATGACCTTATCCTTTTGCCGCCTATTTTATTGTAAAAATTCACTTCCCACCAAATTTCAGAGCTCAGCACTTTCATTTGCCGCCTAATCGCCCTTGCATCCTGTGGTTAGCGAAAAATTCGCTTCGATTAATCTCCACCTCTCCACATTAGCCTCCCCCACGCATTAACCTCCGCCATCTCACATTCCTCCTGCGTCTCCTTTCTCCTAGATCCAGGTCCAGGCGTCCTGCCCTCCCTCCTCTACCGCGCCGCTGAGGCCCTGCCGCGGTGAACGCCACCGGAATAAGCCCCCCTATCTGGAGCGGGTCGAGAGCCTGATGGTGGTGGCATCGGTGGCGCTGGCGTCTTCCCCGGCGTCGTCCATCGAGGCAGTGGCCGGGGACGGCGGCGCGGTGCGGCTACGGGTGCCAGAGGCCGACATGCAGTGGCTCGTCGACGAGAGCCGCGATGCCGCCGAGGCCGCCGAGCGGATAATGCAGCTCTGCATTGCCCGGGATCAGCGCCGCGACCGATCCGTGCCCGGCACCGCTCGTCGTGCCGGTGGCCGCCATACTGCCGTCGATCACGTCGGGATCGTGCTGTAGTAAGGTCATCGACAATAAGACCGCGGCCGCCGCCGGCAAGAAAAAGGTGCATCGTCGTTTAACCACCTTGTTGCATTTCTCTCCAATCTCTATTTCTCTGCTGCAAATAAATTAACCTGGCCCAACTGTTGGTGTTAGTAGAACATGGTTTGAAACTGTACCAATAATGCTAAATCTCGTATCCTATTTCAGTTATCAGACCTGTTGATAGAACAATAAAAAGTTATCGAGAATTGGTCATTTTCTAACATGGTGCTAGTGCGATATATGCATAACTGCATTAACAGTGTATACCTGGCTTCTGTGTATGCATGTTTGGTGATCTCCTAATTGTCCTGATCTAGATGAGAGTAGACATAAGCCACGGCAATGAGGAATGCAATTTGGTTGCCAGATATATGAATTTTCTTTATTAGGGACCTTGTCTTTTTCAGATATCTCCTAACTATCATGACCCTTCTGGCAAGCAGCAATTGAAAGACAAATGAAGGTAAACAATATTGTTTTCTTGATATGACATCATCTGCTACAATATTGAATTGTACAGTTTTAATCATTGACAAATCATGGGTGCATTTCAGAATACTTGGATGGAAAAGCATGCAACAGGATATTGATTGGTAGTCTCAGAAGCCTGCAATAAATTGAACGTCAGGTTAGCACACCTTTGGCTCATATCCTGCTTTAATTTTCATGGCATTTTAGTTGTCTTCAGTTAGAATTAGTAGTGCAAGCTTATCTGATATAATAGGTCAGACATGCTGTCTAGAGTGCAAGCTTATCTCACAGTTTAGAATTTTGTGATTTGCAGTAAAATTTAAGCAAGGACAACAGTAAGATTAACACCCATGACAATAATAAAGTTAACTTATTTGAACAATGAGACTACACGATCTTTCAGTTTAGCTTTAAGAATGATACCATGAAGCTCCACCTATCCTGGGAGATTATAATAATATAGTTTACTACTTCTATTTTACCTGATTTATTTATTGAAAAGGGGTTATAGTTGAGTGTTAATCAGTTAACCAAACACCATCTGAAGTTTAAGTCATTGACCGTGTCTCTTATAATGTTGTCGTGCGGAATGTTAGTCTAGACTATGTTCCTTACCTCATAGATTGTAAAGGAACATCAAAACTGGTATTTGTTTGGTTCAAAACTATACTAGCAAAGAGGGCCTTTTCATCTAAAACTGAAACTATGTTCTTGCTATTGTTTCCTACTTGCCATTGCACCCAATTGCAGTTTGATCGTGTGCCATTATTTGTTCAGGTACCTATGGTGATGTGGGTTCCTAATTTAGGGACAGACGAGTACATCACAAGAAGTGTTTACCTTGGCCTGCCGATGCTGCTGGCTCGAGGGAGAATCTTTTGCTACCTGGTGGGAGTGTGCAGTGCCGCTCGAGCTCAGTCTAGGGAAGTGAAGTGACGCGGAAAAAATGTCAGGGTATACATGAAGGTACGAAGGTATTGTGACCTTGTTAGAATGTACCATGCATGTTTGATATTTGGCACATCACTGCGAAAGTACCATGGCTGTTTGAGATTGTCTTACTCATTTGAAACCATGCCATATTGCAGGTGAACAAAGCTTAGAGTTGAAATCAAACCTTGAAGGGTGTAGGTTGATGCAGATGGAAAGCAAATTACAAGTCTCAAAGTGAAAAAGATAGGTTTTAGTTGTTAATGAATAGTTTTAGAAATATTTGTATTGATATTTGACTATGTTTCTTTGTAAACACAAGTGTGTGTACTTTATTAATGGAACCGTTGGTTGAGGTACCCACATACTTGATTTGAGTGATTTTACAAATGCACTACCATGCATAATTTACTTTTGCATTATTAGTTATACAAATTATTCTAAAAAATAACTTGAAACCATTACTATATAACGCCTTTATGTTACATTCAAAATCTCTACACAAAATGATGTTACTATACAATGTGTCTATACATGTAGACACGTAATAAAATGTACTTATGATATTGTTTCTATATATGTTAACACGCAATTGGGTGTTACTATAAAACATACTAGGTGATACCCCACCCGTTGCTGCGGAAATTTTTTAAACAAATTTGAAAGTTCAAATTTGAAAGTAGGCTTCTGTCAAGTTGGCTGCATTGAAACCAGAAAGGATGCATGTAAACATTTAGAGATTACAGATATGCGCTACCATGCTTGTAGTGCAGCAGTTGGGACGTGATGTTGGCGATGGCGCTGGTGACACACATGTCCTTGGCGCCATCAGAGCCCTGTCAGTCCCTGCTCACCAATCACAAATATTGCATTGAATTTCATCACAACAGAGAGTCGGAGAAACTCAGGGCCACGATGGCCATTAAACTGCAGACTGTTTAGAAAATTGGAAAAGCAGCTTACTCGAGTATTACCTTTAGTCACATACGATTGGAAAAACAGCTTATTCTTTAATATCCAATCTCATTCAGTAATTTCTTCTAGATACATAGAATCCTGGTCACTGAAACTGATTCATTGGTGCACAATATATTAGATATTAAAGAAAAACGTATCATTGATAGGATTGATCAGTGGCCGGAACAACAAATCATACGAACATGCGATTCTCAGGATGACTATGAGAGACGGTGATAGAGTTTGTGACTAACATGAAAAGCTTGCAGCGTCGCACATCTGCCCCTATCCCGCTGGAGGTCTGCACCCTGCAGACCGCGGCTGCGTGTGCCGCGTGCGGCCGCCACCGTCAGCCAGCCGACGTGCCACGTGCGAGAGACCAAAATCGAGTCTGCGAACTCGCGATAGTCTGCAGAGTCTTGCAGTACGCCGATGTGATGCGCCGCACACCCTCGCCGGCGAGCTGTCGATTCGATTTTGATTGCGGCGCGCAAGCTGTAAAAAGGAGATGGACATATGATTGGAAGTTTGGAAAAAGAGAGAAATCGTCCTAACCATTTTAGCCTGGACTCGTTACGTGTAGCACCACGGTATATACAAATACGACCCGTCGACTCATATGCCGACTCTTGATCTGCTGGAGAGTAAAGAAAGGCTCTTCAGTGCTGGTCTCATGATCTTCCGATGATTAAAGAAAAGGTTCTTCTGTGTGCTGAGTAAAGAGAGGGGAAGTGCTGACATGGCTAGCTAAGGGTTGAGAGAAATATTTTAGTGGGGATCTCCTATATAGGTATAGTAGATCACTTGTCACATCACCTGCCATGTCACCTCCCAATGTATCTACCAAATTGTGTCTATAGTACTTAATGCGCTACAAGGTGTCACTATAAAGCATGTCTATATTAGTAGACATATTTTATAAATGTATCTACCATATCATCTCTACATTTCTTAACATTCAATGAAGCGTTGCAATACTACGTAACTACACCACCAGACATGCTTTATATACATGTCAACAAAATTGTATCAAAATATGTAGACATGCATCTAACGTGTCTATGGAGCTTCTTTTTCTTTTGTAGATACGCTTAAAGAATTCGTCTCTACCAAGCCTGACACGGTCCATACGAAGACGCTCCTAACATGCTTTTCGAAAGCGTGTCTACATTGTTATAGAGATGAAATAAAGCATGTTTAACTCTAAATATAGCATGTCTAGAGGGGGGTATTCTAGTAGTGATCCATTGCACCAATGCTTATTCTCTGATCCGCATGAAATTCACCGTTTGGATTCACGACCTCATCGAGCAGGAATCCGATAAGTTGTTCTTGAACTGCCTTGACTCGTTCCGGTTCAATGAGGTCTCACATTTTCATAATCCTTTCAAGAAAATCTTCGTTAGTCTTAGTAAACATATTTGCATAACGAAAATTTAATAAAACTAGTAGGAAGTTTACATACGTCAATTTCTCTTTCCGTCATCTGCTTCGGACCTACAAATGCGTGGATGAAATCGCATACGTAGTACCCACACAGGTTGTTTCCCTGTTCCTGTCTCATACACTATATATACACGTATATGAACAATCAGTTATGTAATACTCTCTCGATGTTTGACTAAATGAAATAAGACTAATATGAAATTTTGAACGTACTGGAAAGTTAGGCCTCCATACAAGCTCGTCCGTATCTGATATTCCAACTTGGTGTGTAACAAAGCGTTTCCATGCTTTGTTAAGAATATCAACAAGGCTTTGATAATCTGTCATCGGCTTTCTCAAAGAGTCGAACACCGTAATCCGGCATCGATTAATCTCGAGTACAAGGAGGATCCAGTGGAACCTTTACATATGAAGATGTAATTAATGTGTTGAATTTAGAACCGTAAGACGAATGAATATAGAAATAGAAAAATATCTTCAATACTAACCCGAAGAGGTACGGTAAAAGTATGAATGTACGTGTATGTTGCACCATCAAGGCATTGAAGATATATGTTGTCGTCCGATTGGGATATTTTGCAATACATTCCATGTGTAAGATATCCGGATCCAAGAAGCCAATGCCATAGTATCCCTTCTTCCGGCAATGTTGATACTCCATCCTACATGATACACAATAACATAAATAACATATAGTTAGATAGGCTTGACAACTAGAGATACAATATAATCATGTCATTAAATACTTACAGAATCCATGCACTCATGAGGGACTTGGAAAGGGCATCTCGATGGTACAAAAAATTGATATCTTCGAAATCAATCCACATATCACATGGCGGCCGATAGGGTGAATTTCTGATCCTTGCTGCGAACATGACCAATCCATTTCCAGATTCTCGCATGTACCAATTGTGGAACTCATACGTTCTGGTCCCTAGGCGTGATAGCAGCTCAGGCCAAACAAGTGATTGCCCCAATTCGAACGGTTTTCTATTGCATCCCCGTGCAGTGGAATATGATCTTCGCCTCGCAGTTGTGCTTTTGTGAGGTTGGTTTGCTTCATAACCTCAACCAATTCTTGTTCTTCCTCTGATAGCACAACAAGCGGAGGAATCAATTGCTTGGATTGCTGTCCCAGCTGTGCAATGCCTTTTGACGCGCTGCTTTTGGATTGACCGCTTTTCGACGACTCCGCCCGGACGGAAGGCTCCGTCCGCGTGACCCCTTTTTGAGTATGGCTCACTCATCTCCCACTCGCTCTTTCCTTTTCTGGTTACTCTTTTAAAAAATTGATGCTAAAAATACTGAAAAAACTTTTACAAAAAAGAACTAGATTCTTTTTCAAAGAATTGAAAGAGATATTTTTCAAAAAGGTATTTGCAAAAAATTTCAAAAAAATGAAACAGGCAGAAAATGGATTTTCAGAAAGTTTTGAAACAGGAAGAGAATAAAATTTCAGAAAGTTTTGGAAAGATTTTCAGAAAAAAATTTGAAACATGAAGAGAAAAAATTCAAAAATTTTTTGCAAAGATTTTCAAAAAAATTAAAACAGGAATGAGAAAAGTTTTCAAAAAGTTTTCGCAAAATAATTTTTTTAAAAAATAGAAACAACACTTGCCCAGCTGCACGCCGCTGTCATGCCAGGCGCCCTCCCGACCGATGCCGTCCCTCGCGCCCCTCCTCACGCCAGGCGGAGCTCCGCCACAACCGTCTCTCCACGACAGGGACCAGGCACCGCCGGCATGTGCCCCTCCACTGCGGGGGCCGAGCAGCCGCAGTCCGCGACCTCCCTTGGGCCGCGCACCATCCTTCATCGAGAGCAGTGACTGTCGGCGCCACCTCGGTGCCCGTCGTCGAGGTCCGGGGCCAGCCCCTCCGATGGATCTGGTCTCGGATGGCAGGGATGTTTGGATAGAGGAAAGAGAAAGTGAGAACGGTGGGAGGCGGAGAAAAAGAATGTGACGTGGTGGGGCCCGGTGGGAAGAGGTGCACGCGTCTGCGTCGACCGGACGGGACGAAACTACCGCGCGACGGTAAAATTAACATTGCGTATTGGGGGATCGCTATTTTACAGGCGCCCGGATGGAAGGCTCCGTCCGCGCGAGCCCATTTAGACTATGGCTCACTCATCTCCCACTCTCTCTTTACTTTTCCGGTTACTCTTTTAAAACAATTGATGCAAAAAATACTAAAAAACTTTTAAAAAAAGAACTAGATTTTTTTCAAAGAATTGAAAGAGATATTTTCAAAAAAGTATTTGCAAAAAATTTCGAAAAATTTGAAACAGGCAGAAAAATGATTTTCAGAAAGTTTTGAAACAGGAAGAGAAAAAATTTCAGAAAGTTTTGAAATAGGAAGAGAAAAAAATTTGAAACATAAAGAGAAAAAATTCAAAAAGTTTTTGCAAAGATTTAAAAAAAAATGAAAACAGGAAGAGAAAGTTTTCAAAAAGTTTTCGCAAAATATTTTTTTTAAAAAATAGAAACAACACTTGCCCAGCTGCACGCCGGTGTCATGCCTGGCGCCCTCCCAGCCGCCGCCGCGCCTCGCGCCCCTTCCTCACGCCGGGCGGAGCTCCGCCATAGCCGTCTCTCCACGACAGGGACCAGGCATTGCCGGCGTGTGCCCCTCCACTGCGGGGGCCAAGCAGTCGCTAGTCCGTGACCTGCCCGGGCCGCGCACCATCCACCATCGAGGAGCAACGACTGTCGGTGCCACCTCGGCGCCCGTCGTCGAGGTCTTGGGCCAGCCCCTCCGATGGATCTGGTCTCGGAAGGCAGGGATGATTGGATAGAGGAAAGAGAAAGTGAGAACGGTGGGAGGCGGAGAAAAAGGAGGTGACGTGGTGGGGCCCGGTGTGAAGAGGTGCACGCGTCTGCGTCGACCGGACGGGACGAGACTACCGCGCTGTTGACGGCCATTATAACCTCGTAGTGACCGTCAACATTTCGGTAAAATGAGGATGATCATACCATATTCCATACATAAAAGTGCTTTCACTGACAAATTCCACAAGTTTTGGATGAGTTGTGCTTGTAGGACAAATCAGGAGAAACCAGGGCCAAACCTGGCTCAGAGCCAGGCCAGCCTGGCCTAGGCCAGGCCGACCGGCCACCCCTGGCCATGTCTAGCCACGTCACTGATCCACAACATATACTAAGCACCTAAGATGATCAGGAGACGTCCAATCAACGTCGGTTTGATCCAAGGACCCAGAAGGCCTAGAGAGGGAAGCAAACGGATTGAAGGGCCCACATCCTATGATTCTCAGACAAGCTTCAACTAAACACAACTAAAACCTGACTTCAGGAGAGCATCAGGGCTGTTCTTGCAAAGGTCGGTGCCAAGTGGCACCAGGACCAGGCCGGCCGGCCTAGATGAGGCCGACCGGCCTCCTTCTATGGCCGCCACGTCTCCTCCTTCGCGTGAAGCTTAAGCAGGTCCTTGGCGTGCTAATGACGCTGGCATCCACCCCCTGGAGGCTATAAAAGGCAGCTCATCCACCTTGGGAAGACACACACTACATTACTCAAGTCTCTACTTGAAGGGAGTCCTTATATCTTTTTCATTTCTTAGATTAGGATTAGAGTTGGGAGTAGAGTCGAGTCGAGCTTAGCTCGGATCTTCGGAGTCTTCGGAGTTCTGGTAAAGCTCTTGTATCCTTTCCTTCTTTTGAAGAGTTTATTAATACAATTACTTTCTTACTTCAGAGCTTAAGTTTATCTTTTTGTCTTGCTCTTGTTTTAGAGTAAAGATCTTGCTCTCTTTAGAGCAAAGTTCTATCCCTTTAGTTTTAGTTTAGAGTTTAGCTTAGCTCTACTGGACTTTATCTCGCAGGTTTGCTCGCCTTGACCGGGCCGTAAGACGCCTTAGGGAAGACGGGGATTTCTCTTGACAAGGCCTCAAGAGAAATCTTAATCATCGAGTGCAGACATGGTGTCTGGCTTGTTGATTAACTAGGAAGTGTGTTGCACCCCATGGAACTGTAGTGGTAGGCGGCAAGCAGTGACAGCCCTGTCCGTCCTTCGTAGTCCACCACGTTCGGGTGTATTCATAACAGTAGTGCTGAGCCCGGAGAACCTCCTCTCTCACCCCGTTCTGAGGTTCTCCCGTTCTAGCCATCGAAACGAGCTCTGTTCCCGGTATCTAAGCGATAGTCTAGACCAAGGCTAGAGTGCCTTTTGCTCTGAGTTAGGAAGTGTCTAGGTCCGGTCTCTCCCAACGTCTTTCCTTTTCTTTAGAAATAGGTGCTCCGTGTGTCGTTGGTCTTCTAGACCTTCTATCCCGAGGTGAAGTGCTACAACGAGATATATTCTGTGCGCTTGCAGAATTAATTTTGCATACAACGACATATATCTTCGCGCTCTTGAGCGTTGTTAAAACGTGACGCTAAAGAGTGCCAACAAGCATTTCTGGCGCCGTTGCCGGGGAAGCAACTGGCTAAAGTTATTGTTGAATTATTTGATTATCTTTACAGATTTACCAAACCACTAACCTTAGTGACCTCACCACTGCAACATTCGTCTATTTTTGATGTGTTTGCAGGGTAGTGCATGACTGGTTTCAACCTACCATCAAACTTTGATCCTAATCCAGAACGCATTGGAAGAGTAGTGCGCAAAAGAGTCGTACCTCCTCAGATTTCACTCGCTGAGCCCGGAGAACCCCCTCTCTCACCCCGTTCTGAGGTTCTCCCGTTCTAAGCTAGAGTCTAGACCAAGGCTAGAGTGCCTTTTGCTCTGAGATTAGGAAGTGTCTAGGTCCGGTCTCTCCCAACGTCTTTCCTTTTCTTTAGAAATAGGTGCTTCGTGTGTCGCTGGTCTTCTAGACCTTCTATCCGGTCATTCATTTGACCATTATCCCCCAAACCTAGAGTTTGTGCCCCTGGGTTTGTGGTTGATATTTCTGGCAAGATATATCATTTATTCTTCAATGCACTTTAACCATCTGCTTCCCTGCGGAAATATAAATACGATACCCTGGGGTTACTCCCAAGGTGAGCTATAACGAGATATATTATGTGCGCTTGCAGAATTAATTTTGCATACAACGACATATATCTTTGCGCTCTTGAGCGTTGCTAAAACGTGACGCTAAGGAGTGCCAACACGCGCGACGGTAAAATTAAGATTGCGTACTGGGGATCGCTATTTTACGGGCGCCCGGATGGAAGGCTTCGTCCGCGCGACCCCAATTTGAGTATGGGTCACTCATCTCCCACTCGCTCTTTACTTTTCCGATTACTCTTTTAAAAAAATTGATGCAAAAAATACTGAAAAACTTTTAAAAAAAGAACTAGATTTTTTTCAAAGAATTGAAAGAGATATTTCTCAAAAAAGTATTTGCAAAAAAATTCAAAAAATTTGAAACAGGTAGAAAAAGGAATTTCAGAAAATTTTGAAACAGGAAGAGAAAAAAATTTCAGAAAGTTTTGGAAAGATTTTCACAAAAAAAAAATTGAAAACAGGAAGAGAAAAGTTTTCAAAAAGTTTTCGCAAACTAATTTTTTTTACAAAAATAGAAACAACACTTGCCCAGCTGCACGCCGTTGTCATGCCTGGCGCCCTCCCGGCCGCCTCCGCGCCTCGCGCCCCTCCTCACGCCGGGCGGAGCTCCGCCGCATCCGTCTCTCCACGACAGGGACCAGGCACCGTCGGCGTGTGCCCCTCCAATGCGACTGTCGGCGCCACCTCGGCGCCCGTCGTCGAGGTCCGGGGCCAGCCCCTCCGATGGATCTGGTCTCGGAAGGTAGGGATGTTTGGATAGAGGAAAGAGAAAGTGAGAACAGTGGGAGGCCGAGAAAAAGAATGTGACGTGGTGGGGCCCGGTGGGAAGAGGTGCACGCGTCTGCGTCGACCAGACGGGACAAAACTACCGCGCGACGGTAAACTTAACATTGCGTACTGTGCACCGGTTACTCCCAAGTCCCAATCATCAGGAATTACCTGCTCCTGCTACAGGGTGAGGACCCGGTGGGTCCGAGGACCGGTGGATGGTCGCTCCCTGGTGTGATGAGTGATTGACAACGTGGTGTGGATTGACGTTTCCCTTGGCTTAAGTATTGCAGGTGTAGAATGCGGCTTGGTTGCATTGGTGCAGGTGAAGAACAGGCGCGAAAGGTCTTAGCCATGGCGGCCTCCGAGGAGCGGAGAGACAAGTAGGCTTGGTTCGAGGGACCCGATGGCCGGTGGATCAAGTGCGGTTCACATGCTGGCAAGAACGAGCAAGGGGACGTGGTTCCAGTGCGAGGTAGCGGCTCACAACCGAAGCTCGTACGCGGACTGAGAAGCCGGCGCAAGGTGGCGGCTAACGACCGAAGTTTGCGCGCGGGGTTTGGTGATTTGGCCACAAAATCATCGGTGGACGGTTTCCCTTGGTTTGGGACCTCAAAACCAAGGACCGAGGACTCGACGAGGCGAACTTGGGCAGCTGGGCCGAGCTGGGCTGACAGGGGCGGTTTAACCGCCCCCCAGGGCCGGTTTAACCGCCCCCCTGGGCTGGCCCAAGAACGGCGTCGAGGAGCTTCGATCCGGAGGACACGCGGCGTGACTGCAAGGCTTGCGTCGGAGGGAAGCTAGCTTGCAGTGGAAGGTGCCCGAGCCGGAAAATATCTGAGATCAAAATGTCAAATTTGCCCCTGAGGGGTATGTATCACTTAGGGGTAGTTTAGTCTTTAGAGCACCACCACTTGGACTATTAATAGGCCCCTTCAGGGCTGGTGGCTGCATCTCTTCTAGTTATCTCTTTAGGTTTTACTTTGAACTTGTTTTCCCCTTCATCCCCTCCACCTAGAACTACTTCGAATCATTCCTAGTTTGTATAGGTGAATTCATAGTTATGTGATTGAGTTTGTGCTGCTCATCTTTGTGCCATGATTTGATTTCCCGAGCTCCCTTTCCTTTTTCTATTTTCGTGGGTATTTTCGGAGCTATTTTTGGGGTATTTTCGTTCTTCTTGTTCTAGGGCATTTTCTCTCGGATTTCTTTGGGGGATTCACGTATGAGTGCCTTGTGCCTCTTTTGCTGGTGATCCTTTGCCCCCAAACGCCGAGAATCGCTCTGGATTTAAGATTTTCGGGATGAACTCGAGGTCATGGTGTTCTTCGCGAGATCTGCGATTCCGGGAGTTGTACTGAGTTAGAGGCCGAGATCTTTTGGGAAAACACTCCACTGGAGGTCTAGATCATCTGACCAAAATCTCGCCTCAAGAGCTCAAGCGGTTTGGGAGATCCACTTTTGTTTTGACCTTTTCCCGAGCCACCCAGGCCCGGGCGGTTTAACCGCCTCCCTGGCCGGTTTAACCGCCCCCCTCTGGGTGTGTTAGATCGAGCCGTGTTTCGGGTCATTTTGGTGTTCATTTCGATTGGTTCGAGTTCCGCTGCTTCTTTCTTGTTCCTAGGGTCAGTAGCTTGACAGTGGCTACGTGATCTTGGCAAGATTGCTCTCGGAGGTTTCGGAGTTGGTTTGGGAAAATAGCCGGATCGTTTGGAAGAATTTTTATCGGCTCCCATTCACTCCCCCCCTCTCTGGTCGCCGTTTCGGTCCTTCAATTGGTATCAGAGCCGGTTACGGGTCTTTGCGACTCTAACCAGTCTAAGATCCAAAGATGGCATACCAAGATCGGGGTTCCGGGCCTCCGCACTTCGATGGGAAGAACTACCCGAACTGGGTTGCGCGTATGGGCGCTTTCTTGCGAGGCAAAGGAAAGTTGCTGTGGGATGTGACGAAAGATGAAAACTATGTCAATCCCACCAACTTAGATGCCCAGGATGCAAAGGATAGATTTGAGGCGAATGCCCAAGATGTTGACTACTTGTTCCGTGCTTTGTCTGCCAAGGAATTTGAGCGTGTTTTGGGCGAGGACCGAGCTAGCCAGATCTGGCAGAAGCTCAAGGTAGCCCATGGTGGTGATAGCCATGTCAAGGCTAGGCTTTTCTCGATGTACAGGAGAGAATATGAGAATTTCGCTCATTTGCCTGGAGAGTCGGTTGATGCTTTGTTTCAGCGTTTCACTTCGATTGTCAACAACATGAAAGCTAACATTACCGTGCTCCCATACTCAGATCAGGACCGAGCTATCAAGCTCCTGCAAGCACTTGATAGGTCCGTGTGGGGTGCCAAGGTTGAGGCGATCATGGAGTCGGCAAACTATGAGACTCTTTCTGTTGATGAGCTTTTCTCGAAGTTGAAGTCTTCCGAGGTGGACAGACAGTTGCTTGCCAAGGCTAAGAGTCCGACTGATCCCCATAGTCTGGCTCTAGTCGGTGGCTCTGGATATGGACATGCTAACACTCCTAGACACTTTGCTTTGTCTTCTCTTGTGTCCTTTCCAGATGAAGAGTATGAGGTGCTGAGCGAGGAGGATCTCGCGTTGCTCACGAGGAGGTTCGAGCGGATGTACCAGAACCGGAAGGGTTCGAGGCGTGCCGGGAGTACGTGCTACAGATGCGGGAAGATGGGCCACTTCATCGCCGAGTGCCCCGAGGAGATCAAGAACGACTACAACCGCAAGCACCGCCCGCGAGACGACCACAAGCACCGTCCCAAGGACGAGTCCCGCGCCAAGCACAAGAACAAGGAAGAGAGAAGATCCAAGAACAAGCACGGTGGACACAAGAAGCACAGATCTCGAGCGATGGTGGCTGATGCGAGCGACATCGACACAAGCTCCACCAACACGTCGTCAAGCTCAAGCAGTGAAGATGAGGACCGCGGCCACCGCAAGGAGAAGAAGAGCTTGAACCGCAACTTCAACGGCATCTCCTTCGCCGCCGTCGACTACTGCACCATGGCGCACGACTCCGTGAAGAGCAAGGACGACTCCGACTCCGAGGATGAGGTACTGACCGATCCCACCTCTTTGCGTCAGGAGATTGCTAGATTAGAGCAGTTGGTCGATAACCATGATGATGTGCTTAGGAAGACCAACAAAGAGAAGAGGGAGTTTAAGGTCTTTGCTAGGAGAGTCCAAGGATAGAGTGGCTGAGCTTGAGACCTTGCTTTCTGAGACTGGAAAGAAGGCCATGGAGTTTGAGTCTTTGCTTTGCGAGTCTAGGGAGAGAGCAGCTTCGCTTGAGTCTGAGATTGCTGTTTTGAAAGATGCTCCTCTTGTGTCTGATGAGGTAGAATGCTCGTTCTGTGATGTGCATATTGCTGATCTTGTTGTGCTTAAGGAGAAACACATGACTTGCTTGGATGAACTAGAGGGTGCTAGAGTTGAGCTTGCTGAGTTGAAGTCTAGGTCATCTTTGCTAGGTGCTTGTACTTCTTGTCCTGCTTTGCATGCTCAGTTGCTTGAATCACGCACCATGATTAGTTCACTTGAAGCACAACTTAAATCACCCATTGCGAATTCTTGTTCTGCTTGTGATGTTGTTGCATTGAAAAATGTTGAGTTAGAGCAGTGTGTGAATCGCTTGCAAGATGAGAATGATGAGCTGAGACAGTGTTTGGGTTGGTTGTCTGGTCACGAGCCTCAGCTTAAGATGTTGATTGCGAGTTTCAAGAGAGCTGATGGTTGTGGTCTTGGTTCTGAGAAGGTTGGTGAGAGTAGTGGTGAGAGAGAGAGAGATCCAGAGAGCTCCACCGCAAACATTCCCACAAACCCACCAAAAACCATTCTCAAGAACACCTTCACACCCAAACCAAACCACCTGCTGAACAAGCTTGACACCACTCCAGATCCTCCCAAGTTTCCACCTAAGTCAGAGAACTTTCAGAGGAGAGTGACCTTTGTGAGGAGTGGGGTTTACCAGCCGAGAGAGAGGGCACAGCCGAGAGAAACCCCAAAGCCAAAACCAGTCCGCTTCCATTGTGAGCATTGTGGAAGGGATGGACACCTTGAGGAGTTCTGTTGGAGGAAGAAGAGGGAGGTGAGAAGAGAGAAGGAGGTGGGGAACAGGGACAGGTACTACTCTTCTCGTAGTGTGCCAGTGTCTCGTTCACCCTGGCCGAGAGGCGACGCCTTTGTGCGTACAGTTCCTGTGGTTGCTAGTCGTGGTGTTCCAGCTGTTCGTGAGTTTGCTAGGCGGCCTCCGTTTCGCGGTCAGTTTGGTTCAGGGAGGTTCGACCATAGCTTTGAGGCTAGGAGAGAGTCTAGGCCACGTTTTCCCCCGCGTGGTGCTAGAGGTCCGATGGTGAGAGACGAGAGGGTTTCACACGGTAGAGTTGATTTTGCTAACCCCTCTTTTGAGCAGATGGCCCGACACTGGTTTGACTCGTTTTGTGCTAACCCCAATGTCGAGTCATTCGCTCATTCTCGTTCGCGGTTCTGATTGTGCAGGTGGGAGGCTTGGAGAACTTTTGGTTGATGGATTCTGGCGGCTCGAGACACATGACAGGTAATGGTAAGTGGTTCTCCAGTCTCACCCCGGTGGTGTCCAGGCAGTACATCACTTTCGGGGATAAGGGTAGAGGTAGAGTGTTGTCCGAGGGTGCTATTCAGGTGAGCGACACTTTCATGTTGAAGCGGGTTGCTCTTGTCAAGAATCTTGGTTTCAATTTGCTCTCAGTTTCTCAGCTTCTTGATGAGGGTTATGAGGTTCGATTTAAGCGTGGTGATTCGAAAATTCTTGATTCTCGAGGTGACCTTGTGTGTATGATCATTCCCGAGGGACATATTTTTCGTGCTGATTTTTCTCGATCTTTTGGTCCTTCACGGTGTTTGATTGCTGGTACTTCTTCTGAGCTTTGGAAGTGGCATAGGAGATTGGGTCGTGTGAGCTTTGATCTACTCACACGCTTGAGTGCTCTTGACCTTATCCGAGGATTGCCCAAGCTCAAGTTCGAGAAAGATTTGGTTTGTGCACCTTGTCGGCATGGTAAGATGGTTGCTGCTTCCCACCCACCTTTGACAGATGTTATGACTGAGTGTCCAGGGGAGCTTTTGCACATGGACTTGGTTGGCCCCGCTCGTGTTCGTTCAGTTGGTGGGAAGTGGTATGTTCTTGTGGTTGTTGATGACTTTTCTCGGTATGCTTGGGTGTTCTTTCTGGCGTCGAAGGATGAGACTTTTGATTTTGTTCGAGATCTGATTTTGAGGTTGAAAAACGAGAGTAATGGTGGTGCCATGAGAGCTATACGTAGCGACAATGGTACAGAATTTAAGAACACTCGTTTTGATGCCTTCTGTCATGATCTTGGTCTCGAACATCAATACTCTTCGCCATATGTTGCTTGTCAGAATGGTGTTGTTGAGAGAAAGAATAGAACACTTTGTGAGATGGCTAGGACGATGCTAGATGAGCATAGGACTCCTAGGAAATATTGGGTAGAAGTGGTGAACACAGCTTGCTATGTTTTGAATCGGATTTTCCTTCGTGCTTTCAAGAAGAAAACTTGCTATGAGCTTTTCCATGGTCGTTCCCCCCGTGTGAGTCACTTTCGGGTTTTTGGTTGCAAGTGTTTCATCTTGAAGAAAGGAAATTTGGACAAGTTTGAGTCTCGTTCGATGGATGGAATTTTTCTTGGTTATGCTAATCATTCTCGAGCATATCGTGCGCTCAATCTTGAAACTAACCAAATCATGGAGACTTGCGAAGTCACCTTCGACGAGACCATTCCGTGTAGCTCTTCTGTCTTTGAGTGTGCAGGTGATGATGATTTGGGACAGCCCATCTTTGAGGAAGAACAGCCTGATGATGAAGATGATGAGGAAATTCAGGCACCGTGTGGAGATCGTGTACCTTCTACTTCCACTACTACCACGACGTTCGACGACGGCCCCTCTGCTACACCTTCGTCGAGTCGCGCTCCAGATCGAGTTCAAGTGGAAGCTGATGTTGAGGGGGAGGCAATCTCGAGGCGAGAAGCTCCCCGGCTGGTACAGAGGGATCATCCCCCTTCGAAGATCATCGGGAACATGGATGAATGCACTACACGGTCGAGGTCACAGAACATCTCTCATTATGCTCATTCTGCTTTTGTCGCATCTTTTGAGCCCAAAAATGTTGGACACGCTTTATCTGATTCTGATTGGGTCAATGCCATGCATGAAGAGCTTGAGAACTTTGAGAGAAATCAGATGTGGAAGTTAGTAGAACCACCTCCAAATTGCCATCCCATAGGAACCAAGTGGGTGTTTAAAAACAAGAGGGATGAGAGCGGTGAGATTGTGAGAAACAAAGCGAGGTTGGTTGCTCAGGGGTTTTCGCAGCAGGAGGGGATAGATTATGAGGAGACATTTGCTCCTGTTGCCCGTTTGGAGGCATTTCGGATCCTTCTAGCATTTGCTGTTGCTAAAGGGTTCAAATTGTACCAAATGGACGTGAAGAGTGCCTTCTTGAATGGGGTGATCGAGGAAGAAGTGTATGTAAGGCAGCCCCCGGGTTTTGAGAGTGAGAGATACCCACACCGAGAATACAAACTCCACCGAGCTTTATATGGCCTAAAGCAAGCACCCAGAGCGTGGTATGGCAGGTTGAGAGGGTTCTTGCTTAGCAAGGGGTTTGTGATGGGGAAGGTTGATAAGACACTCTTCTTGCTGAGAAATGGCAATGATCTTTTAATCATTCAGATTTACGTGGATGATATCATTTTTGGTGGCTCTTCTCATGATCTTGTTGCCAAGTTTGCAGATGATATGAGCAGGGAATTTGAGATGTCGATGATGGGAGAGTTGCAGTTCTTTCTCGGGCTGCAGATCAAGCAAACCAAGGATGGGACGTTCGTGCACCAAAGCAAGTACGCCAAGGACATTCTCAAGAAATTTGACATGAGCGACTCCAAGCCGATGACTACGCCGATGAGTACGACTACAGCTTTGGATGCGGATGAGGACGGAGAAATAGTGGACCAGAAGGAGTACCAGAGCATGATCGGCTCCCTCCTGTACTTGACGGCGACGAGGCCGGACATACAGTTCAGCGTGTGTCTGTGCGCTCGTTTTCAGGCTTCACCGAGGACTTCACATCGTCAGGCCGTCAAGAGGATTTTCAGGTATCTCAAGTTTACTCCTGAGCTGGGTCTTTGGTATTCTGCCGATTCCACTCTTGCACTTCATGGTTTTTCTGATGCGGATTTTGCTGGATGTCGTGTTGATCGCAAGTCTACTTCTGGTCAGTGTCAGTTTCTTGAATCGTCTCTTGTGTCTTGGTCTTCTCGCAAGCAGTCTAGCGTAGCCCAATCCACCACTGAGGCCGAGTATGTTGCTGCTGTTAGCTGTCGTTCTCAGTTGCTTTGGATCACATACACCTTGAGAGATTTTGGCTTAGACATGTCCCATGTTCCACTTCTTTGTGATAGCACCAGTGCCATAAGCGTAGCCAAAAATCCCGTGCTCCACTCCAAAACCAAACACATAGAAGTGAGGTACCACTTTCTGAGAGATCATGTGGAGAAGGGAGATATTGAGCTTGCCCATGTTTCTAACCAAAACCAGCTTGCAGACATTTTCACTAAGCCACTTGACCAAGTTACCTTCACCCGCTTGCGAGGGGAACTTGGTGTGTGCGCGGTTTTATGAGCTGAGTTTTGGAGGCTTCTCTTGTAGCATATGTATATTTTTGTACCATCTTTGTATCTTGATGTACATTTTTCCTGCTTTTGTATCTTGTTTTCATCTTTTGTATCATATCTTAGGATGAGCTTCTCCTATATGCAGTGATTGGTACAACTTGCTACATTTTAGAGTTTAGGCAGGCTGGCTAGGGATTGACTGTATGGATGGCTATGCTCTTGATGGTTTTGATATATATTCTATTGAGATAGTCTCTTTTTGAATTAAAATGATAGACTGAACTAAAATCTTTCACCCATGAGATGGGAGCACCTAATTCTAAAGAAAAGGAAAGACGTTGGGAGAGACCGGACCTTGACACTTCCTAACTCAGAGCAAAAGGCACTCTAACCTTAACCTAGACTCTAGCTTAGATACCGGGAACAGAGCTCGCTTCGACGGCTAGAACCGGAGAACCTCAGAACGGGGTGAGAGAGGGGGTTCTCCGGGCTTAGCACTACTGTTATGAGTACACCCGAACATGGTGGACTATGAAGGACGGATAGGGCTATCACCACCTACCGCCTACCACTGCAGTCCCGTGGGGTGCAACACACTTCCTAGTTAATCAACAAGCCAGACATCACGTCTGCACTCGATGATTAAGATTTCTCTTGAGGCATGTCAAGAGAAATCCCTGTCTTCCCTAAGGTGTCTTACGGCCTGGTCAAGGCGAGCAAACCCATGAGATAAAGCCCGGTAGAGCTAAACTAAACTCTACATTAAGACTAAAAGGGGGATAGAACTTTACTCTAAAGAGAGCAAGATCTTTACTCTAAAAGAAGAGCAAGATAGAAAGATATAAGATAAACTTAAGCTCTGAATTAAGAAAGTAATTATATTGATATACTCTTCAAATGAAGGAAAGGATACAAGAGCTTAACCAGAACTCTGAAGATCCGAGCTAAGCTCGACTCGACTCTACTCCCAATTCTAATCCTAATCTAAGAAATGGAAAAGATACAAGAGCTCCCTTCAAGTATAGACTTGTGAAGTGTGGTGTGTGTCTTGGAGTGAAGAATAGGTGGCCTATTATAGCCTCCCAAGGTCGGTAGTCACCGTAACCGTCACGCAACCGATCTGCTTAACTTCCACGCCGAAGATGGTCACGTTAGGATGTAGCAGGGGGTCGGCCGGCCTGGTGTAGGCCGATCGGCCTACACCTAGCCGCTCTGGGTAACGGTTGCGTTTGGTTGAGGCTGTCCAAGAATCCTATGTTTTGGGCCCTTCAATCCATGTTCAGTCCACTCTAGGCCTTTCGGGACCTTGGATGAAACCGACATCAAATGTACGTCTCCTGATCATCTTGGATGCTTAACTGAGCTTGTGGATCAGTGACGTGGCAAGACTTGGCCTGGGGAGGCCGGTCGGCCTGGGTTTGGCCTGTCGGCCTGGCTTTGTGCCAGGTTTGGCCTTGGTTTCTTCTGATTTGTCCTGCAAGCACAACTCATCCAAAACTTGTAGAATTGGTCAGTAAAAACATGTTTATGTATGGAACATGGTATGATTATCCTCATTTTACCGAAATATTGACGGTCACTACGAGGTTATAATGGCCGTCAACAGCCAATATAGGCAACCACGTTCTCCTATTCTTTCATGGTAATCAGAGCCACCTCTTCCTAAACTCATCCACAACCTTCCTTGCCTAAGCAATGGCGTCATCCTCCTCAAACCCGACGAGCCTCCTCGGTCCCTCTGTCTCCGAAAAGTTGACACGGGACAACTTTGTTCTTTGGAAGGCACAGTTCCTCCCAGCCGTCCGGGGTGCCCAACTCATGGGTATCCTAGATGGGTCAAGCGCTGCACCATCTGCGACAATTGAGATCGAGAAGGACGGGAAGAAGGAAGTCATGGCCAATCCAGGCCACGACGCATGGGTGGCTAGGGATCAGCAGCTACTCGATCATCTGCTCAACTCAATCTCCAAAGATGTGTTGGGGCAGGTGGCCACTCTCACCACCTCTGCAGAAGTTTGGGCGACGCTCGGAGTCATGTTCTCGGCTCGCTCACGTGCTCTCCAACCTGAAGAAGGGGTCCATGAGCACATCAACCTACTTCGACAAGATGAAGCGTCTCAGAGATGAGATCTCCGCTGCTGGTAAAAATATTGATGATGAAGAGATGATTGGTTTTATCTTGGGCGGTTTAGATTTCGATTACAATGCTATCGTTTCTTCCGTTCTTTGTCGATCTGATCCAATTTCTATGAGTGAATTGTATGCTCTACTAATGTCCTATGACACACGTCTGGAGATGCTCCGTGATGGCCACAATGATGGGGAGCAGTTCCAGTCCTCTGCCAATATCGCCTCTCGTGGCCGTGGTGGTCAGCAGAAGGGGCGTAGCAATGGCGGCCGTGGACGCGGACCAGGAGGGCGGTCTAATGGTGGGCGCGGCAATGGCAATCCTAACATGCCAAAGCCGAGCGGCACCTAGAAGGAGCGCTGCCAGATCTGCAAGAGGGCCAGCCATGAAGCACCAGAGTGCTGGTATCGCTTCGAAAAAGACTACCAGCCACCAGCCAGGGTTGCAGGAGCGGCCACTACAAGCTACGGGGTGGACACCAACGGGTACATCGATAGCGGTGAGTCTGACAACATCACCAGTGCATTGGAGAACCTGACCGTCCGTGACAAGTACAACCGTAGAGATCAGGTCCATACAACAAGTGGATCAGGTATGAAAATCAGTAATATTGGTCATTGTTGGCACTCCTTAGCGTCACTTTTTTAGCAACGCTCAAGAGCGCGAAGATATATGTCGTTGTATGCAAAATGAATTCTGCAAGCGCATAGAATATATCTCGTTGTAGCACTTCACCTCGGGAGTTATCCCAGGGTATCATATTTATATTTCCGTAGGGAAGCAGATGGTTAAAGTGTATTGAAGAATGATATGATAAATCTTGCCAGAAATATCAAGCCAAAAACCCAAGGGTACAAACTCTAGGTTTGAGGGATAATGGTCAGATGAATGACCAGATAGAAGGTCTGAAAGACCAGCGACACACAGGAGCTCCTAATTCTATAGAAAAGGAAAGATGTTGGGAGAGACCGGACTTAGATACTTCCTAACTCAGAGTGAAAGACACTCTAGCCTTAGCCTAGACTCTAGCTTAGATACTAGGAACAGAGCTCGCTTCGACGGCTAGAATGGGAGAACCTCAGAACGGGGTGAGAGAGGGGGTTCTCCGGGCTCAGCACTACTGTTATGAATACACCCGAACGTGGTGGACTACGAAGGACGGACAGGGCTGTCACCACCTGCCGCCTACCACTGCAGTTCCGTGGGGTGCAACACAATTCCTAGTTAATCAACAAGCCATACACCACGTCTGTACTCGAAGATTAAGATTTCTCTTGAGGCCTGTCAAGATAAATCCCCGTCTTCCCTAAGGCGTCTTACGGCCCGGTCAAGGCGAGCAAACCCGCGAGATAAAACCGGTAGAGCTAAAACTAAACCCTACACTAAAACTAAAGGGGGACAAAACTTAACTCTGAAAAGAGCTAAGAACTTTACTCTAAGAGAAGAGCAAGAAATAAATATGCAAGATAACTTAAGCTCTGAATAAGATAGTATTGTTTTGATAAACTCTTCAAAAGAAAAAAGGATACAAGAGCTTTACCAGAACTCCGAAGCCTCCGAAGATTCGAGCTAAGCTCGACTCGACTCTACTCCCAACTCTAATCCTAATCTAAGAAATGGAAAAGATACAAGAGCTCCCTTCAAGTAAAGACTTGAGAAGTGTGGTGTGTGTCTTGGATGGAAGAGAAGGCAGCCTTTTATAGCCTCCCAAGGTCGGTAGCACCCGTAACCATCACGCCACCGGCCTGCTTAACCTCTACGCGAAAGATGGTCGCGTGAAGAGGCAGCAGTAGGCCGGCCGGCCTGGTGTAGGCCGATCGGCCTACACCTGGTGCTCCTGGCCACCGCCTTCGTCGTGGATGCTCCTGATTGCTTCCTGAGGTCGGTAACGGTTGCGTCTAGTTGAGGCTGTCCAAGAATCCGAGGTAAGTGGGCCCTTCAATTTATGTGTTTCCCACTCTAAGCCTTTCGGGTCCTTGGATCAAACCGACGTTGATTGCACGGTACTTGATTATCCTGGGTGTTTGCTTGAGCTCCTGGATCAGTGACGTGACCAGACCTGGCCAGGGGAGGCCGGTCGGCCTGGGCTAGGCCGGCCGACCTGGCTCTGTGCCAGGTTTGGCCCTCGTTTCACCTGTTTCATCCTGCAACCATAACTCATCCAAAACTTGTAGAATTTGTCAGTATAAACACTTTTATGCATGGAACATGGTATGATTATCCTCATTTCACCGAATTGTTGACGGTCAAAACTGGGTTGTAATGGCCGTCAACAGTCATACTGTTTTACATACCCCTCGCACTGATATGCATCTTAAAAATATTCTGCATGTTGCTCATGCAAATAAAAATCTTGTTTTCGTTCATCGCTTAGTCTCCGATACCAATATCTTTCTTGAATTTCATCCGAACTTCTTTCTTATCAAGGATCAGGAAACGAGGAAAACTCTTCATCAAGGAAAATGTGAAGGGGGTCTTTATCATCTTGTGTCAGACCAGCCAGGAACACATGGAGTCAAGCAAGTTTATGGAGTCAATAAAGTTTCCACTTCAAGGTGGCATAGTCGTTTAGGTCATCCCACTTTTCCCATTGTTGAGCGTGTGCTCAAAGACAATAATCTTTCGGTTTTTAGTGATAGAACAGTCGAGTTCGTTTGTGATTCATGTCAAAAGGCCAAGAGTCATCAGCTGCCTTATGGCAAATCAAATAATATTTCGAGTGGTCCTCTTGATTTAATCTTTTCTGATGTCTAGGGTCCCGCTCCCACTTCGGTTGGGCGCCACACATATTATGTGAGCTTCATCGATGACTTTAGAAAATACACATGGATCTATCTTCTCAAAAAGAAATCCGATGTTTTTCAAGTTTTTCATAATTTTGGAGTCTTGTTCAAAGAGTTGGCATATCCCATCGAGTTTCGTGTCCTCATGCTCATCAGCACAATGGATCTGCTGAAAGAAAACATCGCCATATTGTCCAAGTTGGTCTTGCCTTGCTTGCCAACGCGTCCATGCCCTTAAAATTTTGGGATGAAGCCTTCATGACAGCCACCTATCTCATTAATATCATTCCTAGTAAGGTTATCAACTTTGACACACCTGTTGAGCGTCTTCTTAAAGAAAAACCCAGCTATGACTCGTTTAGAATCTTTGGGTGTGCTTGTTGGCCTAACCTAAGACCGTACAATGACAGGAAGCTGTCTTTTTGATCCACCAGATGTGTTTTTCTGGGGTATAGCGCCCAACATAAAGGTTTTAAGTGTCTTGAACCTTCCTCTGGTAGGGTCTATATATCTCGTGATGTAGTCTTTGACGAGACAATTTTTCCCTTTGCCGAGCTCCACAAAAATGCTGGTGCTCTTCTCCAAAAAGAAATTCTCCTTCTTCCTAAAAATCTCATGCCTGGGGATAGGGGTGAAAGTGGTGAGGATAATTTCCGCATCCGATCCGCTCCGAATCCGAATTTTGCGGATATGGAGAAGCATTTTTGATATCTGTGTGGATATGGATAATCCGAATCCGATTGTGTGTGGATGCGGAGTAGGATATGGTTTAAGCAAAATCCGACGGATATGGATTATCCGATAATTGAATGCGGATTATCTGAGGCTTATAATAGGATATCCGACTAATCTAATGAGCCCATCATGTCACCACACTACAAATCAAGCTCAACTCAAATAACGAGACACCCATAAACTCTGTCATGGTTCATGAACCATAAAAATGAGTATTTTTTGTGTTACATTGCTAAATTATAGTTTGGTTTAGAAATTATTAATCACTTAAAAACTACATGTAAGCATATATTATCCAACTATATTAATTCGCATCCGCTCCGAAACCGCTCCGACTCCGCACCAGTTCCGACATCCAAAAAAATCCGCATCCATAACCGCATCCGCAAGATATCCGCTCCGCTCCATATCCGACAAAAAAATATGGATGAGGATGTGGAAAAGGTATTATCCACTCCGATCCGATCCGCTTTCATCCCTACCTGGGGATGCCGTACTGACCATATTACTACTAATTCAGATGTTACCAGTGGTGATGATTTATTTCAGGAAGAATCAGAAGAAATTTTGGTGCAAAATCGGCCTCTTTACACATCAAATGATGCCTATCCGGCAGTGGGAGACAGCAGTGCTCCTGTCTCTCCGATCGATGCTGATCTCTCTATTGTGATCGGCTCGCAATCTCAGGCGGATTCGCCTGCTCGGACGTCTGGCCGTTCTGCTCCCGCATCGCCTACCCAGCGTGCGCCACGTGGGGAGACAACTCCAACAGCCTCCACCGAACCATCTGCACCCACTCCCTCCGTGACGCGTGGAGACACCGGTGTGGGTGACACGAGTGCGCGTGCGCGTGAGCTTCCATCTGCGTCAGGCGCTGCCAGGGGATCAGTTGCTCCTGGGGATCTTCTACGGCCAGTGTACCTGTGTCGTCTCCAGCACATGAACCTCCACGTCAGCATACAAGGCTTCAAAGTAGTATTGTTAAACCGAAAAAAATACACTGATGGCACTATACGATATGCAAATCTCTATTCTACAAGGGAGCCTCACAGTCTGCAAGAAGCTCTTGATGGCACAAAGTGGAGAAAAGCTATGGAAGAAGAATATCATGCACTACTGAAGAATGATACTTGGCATCTTGTATCGGCAAGACCAGGGACTAACCTTATTGATTGTAAATGGGTCTACAAGATTAAGAGGAAAGCAGATGGATCTATTGACAGATATAAAGCAAGGTTAGTAAACTGATTATGAAGATACCTTTAGTCCTATTGTTAAGATTGCTACAGTTCGGTTGGTCTTGTCCATTGCTGTTACACGAGGTTGGTGTTTACGACAGTTGGATGTACAGAATGTGTTTCTTCATGGCGTTCTGGAAGAGGAAGTGTACATGAAACAACCACCTGGTTTTGAAAGTATTGATGCACCACATTTAGTGTGCAAATTAGATAAAGCTATCTACTGGTTTAAAACAAGCACCACGGGCTTGGTATTCTAGGTTGAGTCTAAAACTTGTTCAGTTCGGTTTTAAGTCCTCCAAATTAGACACCTCTTTGTTCATATATCAAAAGAAGGAGGTGACAATTTATATGCTTATTTATGTTGATGATATAATTGTCACTAGTTCTTCTGAAGATGCAGTAGCAGCTTTGCTTCAGGATCTTAAGCAAGATTTCGCCCTTAAAGACCTTGGCAATCTGCATTACTTTTCGGGCATTGAGGTGCAACGTGACAAGGGAGGGCTAGTATTGTCACAAGAGAAATATGCACAAGACATTCTACTGTGAGCAGGTATGAAGAACTGTAAACCATCTATTACTCCTTTGTCATCTTCAGAGAAGTTGTCCAAAACAGAAGGAGATCCACTTGGACCCGATGATAGTACATGGTATAGAAGTATTGTTGGAGCACTCCAGTACCTTACATTGACACGACCAGATCTTGCATTTTGTGTTAATAAGGTCTGTCAATTCTTGCATGCCCCCACAATGTCACATTGGACCTCAGTTAAAAGAATACTCAGGTACATACAACTAACAATCAAGATGGGCTTGAGAATTAGTAGAACAAGTTCTTCTTTGATTAGTATATTTTCAGATGCTGATTGGGCAGGCTGTATAGATGATAGGAGATCTACTAGAGGGTTTGCAATATTTCTTGGGTCTAATCTTATATCTTGGAGTGCTCGTAAACAACCTACTGTTTCTAGATCTTCTACAGAAGCTGAGTATAAATGCATGGCAAATGCGACAGATGAGGCAATATGGGTTGAATCCTTGTTTATGGTGTGACAATTTAGGAGCAACTTACTTAGCTGCAAATCCAGTCTTTCATGCTCATGCTAAGCATATAGAAATAGATTTCCATTTTGTCAGAGAAAGGGTTGCTAATCGACAATTGCAAATCAAGTTCATTGCCTCTACAGATCAACTTGCAGATGGTTTTACCAAGGCATTACCAGCTCGACAGTTCGAAGCTTTCAGACGCAATCTAAACCTTGAAGTTCAAGATAGTTTAGATTGAGGGAGGGTGTTAGAAGTAGTTGAGATTCTCTCCTTGTAACACACGATGATGATCGTGATAGACACAACTGTGATCGTGATAGACTTGGTTGTTAGCTTTAGAGTTGCCTTGGTTATCAAGATAGGTTTGTTAGAGATAACAGCGACCTAACAACAACTTGTAATCTCGGTTGTAATTAAGTTGGGATGTTTCCCTATATATTAACATGCAACCGTGGTGAGCCAATATAGGCAACCACGTTCTCCTATTCTTTCAGGGCGGCCGTGCGCATGCACGGGACTCCGATGCCGGGGAGGAGCCACGCGCCAGCCCTCCGCCTATAGCTGCGAGATCTCCATCGGCACCGCGTCTCGCTGGCGGCGGGAGCAGGGGAGGGGCGGCGTGGCCTCGCCGCTCGCTGGCAGAGGGAGCAGGGGAGGCGGCAGCGCAGGCCTCGCTGCTCGCCGGTGGGAGAAGCAGAAGCAGGCGGGGTAGAGAGAGAGAGAAGAGGTGATTTCGAGAAGATGGTGTGCGGCATGTGCAAGGAGATAAGGTGAGTGGGTTTGGGTCCCACTCGTCAGTGATTGGGTAGTGTACATTTGGGTGAAATACGTTGATGACTATGATATAATTTGGGCGGTTCTGCCACAATAACAAATGCATAGTCTTTTTAATTATATTCTTCGTTGAATAAATTGGAAATGAAAGCAAGTTTGTCTTTCATTAAGTGGAAAATAGATCCTCTTAGCTGGTAAATAAGGTGAACACCGAAAAGATTAGATCAAAAAAGTTTATCCCCCTTAGCTGTATGATCTACAATACCCCTACCTATTGCTTGGGGGTTCCTGTCCTTGCTGATGCTTGGTGATATCTGTGCTAGGTTTTCCATATTAAGATTGTAGATAAAGAATTATGTTTATTGAAATTACTTCTTGTTAAACCTTGCTAAATACTTTGTGACCGTGTTTTCATAGTTTTTTTTCACCTTTGTTTTACCTTCTTCCCTGCTTGTGTGAGATCTAATATGATGGGTACAATGCCATCAACCTCATTACCTGCTTGTGCTGCCTATACTAGGAGGTTTTAAAAACATATGACTAAATATATGGATCTGAATGTCTGATACTGAGACACCAATTGAACATACAGGTACATCTGAATTTTTTTTAGACATGCACCTGACAACATAAACTAAAATGAGATAATTGCCCAAACTACAATTAGTAGAAAATTGGATTACCTGAAACTTTTACTGCTTCAGGCAAAGTAGTTTAAAAATTGATGGTTTGTATCCTTCCTTGTGAAATCTGATCCATCCTTTTGTAATCTTACACATAAAATGGATTTCTTAGAATTTTTACTTCTTCAGGAAAAGTAGTTTGAATGGCATGCAAAGTATCAAAAGGATCATTTAGTGAGTCTGCAGAGTGCAGACATAATTGTAGTTGACTCATAGATATGTATCTGATCTGTATGTTGATGGTATAGATTTAATAGTTTAAGAAAAAGCGACCCATCCTAATGTTGGACGTTTGTAACATGATAGCTTTCTTTTTGTCCTGATTCTGCAGAGGAATGGGAGGAAGATTGTCAAGGTGGAGATGACCTGACCAAGGCTATGGGCGAGAAGGGTAAGTGTGGGATAACAGGACTGCTCCCTTTGACTCCAAGGAGAAGCAGCACCTTCTTGTTGTCATTGGAGTTTTCGCTGTTTTTGGCTCCCATCTCAAGAGGAATGTCTACTATGACTTTTGGATGGTGAGAGGTTTCCCCCTATTCTCCTTTTGGTTTCATCACTGCTTAGTGATATAAATAACATTTCCTTGATAGCATTGAGTTGTGCAAGAGATTGGTTGTGATTGAAAACTTTACTAATATAAATGTGCTAGACTAAGAGGTTGTAGGTTTTATGCAGTTTATGGCCGCTCAAAAATCGTCTCTTCTCTCCAGTGCCGTTACAAAAGAATTCCATCAGTTACAGCTGGCAAGGTTAGAAATTGCATCATGCTCAGAAAACACAATTTATCACCTTCTAGATAGGAAGAATATTTTGATTATAAATAAGATAAGAAATGTTATGATATTTTGAGTTTCTTAGCTAAATGAAGAATGTTGAATAATACTATATCCTATCATCTGGTTAGGCTATCAGAATTCTTGGCTGTGCAGCTTCTAATTAAAAGATTTTGGTTCCTTTATTGAAATCGTGAGACCTTGTTAGACTGTCATTATGTTAAGCAAAATTTCTATCTACATAGTCTGAAAAACCTTAGCAATTCATCGTTGTATAGGCATCTGGTTGTAATGGCTAAAACTGAAATGGATCCATGATAGGACCACCTATCAGAAAATGTGTTGTTCATAGCTTTCATTTTCTCAATACTATTCATCATTTCTCACTTTTTTAATCTCCAGGAAAAGCTCTGGCTAAGAAGAATGAATGAGGTATGCAGGTCCAGAGAGAGCATGCCGAGATAGAGAGAGATGTAAGTGTTATGTTTTCAAAATATAGCAACTTGATTCTGCATATTAGTTGCTGTCATCGCTCAACAGCCCATATTATGCTGCTTTCGTCAATTTAAAGTAATCAGATCCTTTAAGAAGCACCCTTATGTCTTATTTTAAAGTACTCAGATCCTGCCCTTACATATTATTCCATTCTGGTTTTTAGTCTTCCTGGCCTAGATGAAATTATGTTAATTAGTTGGCTACTTGGCTTCGGCAGAGCGACAGTAGGTCCCTTCTGTTATTTTTTAGCAACGTGATGTGTGTTAAATAAATTGCAGTTGCCTTGAATGTAGAGAAATGAAAATGTTAAATTCTTTAGATCGTCAATTGTGTTACACCTGCCTTGCTTTCATATGGAAAGGGAATATAGCATCAAGATGGTTCCTTTGCTTTCTTTTTTCACTGTCATACAATAAGGAAATTCTGTTGGCATGTCCCCTTTAACTTTTTTATTTTTTATCAATCACCTCAGACCTAGGAAACTAAATCATACTGGTTTAAACAGTACTACAATTTTGCCCCTTATAATGTTTGTACGTGAGCGATGTTAGTTTACAAAATATTTGAGTATTACATGGAGCCTTGGAAAATAAAATATCTCACAATGCATGCTATAGGTGTCGTTATTGATGATGGGTGGGAAACAAATCTTTCTATATTGGTTATCAAATGATCAATTTTCTAAAGAACATGCCTTTGGCAAATTTTAAGGCTAATCTGCTATCATTGCCGGAACAATAGTGGTGTAGTTCACTACTACAAAAATGCTTTGTAGGGGCGGGTTAACAAGCATTTGCAGGGGCGGCTTCAAAATCCGCCCTTGCTTTTGGCTGCTAAAAATAGCCATTTGCAGGGGCGGGCTAGTGATGGCTGCTACAAGTAGCCTGCCCCTGCAAATGATTTCCAGGGGCGCGTGATGGCATCACCCGCCCTTGCAAATGCTATTTCTAGGGGCGGGTCATGGCATCACCCGCCCCTAGTGAAGGCATTTGCAGGGGCGGGTAATGACATCACCCGCCCTAAAAATCAATTTAGAAAATAAAAAAGAACAAATAAAAATTATGTCACACCCGGTTCTGCAAAACAAAACCGAGTGCACACCGTATGTGTGCCAGGATCAAGTTTCACACATACGGCAAACGAAAAGTGAATATTAGAGACAGTATCACGAATAAAACAATATAAACTAAAAAGACTATCAGAGTATTACACAGCTTAATCCTGGAAACGGAGGCTCCAACTCCACAAGCAGTCGACCGGGGGTTGCGTACGCCTAGCATCATCTTCAACAGCTTCACACATTTTTCTTCTGAGCAGCAATTTAGCAAGGGTGAGTACACTTATGGTTGGTACTCAGCAAGGCCACAAAGATTAACCAGAGGTGATTTATTATAATCTTCAAGTAAATTACTCATGTGGAGGTCCAGACCACTCGTGACCGTGAGCACGGCTGTTATAACAGTTTTACACTCTGCAGAGGTTGTACACTTTCACCATGAGTCGCGTAAACCCAACCACGCTGTGCTAGCTAGGCACGTATCACACTACCGAGGTGTGACTGCATAGGGACGCAACGAGGCCTTTACAAAGATTCCCTAACAAGTGATAGTCCGCTAAGGTTTCAAGCCGAAGCAGGCATAACCCTCTCTAATGGGCACACCTTAGCAAAGGCTTCCTCCCAAAAAGGGCCGGGCTATACACCGTCAACGCTTCCCCTCTTGCCCAGTCCAGGTAAGACTATCCCAAGCTAGAGTTTCTAATTAATTAGCCAAGACCAGAGCCCATTAGTCTCACGGTTGTACTGTAAGTCCTGGGTGGTTTCCCATGTTCCGATTAAAGTATAATATTCTTATAAAAGCATAGGTAGAAGGATGGTTAGGGTCACTTGCCTTTCTCCGGCGAAAAGCTACTCTTACTGCTCATGTGCTCTTGCTCACTTGAACTCTTGCTCTTCAAACTTCCGAACGGCAGCACTTCTACTCGAAGCAAACATCGGGAACAAACATACAAGCAAATAAATAAGAGCTACTAAGAACAATACACCATTCAAAAGAAAAGCTTTAAAAGAACATACTAAAGGATAGGACGAGTGCAAGAACCGAATTGAATTGAACAAGATATATATTATAAGAAGAAAAATTGCTAGCTATTTAACAGGACGTAAGAAGCATGAAGCAGACTTGAATATAGATAGATAGGCTGGTTCTTACATGAGCAAGGATAATGTAAGTAGATGAAAGATTATTCTATAGATTGAAGATAGTCAAGATCAAAACATTTTGGAATTTCGCTGTACGGAAAAGAAGTGTGCACCAGCATTTTGATTACCATATATAAGCATGACGTCGACATGATGTCATTGTGATGCATGGACGATGGCTTATGCACAAACATGTGCTGTCATCTGGCTTGGACTTCATCTGCGTAGAGGTAACCGGCAGCCTGGCTTCTCTGCACCATTGCTAGTGGCTACACACGCTGCATGCACGCACACACATCGTGGTTGCTAGGAAGAAAAGGCAGTACGGAGGCGCTGCCTGCAAGACACGAGGGCCGCAGCTGAGCAGCAAACGAAAAAAAAAAAAAAGGTCTAACGAGGAACATGATGGTATGCTTAGTTGCTCACTTATGATGAAGTGCGGAAAAGACGATGAAGATCGAAATCGACGAGGATGGCTTCACGGACGTGCTTCTCTCACGGCAGCTTGGTCACAGGGACGAAGACCTCGGGACAGCTTCGGGATCACCTCGCCATTGCTCCTCGTGCTGTGATGTTCTCCGCCCTTGTTGGCTGGCCGGCAACCATGGACGGCGGACGGCAACTGCATGCAGTGGTGGATCCACGGCGATGTCTGGTGGACAGGCTAGCTTCCTGGCACCGCTGTGATGCTCATGGCGGCGGCGACAACTCTCGCAATCAAGTTGTGGTGGTGGTCGGCAGTTACAGTGGCGCAACGCTAGGTTTTGGATGGTCAGGTCGGCGGCGGCGGCGGCGGCTGCTGCTTGGAGCTCGGCATCGGGTTGGTGCGGCGCTAGGGCACACGGGACGGATACGGTTTCCCGTACATATAGGAAAGGAACACGAGAGGCACGTTATACTTGGACGGACTCTCGGTTACGCCAGCTGGATTCGTAGCGATGTGTCTAACTTTAACTCGTGTATGCGCTGATCGGCAGATTGGAAAAAGGATCGGAGGCAAAGGCAGGCACTGATATTTAGCCGGCCTTGAAGTGAGGAGAACAAAGGCGTAGAGCAAACACGCCATCAACTTGCAGCTGGCTTGCTTGCTGCTCCATCGTGATACATATGTGCGTGTAGATGAAAAGGAAAACGGAACTATAAGCACCATGTAGGCATGATATCATTATGATACTTAGGAAATAAAATAATATGTCAAAGGAGTTAGATGAAAGGGCTGCTGGACTTTCTTTTGTGATCGTCAATGGCTCCTGGTATCTCGCCAATGACAGGGCGGATGTGGCCGGAGTCGATGACAAACGGCGAAGATGGCGACTTCTCGGTGTTGCGCGGCGAGGCTCCTTCGGCAAAGGAAGGAGGACGACGAACGACGACGGACGACATAGATCGATGAATCAGGCGGCAAAGCTCCTCGGCCGCTCAAAGATAGTTTGAGACACGATGAATCCAAATAAAATATTTGGAGCTCATGAAGAGGATTATAGAGCCTTCTAATAAATAGAATTTGCTCTAAGAAAAGGAGAATAATTTTTAGAAAAATCTAGAAAATTCTCAGAAGCACCTAAACGATTAAGGAACGCATTTTTGAAACCTTAGCACTCATGAAACACCAAGATGCAACTCGACACGAATGCAACATGCAGAGAATATTTAATTTAAATTAAGAAAACAACAATTGTTTTTATTTCTACGCTAAATTCTCTGTAAAATAAATAAATGTTGGAAAAATTTTAAAATTGAGTGAAAATCGTTGTTTAATTATTCTCTAAATTCACATCCTGAAATTGGAGAATTTCAGGGTGTGACAAAACTACCCCCCTTAAAAGGAATCTCGTCCCGAGATTCGAAGAAAGAAAAATCAAGGAGGAGACAGCTAAACAGGATTAGCGTCGAGCGAGACAAAATCTTGACTCTTCATCTTTTCTTGTTTTCTTCAACTTGCTTCCATCTGGTCGGTGGTGATAATGATGACCTCTATTTGTCGACCTTGGTGTTGCCTTCAGCTTTCTTCTCTATGATCTCCATCGAAACAACAGATAGAAAGGAGAAAGACAAGGAGTTGGAAGGTAAAAGAAGAACCCAACTAGGCAACTGATGTTATTGTAAGTATAAGACCCACAATACACCAACAATCAATACAAAGAATCAAATCAAACATGATCATAAAACAAACATCATCATTCAAGCATGGGAATCCACCACTCAGCACAACAAGAGCGATCTAAACGTTGTTAGTAAGGGAGAAAGGATTATCCTAAGCATGAGGTTTATGTTTAGGAAAGGTTGAATAAATGAGGAAGCAAGGGAATAAAGAGTGAAATAGAAATTTAAATGAGTAAAAGAATGATTAAGATTAAGAATAAAAGAGAAGGATTATATAAATTGGATTCAGGATGACAATCATGGCAGATTCAGACTTTTGGAAATACAGGAACATAGCTCTCTGTCCGAAAGTCCAAAAATCGTGGAAAATTACCAGAAAGTAGCCCATCAAAATCTGAATCCAGCAAAATTGGTTTCACCTCAAACCGAGACATGTAGCTCCAGAACAAATTCAAACAGTACAGTAAGGTCAGACGGTGACGCGAACAGATTTGAGAATGGTAAAATCATTGACACGGGAATGAATGGTCAAGGGAGAGATTAAAGCAGATAGATAAGAATTAAAATTTTAAGACAAGAAAAGATAATAAACAGCAAGAGTTACGTTTATGAATTAAATTATCAAGGATTAGACAAGTAGACAAGGAGAAGGTCAAGGATTGTATACGGACAAGTTTCATAGTGAAATAAATCTTGGAAAACGACCATTGCTATCTAGGCTTACGTCCTACGGTCGATACAGCTCTGATACCACTTTGTCACACCCGGTTCTGCAAAACAAAACCGAGTGCACACCGTATGTGTGCCAGGATCAAGTTTCACACATACGGCAAACGAAAAGTGAATATTAGAGACAGTATCACGAATAAAACAATATAAACTAAAAAGACTATCAGAGTATTACACAGCTTAATCCTGGAAACGGAGGCTCCAACTCCACAAGCAGTCGACCGGGGGTTGCGTACGCCTAGCATCATCTTCAACAGCTTCACACATTTTTCTTCTGAGCAGCAATTTAGCAAGGGTGAGTACACTTATGGTTGGTACTCAGCAAGGCCACAAAGATTAACCAGAGGTGATTTATTATAATCTTCAAGTAAATTACTCATGTGGAGGTCCAGACCACTCGTGACCGTGAGCACGGCTGTTATAACAGTTTTACACTCTGCAGAGGTTGTACACTTTCACCATGAGTCGCGTAAACCCAACCACGCTGTGCTAGCTAGGCACGTATCACACTACCGAGGTGTGACTGCATAGGGACGCAACGAGGCCTTTACAAAGATTCCCTAACAAGTGATAGTCCGCTAAGGTTTCAAGCCGAAGCAGGCATAACCCTCTCTAATGGGCACACCTTAGCAAAGGCTTCCTCCCAAAAAGGGCCGGGCTATACACCGTCAACGCTTCCCCTCTTGCCCAGTCCAGGTAAGACTATCCCAAGCTAGAGTTTCTAATTAATTAGCCAAGACCAGAGCCCATTAGTCTCACGGTTGTACTGTAAGTCCTGGGTGGTTTCCCATGTTCCGATTAAAGTATAATATTCTTATAAAAGCATAGGTAGAAGTATAATATTTTTATAATATTCTTATAAAAACAAAACCGAGTGCACACCGTATGTGTGCCAGGATCAAGTTTCACACATACGGCAAACGAAAAGTGAATATTAGAGACAGTATCACGAATAAAACAATATAAACTAAAAAGACTATCAGAGTATTACACAGCTTAATCCTGGAAACGGAGGCTCCAACTCCACAAGCAGTCGACCGGGGGTTGCGTACGCCTAGCATCATCTTCAACAGCTTCACACATTTTTCTTCTGAGCAGCAATTTAGCAAGGGTGAGTACACTTATGGTTGGTACTCAGCAAGGCCACAAAGATTAACCAGAGGTGATTTATTATAATCTTCAAGTAAATTACTCATGTGGAGGTCCAGACCACTCGTGACCGTGAGCACGGCTGTTATAACAGTTTTACACTCTGCAGAGGTTGTACACTTTCACCATGAGTCGCGTAAACCCAACCACGCTGTGCTAGCTAGGCACGTATCACACTACCGAGGTGTGACTGCATAGGGACGCAACGAGGCCTTTACAAAGATTCCCTAACAAGTGATAGTCCGCTAAGGTTTCAAGCCGAAGCAGGCATAACCCTCTCTAATGGGCACACCTTAGCAAAGGCTTCCTCCCAAAAAGGGCCGGGCTATACACCGTCAACGCTTCCCCTCTTGCCCAGTCCAGGTAAGACTATCCCAAGCTAGAGTTTCTAATTAATTAGCCAAGACCAGAGCCCATTAGTCTCACGGTTGTACTGTAAGTCCTGGGTGGTTTCCCATGTTCCGATTAAAGTATAATATTCTTATAAAAGCATAGGTAGAAGGATGGTTAGGGTCACTTGCCTTTCTCCGGCGAAAAGCTACTCTTACTGCTCATGTGCTCTTGCTCACTTGAACTCTTGCTCTTCAAACTTCCGAACGGCAGCACTTCTACTCGAAGCAAACATCGGGAACAAACATACAAGCAAATAAATAAGAGCTACTAAGAACAATACACCATTCAAAAGAAAAGCTTTAAAAGAACATACTAAAGGATAGGACGAGTGCAAGAACCGAATTGAATTGAACAAGATATATATTATAAGAAGAAAAATTGCTAGCTATTTAACAGGACGTAAGAAGCATGAAGCAGACTTGAATATAGATAGATAGGCTGGTTCTTACATGAGCAAGGATAATGTAAGTAGATGAAAGATTATTCTATAGATTGAAGATAGTCAAGATCAAAACATTTTGGAATTTCGCTGTACGGAAAAGAAGTGTGCACCAGCATTTTGATTACCATATATAAGCATGACGTCGACATGATGTCATTGTGATGCATGGACGATGGCTTATGCACAAACATGTGCTGTCATCTGGCTTGGACTTCATCTGCGTAGAGGTAACCGGCAGCCTGGCTTCTCTGCACCATTGCTAGTGGCTACACACGCTGCATGCACGCACACACATCGTGGTTGCTAGGAAGAAAAGGCAGTACGGAGGCGCTGCCTGCAAGACACGAGGGCCGCAGCTGAGCAGCAAACGAAAAAAAAAAAAAAGGTCTAACGAGGAACATGATGGTATGCTTAGTTGCTCACTTATGATGAAGTGCGGAAAAGACGATGAAGATCGAAATCGACGAGGATGGCTTCACGGACGTGCTTCTCTCACGGCAGCTTGGTCACAGGGACGAAGACCTCGGGACAGCTTCGGGATCACCTCGCCATTGCTCCTCGTGCTGTGATGTTCTCCGCCCTTGTTGGCTGGCCGGCAACCATGGACGGCGGACGGCAACTGCATGCAGTGGTGGATCCACGGCGATGTCTGGTGGACAGGCTAGCTTCCTGGCACCGCTGTGATGCTCATGGCGGCGGCGACAACTCTCGCAATCAAGTTGTGGTGGTGGTCGGCAGTTACAGTGGCGCAACGCTAGGTTTTGGATGGTCAGGTCGGCGGCGGCGGCGGCGGCTGCTGCTTGGAGCTCGGCATCGGGTTGGTGCGGCGCTAGGGCACACGGGACGGATACGGTTTCCCGTACATATAGGAAAGGAACACGAGAGGCACGTTATACTTGGACGGACTCTCGGTTACGCCAGCTGGATTCGTAGCGATGTGTCTAACTTTAACTCGTGTATGCGCTGATCGGCAGATTGGAAAAAGGATCGGAGGCAAAGGCAGGCACTGATATTTAGCCGGCCTTGAAGTGAGGAGAACAAAGGCGTAGAGCAAACACGCCATCAACTTGCAGCTGGCTTGCTTGCTGCTCCATCGTGATACATATGTGCGTGTAGATGAAAAGGAAAACGGAACTATAAGCACCATGTAGGCATGATATCATTATGATACTTAGGAAATAAAATAATATGTCAAAGGAGTTAGATGAAAGGGCTGCTGGACTTTCTTTTGTGATCGTCAATGGCTCCTGGTATCTCGCCAATGACAGGGCGGATGTGGCCGGAGTCGATGACAAACGGCGAAGATGGCGACTTCTCGGTGTTGCGCGGCGAGGCTCCTTCGGCAAAGGAAGGAGGACGACGAACGACGACGGACGACATAGATCGATGAATCAGGCGGCAAAGCTCCTCGGCCGCTCAAAGATAGTTTGAGACACGATGAATCCAAATAAAATATTTGGAGCTCATGAAGAGGATTATAGAGCCTTCTAATAAATAGAATTTGCTCTAAGAAAAGGAGAATAATTTTTAGAAAAATCTAGAAAATTCTCAGAAGCACCTAAACGATTAAGGAACGCATTTTTGAAACCTTAGCACTCATGAAACACCAAGATGCAACTCGACACGAATGCAACATGCAGAGAATATTTAATTTAAATTAAGAAAACAACAATTGTTTTTATTTCTACGCTAAATTCTCTGTAAAATAAATAAATGTTGGAAAAATTTTAAAATTGAGTGAAAATCGTTGTTTAATTATTCTCTAAATTCACATCCTGAAATTGGAGAATTTCAGGGTGTGACAAATTAATGAAAGAAATAGGATTAGCTGAAGATTAATTAATAAAAACGTGATTAGTTGAAGATAAATTAATCAAGAACATGATTAGTTTAAGATTAATTAAACCACTAAAATTAAATTTAAAAATAAAATAAAATAATAAATAAATAAACCTAAAAATAAAAAAAATCTCCATCGCCAATAGCCCCGGTCGGGTGCGCTGGCGCTGCCGCCGGCCTGGGACCCGCCCCGTTGGCCGGACGCCCGACGCCGCCGCTCTGCAGGCCGCCGGGTCGCGCCCCTGCGGCCCTCCAGCGCTGCCCACGCCGGCCACTCGCGCGCGCCATCACCGGCCAGTGGCGCGGGCCGCTGTGGTGCCTCGCGCCGGCTGGGGCTGCACCGCCGCGGCCCTCCAGTTCCCGCCGGAGCTCCGCTGCCCCCGCGTCGTCGTGCCGCCGCTGCCCCCGAGCCGGCCAACGCCGACCCGGGCTCCGCCGCCACTGCCCCCACGTCGTCGTGTGCCCGTGCCGTCATCTCGCGTCGCCTGCGCTGCAGCTGTCCCCGCGCCGCTGTGCCGTCGCCCCGCGCCGCTTGCGCCGCCGCCAGTGAGGGAGAAGGTGGGAGAGACAGAGAAAGAGGTGGTCAAGGAGAAGGAGGGGGAGGGAGAGGATAAGGAAGGAGAGGAAGGGCTAGATCCGTGGGAGGGGGTGAGGACCAATAGGAAGGCAGCATTTTGAGTGGTTGAATTGGTGACGTGGTTAGATGTGTTTCTTTGACTGCCTTATAATGAGTTTTTGGATATCTAGATGAGCTCAAATGAAAAGGTTGTAAACTAAAAAGTTTCATATCTTGTTAAGATCTATAACTTTGACATAATATTTTGAGGTCATTTAAATATTTTAAAATTTTAAAATTTCAAATGTTATCAAAGTTATCAACTGCAAAGTTGTACATCTCGTCGAGCTCTCCAAGTTTAGTATACAACATATTTATATACGAGGTCATTTAAAATATTTAAAATTTAGACTTTCAAATTAGATAGTGTATAATAATATTTTGAACCATTAAACAATCTCAAATACAAAAGTTGTAAATTACAAAGTTTTATCTTTTGTCGAGATGTTTGACTTTGGTATAAAGTTTGTTTTCGTATGAGATCATATAAAAAAGTTTGTATTTAAGAAATACATCCACTACCTCTCACATGCATACAATGACACATAATACTACTACATTCACACACACTATTAGTATTTTTTAAATTTTAGTGTGTAGTATTTTTATTGGTGTAAATATGTTTTCTAATACATCCATATATGTTTATATACTCACATATATAATACTCACTCATTAGAAGATCATCAAAATACCGAAGTCGAGATATATAATACGTAGACGAGTGCATAAAAAAATAGAGCGCCGTTTTATCCTCTCACCCGCGAGAAGAAGGAGAGGATAAAACAATGCATTCCAAAATATAGCACCATTTTATCCTCTCACCCATAAAAAGGAGAGGATAAAACGGTGCTCTGCATTTTACAGAGCACCGTTTTATCCTCCCACTCACAACAAAAAGGAGAGGATCATCCTGTGCATTGTGTTTTTCATAGCTGTCTTATAATGCGTTTTTGGATACTTAGATGAGCTCAAATGAAAAATTTGTAAACTACAAAGTTTCATATCTCATCGAGATCTACAACTTTGGTATATAACTTATTTATGTAAGAGATCATTTGAAAGTTTTAAAGTTCAAGATTTCAAAGTAAGTAACTTATAACGATATTTTAAAATATTAAACAAATTCAATATAAAAGTTCTCAACTACAAAGTTTTATATTTCGTCGAGCTGTACAACTTTGGTATAAAGATTTTTTAAATATAAGATCAAATAAAAAAATTATTGAAAAAATACATCCACTAGCTCTCTCACATACAATCACACATATACTCCTACATTCACATATACTCACACATCACATATTAGTAGTATTTTGGTGAAAATTGGTGTGTATTATTCTTATTGGCATAAATATGTATTCTAATGCATTCACATATCACTCACACACACACACATAAATATGCTCATTCATTTGAAGATCATCAAAATACCGAATTCGAGATAAAGAGAGGAATAAATAAAAATTGTCACAGAGATATTTATATTTTGATTTGATAAAGTGGGATGGATTTTAGGATAATCATGTATAGAATTTTATAAGCTTTCCATAGAGTAAAAAATCATCAAAATCGGACTCCAAAGTAGAAAGACATGGTCAAAATACGAAGTATGTTGAAAAGTGGTGACAAGATGAATGATCAATCATCCGGTGCATACAAAAATATGGTGACCGTATGAATAGAAATCATCCTGTGCATACAAAAACATAACACCATTTTATCCTATCACTTATAAAAAAAGGAGAGGATAAAATAGTGCATACAAACAATAGAACACTATTTTATCCTTTCACTTATATAAAAAAGAAGAGGATATAAAACGGTGCATCTATATTATAAAATAGTGCAAGCAGTTATGACCTCACATGTGGTGCTGATATCCATGTTACAATGTAAATGTTACACTAGCAAGTAAATGTAAATATTCATACCCTCTCACTAACAAGAAAAAAGAGAGGATAAAACCCTATGCAAATAATAAAGCACCGTTTTATCCTCTCACTGACAAGAAAAAAGAGAGGATAAAACCGTGTATGCAAATAATAGAGCATTGTTTTATCCTCTAACTTACAAGAAAAAGGAGAGGACAAAACGGTGCATGCTAATAGTGCACATGTTTTGCAAATAAACTTTATTTTTATTCAAGATCATATTTTGTTAATTTATATTTTTTTCTTCTGAGCCATTTATAAAACCCAACTACGCCTATAGCTCACTCCTCCAACTATATATGGGCCGGCCCAACAAGTTTTTGGCTTAACAAAGTCTATATTTCAAGATGAGAGGATTTATAATAATATTTTGGAGCACTTAACATTCTCAAATGAAAAACTTATCAACTACAAAGTTTTAGATCTTGTTGAGCTCTACAATTTTCGTATAAAACTTATCTTCATCCGAGGTCGTATGAAAAGTTATGAATTTTTTTGTGTGGAATCATTTCCAAGGGCGGGCCATGCCATGACCCGCCCCTGGAAATCATTTTCAGGGGCGCGTTGTGCCATGGTCCGCCTCTGGAAATGTCACTATTTCCAGGGGCGGGTCATGGCATGGCGCGCCCCTGAAAATGATTTCCAGGGCCGGGTTATGGCATGGTCCGCCCCTGGAAATCATTTCTAGGGGCGGCCCTTATCTACAGTAGCGCGCTTGCTTTTGTAGGGGTGCGCTGCCTTTTAGTCCGCCCCTAAAAAAATGCCCGGCTCTTACAAATGTTTTCTGTAGTAGTGGTTGGAATGTTTTGGAACATCACATCTGATTCTTATGCAGTCCTGTTTTAGCAATGAAATATGTTCTGAACAAAGGTCGTGACCCATTTTGTGTTGAGCTGGGGCAGCAGAACTGAAGTTTGAGAGTGAATGGCACTCTCTTGCCAGCATGTCAAGAAAAACAAGCCTGGTCCATCTCTAGGTTATGAAAGCATTGTTGTGTCATGTGTGGAATGCGTTCAGATTCGTGTCGACAGGGCAACAACTACTTAATTACATAAAAAGCAATTTTATTGACCCATAGAAACCTACAATTTTCATTGCTAATTGAACAATAACACTGTTGGATATTTAGAAGTTTCCATTCTAAGCATTGCAATATTTAAAACATTTTCGAATTTATGCATGCTTTTGTGATGAAATGTCATGTGTAAGTGGAATAAGCAGTGCTTTATTTTTTTTGTCAATCAGGGCAATCACTGTGTTATGGTCTTGTTTCTCAATTCAGCAGCAATGATCTAGGGAAGCCGTCATTGAATGAAGCATGGTATTGTGGCATTGTGCTGAATTTCACTTCTGTTCTGTTTACCCAGCAACTGAGCCTGCTTTTGTTTTTGCGATTTGGCAATAGAACTATAATTGGAAACTAGAAGATTAATTGTTAATACTTTCATCTGCGTGACAACGATTTTCCTAATACAAAAGGACATCAACAGATATTTCCATGGATTGATCAATTGTTTCAGATATGTATTCAAGCTGAAAATGGTACATGCGTTGTATTCTTCTCGAACTATTGCACGAGTTCTCCTGCGAAAGTCAAGTACTATGGGTGAAACTATGATATCCTTGCGTGGTCCTTTGGAATTATATTCTGTTGCGCCTCAAATATTTTCGCACTAATTAGGATGTCTGAGTAAATGTAGTGATAGTTATTAGCACCTATTTTTAGTTGTGCAACTGTCATAAATATATGAAATAAAATAAAAGTACTTCTGACAAAAAAAATTCAACATGGGTGAATAGTAGGAGTTATCTTTTCTCTTGCATGATTAATTTGTGGTTATAGAGACATTGACCTATTGCTCTGAGAGATGGAGAAACACTTCTTTGGTTAAAACCTGAAAAATTATAGCACCTATGTGGTTCACTATTGCACCTGTGTGGTATATAGACAAATGAGAAATACTTCTTTGGATAGCGCATGTACAATTTTAATATAAAAGTAAAACATATTTTTAATTTTTTAAAACACTTGCATGTGGCACATGCACTTCCACTATTAACCAATAAGCACAAATATTATGACACTAATTAGTTCTACTTTTTAATGGAAAATATACCCATTGATTACAAAAAGATTATCTTGATTTGTCTTTTCACCAAGTCCCAATACAAATGCCAAGCCATATGGATTTTTTCCCATGAACTTTGCGGAAATTCTGGTAGCTTGCCATAGCTCCGTTCCCGGACAGATTTTCGCCATGAACTTTGAAATTCTGGTTGGAGCATTGAGTCGTTTCATGTACCAAGGGGTGGTTAGTTTGCAAAGTTTGCAAAAAACTCTCTCTCGAGTATGCTTCCCAATGCATAAAATTGTCGTAAACTTTGTAAAATTTGGAGGAACTAAACACCTAAGATTAATTTGGGCTGTATCATCAGAGACTAGCACTACTACACAAAACATTTATAACAGCCAGAATTTTTTTAGCGGCGGACTAAAAGGGTATGTGCCCCTACAAAAGAGCGTGCGCCGCCCCTAAAAAATGATTTCCAGGGGTGGGTCATACCATCGCCCGGCCATAGAAATGACCATCATTTTTATAGGGGCGGGTGACCCTATGACCCGCCCCTGGCCCCTGCAAATAGATATTTCCAGGGTTGGTCATGGGGTCATCCGCCCTTGCAAATGGTGCCCTTTACAGGGGCGGGTGATCCCATGGTCCACCCCTGCAAACATATTAGCAGGAACGACTTGCCGCATGACCCACCCATGAAAGTGTATGCACTGTATAAAATCGATCCCCTTCTTCTCCAACCTGACCAAGTGCACTCCAAGACGAAAAAAGAGCGGGAGGTGCTGCTTATCCTATGACTCTTATTAACAGTGGAGGTGCTATTTAATTTTCCAAAAAAGTGGAGGAAAAGTGGAAGGTTTGTCCCCTCATTAGGAGGTGAGTTGATGCTTATCCTATGACTATTCTTAACCTTATTGCATTGATTATGGCTCGATTAGGGTTTGGGTTATCTCTAGCTATAGATCTAGAACTCCATGGTAGTACATGGCCAGTTGGACCCCAATTTGGCTCAACCTTTTGGATGGAATTAGGTTAGTGAAGTTGGGGAAGAAGATTCTCCCATTTATTTGCCTCAATTTTGTATTTTTAGCCTCATTCATGTATGACAAAATTGCTAAAACCAGGAAGGAGAGAGAAGTAGATTTGTGTTTCTTACAATAAATGTGCATTTTTTTATTTTTCTTACATTTTCAACTTTAGCCTCATCTAATGTCTAATATTTTTGTTCATGGATTTGTCTTATTTTTTCTGACTTATTTTTTGATGATTTATTTTTTTGATGGATCTACATGTTTAATTAATTTTTAAGCTTAGAAGATGGATCAGTCATGGATGTACAATATACCAAGCCACGATACTTATTTTCATTAAGAACTAGAATCATGCAATGGATGAGAGGACCAAAGATATATGTTGCCCCTGCACAATCTACCAGAACCATCGTGTTTTGAACGACTTGGTTACAATCCAATCACATGTGATGGTTCATGGTTTCGTGAAGGAGTACTACACATTATGGAAATACCATGGGGAGAAGGATACTGCCGTTATGGACCTGTGACAAGATATCTACCAAGATCCTGAAGCCATCAAGAAATATTTTGAGGGCTATGATGAACATTATGGTTTCGAGGATGACAGAAGTGATGATGGTGTTGACTATGGAAGTGGTGGTGATGGAGTCGGTGGTGGTGAGGACATTGCTAGAGATGAAGGTGCCGAGGACATTACACTACTACAGAAAACGTTTGTGGAGGCCGGCACTTTTTTTTATAGGCACGGGCAAAAATGTCAACCGTTCCAAGAATCATCGTGTGACAGTGTAGCAACCGACTCGTGCCTAGAGAACCATCTTTAGCCGCGGACCAGCGCGTGCGCCGTTGCTGGAAATGGCCTCTATTTGCAGCAACAGCTTGGTCAATCACCCGTTGCTGAGAATGAGCAATTTCAAGCGCGGGTGATGCCGTCAGCCCCGCCTGTAAATTGTCCAATTTTCAAGCACGGGCAGAAACGAAAGCGCTCTTAGAAATGTTTTTGCAGAAACGGATTGTTGCATCAACCGTTGCTGAAAACGGGTATTTTCAAGCACGGGTGATGCTACCACACGCGCCTGCAAATCGTCCCGTTTTAAGTGCGGACAGAAACACAACTTGCTCCTGGAAATGCTTTTCCAGCAACGGCTCTCTTTGCCACCCGTCCCTGATAATTCTTGGTTCTTAAAAACATGCTTCCTCCTCTCTCCCGCAGGCACAGACAAGCAGGCGGGGGCACGAAATGGGGAGGTGTTGTCGCAAGGTGGACTAATTGCTCATAGGTTATATATATATGTTAATTTTACATGTGTGTTTTTGACTTTGCTCTGTGAATTAAGGTTCAATTCGGGTTATATGCATGCCCATGATGGATAGATCTACAGTGCGCTATCACCGCTTAGAACTTAATTTAGTTCAATTTCATGGTTGAAATCATGCTATTTAAGTAAGAGAACAAGATTCACCTGTAATTTTGTTCCAATTTCATGTTTCTTGTCTCATTCAAAGTGGTGATTCACCTAGAACTCGACAAGAATGGTGAATGTTGAAGCTATTATTGGTGAATTGTTAGTATAGGAAGGAGTTACTACAACTACACATGTCTCGTTTGTTAAATTGAAGATTTTAGTAGATTTCGTGTTTGTCTCTCACACTTAAATTTAATTTTTTAGGTGAACTGATGGATAGGTCATGGATGTACTATGCACCAAGGACGGGGGACCATTTCCGTGAAGAACTTGACAAATTTATTAAAGCGGCAGAGAATAATGCGATGATCAAAAGTACAAAGGAAATACCTTGCCCATGCAAAATATGTAAGAACATGAGAGTATTCAATGAGACAACTTTAATCAGATCGCATGTAATGGTCGATGGTTTTGTTGCCAACTACACAACCTGGCGATTCCATGGCGACAAAGCACCCCCATCCGTGGAGACCACTATGGATCCTCTTCAAGCGATTATGCAAGACTAGAATTTCATTGCAATGAATGATGCTTACGACGAGTATGTTGATAGTGAAGATGATGTTGGTGATGATGACGATGGTGGTGGTGATTTTGATGTTTGTGGTGGCAGTGATGCTGTTGACGGTGGTAGTAGTGATGGTAGTAGTGATGATGAATTAGATGATAGTGATTTTTTGGGCCAGTTATTGCAACAAACCAAAGCAAAAATATTAATTGGTAGTGCAAAACACTCTGCAAATTTTGACAAGGTTAAAAAGGCCGTGTCAGAAAATGTGTACGACTGTTCAAAGGGGTGTCCAAAACACTGGACCATACTTCGATTCATACTTGAGTTGTTGATTCTAAAGGCTAAATATGGTTGGTCTAACACTAATTTCAATGATCTTCTAAGAATCTTGGCTTGGTTACTTCCAAAGCCTAACAAAGTGCCCATTGATACATATCGTGCAAAGAAGGTCATTAGTCCATTCACAATGGCTTTGTAAAGAATTCATGCATGTCGAAACCATTGTATGTTGTATCGTGGAGATGTATTCAAAGACTTGGTCAAATGCCTGGTATGTGAAGCTAGTCGGTACAAAAACAATGCGAGTTATTAACTTGGTCAAATGCCAGCTCTATGTCGCGCGCCACGACTACTCGGATGTTTGGATACACTTTTGAAGACTATGCATTGTGTGGCGCGTGAGCCTTGGCTCACGGCGACCTTTCCTTCGTGGTGCAAGACAACCTTTACATCCTTTGGCAACCACTGTCACAAGGTGTGCATGCACGACCATGTCAATACCGGTGCTTTTTGTATTGGCATGACCAAGCACACACGATGTTCTTCTCCTTTGGTGGCCAGCCTGTCCTGAAGCTCGGATTTTTTTTCATTTTTTAACCATTGGGCCCCTCACCGACCAAGATGTCAGTCGGCTTAGGCCCACATCTGACAGCAATGTGGGCCGACCCACAGGAATCCCCAAACTTGGCGAACAAGACTACCAAGACTTAGCCCGCAAGGCGCGCGGCGCAACACTCAAATCCTACCGGATAAGCACGACCCAGCTGGCAGATCGTGCCTGGATATCTTGAAGAATATGTTGTAGCCGACTCGGATTGCTTTTCAAGTGTAAGCATGTAGGATTAGATCTCAATCGACTTGTAACCCTAGTCCGTCAGCCTATATAAGGCTGCCTAGGTCAACCCCCTGAGACCATCACATTGGATCTCTCGCCTATTCTAGCCACCGTCGAACTCGCAATTGCTCACAAAGCTTTGTTGAATATAGCAATACACACAACACCAAACACAGGACGTAAGGTTTGTGCCTTCGAGGCGTTTGAACCTGTATAAACTTTGCGTCTCCTGTGGTACCTTGAGCTCCCTAGCTTTGCGATCACCCCCGCCTACAAATCTACCACTTGGGTACCCCCTAGTGGATTATCGGATCCCAAATCCTACATTTTAGTATTGACAAAAATTAAAGAAAAATAAAAACACAATACGAGGAATTGGTGAAGCTAGAGCTTCAACCCTCCTACATTTTAGTTGGTCCACCATTTTAGTTTAACACTTAAACCCTAAACCCTGAACCGTAAACCCCAAACCCTATGGATAACGCTGATGGCGATGATACATACCCTAAACCCTAATATATCCAAAACCACCTAAAACCCTAAACCCCGAACCTTAACCTTACATGATGCTCCTTCGACATCCTCACTGATGCTCAACGACTGGGACATATCCCTTTGCTTGGTTTAGTTTCCTTCCAACATGGCGCATTGCTTCAGAGCTCGGGAGAGCCCCTGCTGACTCTTGCTTCCGAGCCTATGCCTGACCCTATGTCCATCCAGTAATTCCTGAGTCGACCACTCTTGGTTAGTTCCCAGGCTCGGGGACTGGTCGGGTCGACCACTCGGTGCACCTCCTCCATCTTGGCTAGTTCCCAGGCTCTAGGACTGGCCGGGTTGACCACTTGGTGCACCTCCTCCATCTTGGCTAGTTCCCAGGCTCGGGGACTGGTCAGGTCGACCACTCAGTGCATCTCCTCCATCTCGGCTAGTTCCCAGCCTATTGTAGCCACCGTCCAACTCACAATTACTCACGATGAGTTGAAGATCAAAGTATGGGGTTTGGCTAAGGACTCAAAGGATTTGAATTGGAAGAGTTGAGAGCCATGGTGCTTGGATCGTTTGATCCGACTGGAATTGGATTGCACAGGTCGGATCAAACGACCCGTGTAAATGAGAACCAGCTGTTGGGATAGTTCGACGCTCCATAAAGTCACAAGGTTTCATCCGACAGCGGACAAATATGCCGGGTCGGATGAATTTCTTTCAAAGTATAAGGATCAACAGGCTCGAGCCACTACTATTTCATCTGATGCTCTTTCGACTCGATCTGTCGGACAATACATGGGACTTAAGATCGTTATTCATTTCGTGATTTCGTGCCTTTGTTCATCGCTAGCCAGCTGAAGGGACAAAACTGCCCCTGGCCTTATCTATTTACAACGCTCATATCCTGGATCGATCGAGATCAATTCCTACTCCTCGCCCCCTCCCTCCGAGTTTGTGCAACCTCTCCTCTGCCTCCCTTTCTCTCCACCGCAATGTTAGAAGGGTCGTCCTCTTCAGCATGGAACCGAGTGGCGGCGCCTGCTAGGGTGTGGAGTTCCCCAGCACCACAGCTTGGAGCAGTGCCGCCTCTAGAGGTTGTGCAGGCGCCTAGAGCAGAGCCTCTAGAGGTTATGCCTGGGCCAGAAGTTGATGATGTCACTGGGCTCCCGCTGATCCCGTGCCCCAAGTGCATTAGCTTGAGGCTCGTTGCATTCACGTGTAAGTGGACTAAAAATCGTGGCAAGAGGTTTTTCAAGTGCCCGAGGAATGAAGCTTGGGTGAGTGATTCCTTTGAAATTATGGAGCCAAGTCTTGTATCAAGTCCAATGCTTATCATTTTAATTGAATTTTTCAGGTGGCTAACAGATGTGACATTATCATGGTCAAGGTACAGTATGAAGAAAACCTTGCCAACAAAGGTTATTTTGTATTAACATCTTTGGTGCACGTTGTCCCTGGCCTGCTGGGAGAAGTAGAAGAAATAAAGTTGGGAATACACAAGGTGAAGAAAGACTTGGCCAAGTTGAAGCTTGGAATGGATGACACGAAGATCAAAGAACCAAGATGCAATGTTTCTGTCGCTGCTCGTAGGATTTATTCTAGTGAAGTAGACTCTTGTAATGGAGAGAGTACTCTAATCGAGATGTAGTTGTACTGTTGTATCCTGTTGATTTAGCAAAAAAAATTGGCAGCGTATCATTGCCTTCGTTGCTTGAGCTTCTTCTGGGTTGCTTCCTATTTCTTCGCGGGGGAGTACTTGGTTGCTCAACTTGTAAGGAAACTGAAAAAGTTGCGTGTAGTTTTATCCGACGCTAGACAATTTTACACATCCGGATGAACACGGTTCTGCAGAAGGAAAAACTCATCGCGTTGTACTATTTGATGATTCTGGTCTGATTGCACTGTACAAAACATAGGCTTCCCAATAAATTTGAGAATGACTCACAGTATAATCCGACGGCGCCATATTTGTTCTTGTCGGTTGAAAATGGGCTAGAACGGTGCTCTACCATTTCTAGGCGCGGGTGGCATTGTCGCCCGTTCCTGCTGCCCTCTCCACTATATATGCCCCTCTCTCGTAGAGATAAGGCAAAAATTTTCGTCTTGCACGTGCGATGAGGCGGAACCCTGCCAAAATATTCCCTGGGCTCCCGCCGTCATCAGCGCCGCTGCCCCTGTGCTCATCCCCAGCCTCACCTCCAGCCGTGCGGCCGGCCCGCCTGTGCATCTTCCCCGTCGTGCGTGGTCTTCCCGCCTTCCCCGGCCAACGTCGCTGCTCGTGGGTACGGTGGTCCTCCCCCAACTCCTGTCCCCGGACTGCCGTGCCGCTTCCCTCTCCATCCCTGCACTTTGCTCATCCCCTGACGGCGTTGCAGCAGAGTCTCCCTCCCAGCCGGTCCTTCCACTGCCGCAGGTGCTCTCCTTTCTAAGTTTTTTTTCTTCTTCTTTTCTCAATTGCAGTAGGGAAACTATAGCTAGAACATAAGAAAAAAAGTTATTACAAGAAGGTGATTGCTATACTCCCTCAGTTCTTTTTTGCTTGACGGTGCTTAGCTCAAATTTGTACATGTTATAGCATCATATAAATTAAAACAGAGGTAGTAGTATATATATAAATTAGAACAGAGGTAGTATAAGATAATACGATTAGCTTTTTCTTATATACAGGGACATGCTGATCAAGAAGTTTTTTATGTAGGGCTAAAAGATGGAGTCGGATTCAGACGAGGCATCGCTGCAGGGTGATGATTGTTACAATATTTCAGTACTAGCTACTCAGATGGCTGCGTCCCAAGATGATTGTCACGAGAATAATGAATTTAGTGGAGATGATGCATCCGAGGAAGAGGAATCAACTGATGATGAAGTCAGTGGATGTGGCAGATTTGAGGGAGGAGTGTGGATAGATCCACCAGATCCACACCCTTTTCCGCCTAAGGATGTTCGTTCAGAGTTGGCAATCGATCCGGATTGCAATCCAATTGATGAGGTATTGATAACGTCTATGAAATATATATAGATCCTTGATACATTTTGAATTGTTACACGCACTTGACTTCAGTGCCATCTTATTTTCTCACCAGACCCAAGAAAAGTAAGCGCCGTCGACGTGACATCAACACCTCGGCGTCTGAAACTACCTGTACTACTGCCTCAAATAGTCAAACTAAAAAAAAGGGGGCAGCGAGGCAGAAATCAGTACCCTATAGGCTCGTGGCGGGTAGAGGAGGTTAACACAATAGGGGTGCCGGTGGGGCCTCCAGAGGTTGTCGCCAAGTTTTGCAATGCCATAGGAGCAATTATTAGAACAAAAGTGACGGTTGACCCCACAATCAAGGATTGGAAAAAAGTGCCTAGTGGGAGAAAAGATGAAATGTGGAGACTCTTGTCCAAATCATTTATCTTTCCCAAAGGAACACTGAAGCTTGTAGAACCGTACCCTATCAAGCAACTAGGTGAGAGTTTTCGCCGATGGAAGTATGAGCTGAATAAGAAGTATGTCAAGCAAGGATGAACACCCTTTGATGATTACGGTGACATATCACCAGCCCAATGGGATGAGTTCATTCGACAAAGGACCACCGAGGAAGCTTTAGCCTTAAGTAAGGATAATACAAAAAAGGCTCTTTTGAACACACACCCTGTTCGTCTTGGTCCGGCTGGGTATGCCAGGAAGATTCATAAATGGAGAGAGAAATGGGCCTTAGCAATAGCTGTAGGGGAACCGGACCCTTGGAATGGTTTGAATGAGCGGGCCTATAATTGGCTTGAAGCAAGGAAGGAGGAAGAAGATGGTCAAGTCAAATACAAACGGCCAGAGACTAAAGAAGTGGAAGCCAAGATGCTAGCAATTGTTGAACTCCAGAAACAAGGCAAGTTCAAGGAAAAAAGGGATAAAGATGTGCTCAGTGCTGTCCTTGGGACGAAGGAGCATGGAGGCCGTGTTAGAGGCTTGTCCTCAAAGATAACCATCAAGGAAGGCTTCCCAAATGATAGGTGTAGCTATAGGCGACACGATCGCTACAAGGAGGAAATAAAAGAAGCGGCTGAGAAAGTATTAAAAGAAAACTTTAAAGATTATTTAATGGCGACACTTGTAGAGCAGCAGCAGCAGGGGCTAATATTAAGTTACCAGCAACCAATGGTGCAGGGAGAGCAAAATCAATTAGTGGTCATCCCACAACTTTGTCCGCCAGCAGCCCCACCTGAAAATGCAGTGATGGCTTGAAGCAGTGTTGGCTCTATCTACATATCATCATATCCGGTAGATGATATAACCATCAGTACTCCTTGTTCACTGCATATTCCAATCGGCAGAGTTGGGAAGACAAAGGAGGTCGCAAAGGGCATGGCCAACCCATGTGTCAACAATTTGTTCAATGGACGACCCATCGAACCCCTATATGCATGCGTTAAAGTGCTTACAATTGAACCAGATCAAGCTGAATTTGAGATAGACTGCTCCACTGCAGATGGGATACAATTCCTTGGGCAAGCCATTGGCAAAGAGATATTGTGGCATAAACGAGAGATCATATTGTTGTGTCTAACATCAGATCCTGAGGATCCTACCACAGGCACACCTTCTTCCCATACGACATCACGAACAATTCATGATGATGAAGCTGCAGATGAGGAACCGCTGCCTTACCAACCAGCAATGGAGGATTAACGTGTAGAGGAGGATCATCCTTCACCACAAGAAAATGAACTCACACCTGATCTTACACTAGTGGCTCCAACGCTACAAACATCACCATCACAAGAAAAGGAGGTCACACCCGAGCCTACACTAGGGGCTCCAACGTTACAAACATCACCACCTCAAGAAAAGGAGGTCACACCTGAGCCTACAGTACCGGCTCCAACGCTACAACCATCACCACCCCAAGAAAATGAGACTACAGGTTTTGTCCTGCCTTTACCACCTCAATGTGAGACCCCAGCTGCTATCATGATGGCAAAGAAGGACAAGCATTGTAAAAAGAAGCAAAAAGTCATCCCAGATCTTTCATGCGAGGGTGCTAATGATAGAGTCCTCAAAACCAGCATTGGAGTTGGTGATATAATGGATTTGCCTGATTGTCCGGTTGACTTTGAGTATGGTAAATAGTTCCTACCTGATTGGGCACTTGCAGTTATTCCATATGAGATGCAGAAGTTCCATAGTTGGTACCTTAGGGCACACAGATTAGGTCTACAATCATTATGGGCACGATACCCGCCACAAATTTTTGGTCCAAAAGTCGACAAACACGCCGACATCATCTTTGATTTCAAGTCCATCCATGCGATGTATCGCCTGAGGTCATTGGAGATAGACCTCATGAGGCTATGGTGCATGTAACTGTTGCATCTCCATACTAACCCATATACAATTTTTTTGATACTCACCATATACAATGACTTGTGTGTACATTATGCATAGGATTTAAAGCCATTTATCAGATGTGTATAATGCAAAGGTAGGGTTCCTTGATCCTTATGCTATTTTCCCATTGAGGTATGCCGAACCCACCAAGTGGAAAGACAGCGACGGGCATCTAGCTAAGTGTAAGTGTGGGGTCCTTCATTAAGAAGTCCCTTGACCACCTGTATCAGGCCCTGGATCGGTCGCTGATACGGATCCCATCACAGCTTAATATCAGAAGCAGTGAATATTGTATAAATAAAGTAGTTTTACGCCGTTTAAACTAACGGAGAGTGGGTGGGTACTCATTCCTCCACCGGAATGAGCTGTAGCACCTCATAGCCCTGGAGTCCTAAACCTGTACGACAATGAAAGCAAGAGTGAGTATTCTGGACGGAATACTTGGAAAATCCCACAAATTCAATAATATAAATATTAAAAGTAAATAAATATAAAGGTTGGGCCTGGAGGGGCATTTCCTCCCTGCCAGTCCCAATATCAAGTCCAGAACCTAGCCAACGGCACTTCTGCCGCCCAGGTTCTCCATGCAAGAAAGGAAATCTAGTCAATGGGGACTTTTACTAAATGGACTCTATGCTAAGAGTCGTGGCTATCCAGATAGGTTTTGCACTCTACAGAGGTTGTACTTATGTACCACACATTCGGTCAGCCCATACCTTCGTCAAGGCGGTACTGACCTATGAGACTCGTACCCACATGGTGTCTATCTCTAAACAGCCAATCACTAGCTTTGTCCACGGGTGCTGCTGGGGCCTAAGTAGGGATCGCATATCCGTCCACAAAGGGACCTTCCCGGGGTATGGGTGCACCATAAAAACAAAGTGGCAATACATGCCAACAGGCCCTACCAGCCTAGTCACATGCGACCCGTGCTGACCAGTCCCAGCCCTCTCTCTGGGGTTGTCTCTAGCATACCCATTGCCCATCGTGGCCCCTTGGGACAGTTTACTAGTGCTAGCTAGCTGGGTGTGAGTTAAGGCCTCACATAAATAGGTATTCCCGAAGGCCATACCTTTTTGGCATGCGGGGTTGTACCGGCACTAGAAAGATTCTCGCATGAACCGGTCCTTAGCTCGATCAGAGCTGCTCTTAGGATAGGATCCCCTGACGAGGCTATCATTCCACTCCCAATCTTAAAGCAAGATAACACCCTATATCTATAGCGATGCTGGGCATACACTCAGATGATGCTCGGTATAGCTTATGCTGCTTAAACAGTAAAGTTTAGTGGGTGATATTATTGGTGGGACTTGTCTTCATTGTTGTCCGTAGACGGTTCTTACTCGGGCGTAGATCGTATATTGACCGGCTTGGGCTTCGGGCCTTCTGGAGCTTCGACGTCTTGGTCGGAGCCCGGTCATGCTATCGGTAAAACATGAAAAATAATAATCAATACATCAATCAATGCCTATATAATAGAAATAAAGAGGAGAGATAGATATTCTGGAATTTACCTAATAATGGAGGATGAAGTGACGAATAATCCATTAGTTATATAAAAAATTATGGATGGGCTGATGGAGTTTGGAAGGAAATCCCTGGGAAATTAATGGGTAATTTCCCTAGAAATGGTAAAAGATGGTGATAGTCGGTGTTTCGGAAATTATATAGATTTCTAGGAAATAATTCCCGAATAACCGATATGGGCTTCTAGAAGGTCCTTATATGAATGATAGGGCTTTAGGGCTTCATCGATACCTAGGGTTTATGGATATTCTAGTATTTGATGAATTATCCATTATTTATTTAATAATAATTAATGGATAGGGTAATGGGGCTTAAGAGGGGTCTAAGTGATAGGGTGGTTTTGAAGAAAGGTTAGGGGTAATTATTCTGGGAATTATCGGATGCCTGAATAATTCTCAAATAATTTATTAATTATTTAGAAATATATTTCTAAATAATTAAGGGATTTTGGATTATTTCCTAGAATATTACGGGAAGAATCGGGCGACATGACGGCTAGGGTTTGCTAATACTCGAGATTTTGGTCGGGCGGCATAAGTGCTAGGTTTTACCTAGGGTTTTATTCGGGCGGCACAACGGCTATATAGGGCTAGGGTTTAATAGTTGCAGTTTGTGGTTGGGCGACATTACAGCTATACCGGGGAATATGTGGGGTTTGGAACTGGGCAGCACGACCGCTAGGTTGGGATGATAGTTGGATTTGGGCGGCATAACTGCTATGTGGGGCTAGAATTAGAGCTTTGGTTGGGCATCAAAACGGCTAGGGTGGACTGGGCTAGGGTTGAGTATTGGGCAGTATCCCGGCTAGGGTTGCGAAGTATTGAGCTAAAGCTACGCCGCTGGTTAGACTGTTCCGGGTGTACCCGAAAGCAGAACAGAGCTGCACTTGGCGCACCTTTCCTATGTGTACGTGGGCAGTGTGGTATGACTAAAGCTACGCCGCTGGTTGGACTGTTCTGGGCGTACCTGATAGCAGAGCAGAGCAGTGAGTACCGCATATTTCCTACGTGTATGTGGGCAGCGCTATCGCATTGTGCTCTTGTGCTTGTGTTATCGCATGTGTTCGAGAGCTGAGAGCTGAGCTCTCCTTGTGAGACAGCAGGAAGCAGAGCCTCTCGGTGCCTTTTATAGGCGCAGCGAGAGGAGGGGGTGTCGTGGCTGGCGCTGGGCGTCGGCCTGTGCTGAGAAGCGAGCAAGTGACGTGGCGGGCGAGTGGCAGGGCAGCGTGGCAGGCTTGGCTTCACAAGGCGCAGGGGCCGGCCGGACTTCCTTCGCGTCCAAGCAGAGGAGTGAGCCTGAGGCGGCGATAGTTAATTCGGAGGGGAGAGAAGCTATGTCGGCGTGGCGGGCTAGGGGCGCGAGTGTCGTGCCTCGTGGCAGCAGGCGGATGGCTCGGCTCGCGTAGGCATAGCAGAGGGAGGTGGCGGCATGCGTCATGGTGGACGACAGCAGGGCGCCGTGCGTGCGGTGGTTGAGAGGAGAAAAGATGGCAAAAAATTGAGAGAGGGAGGGAAGGGGACCCTCGGTGACGAGGTCCGTGGGCGAGTTGCGGGCTGGAGCGGCGACAGGAGTGGGGCACGGTGGCGGCGGCCTGGAGGAGAGGGACAACGGTAGGGTTAGGGCAGGCTGGACCGCGGGTGGAGCTGGGCCGCGAAGCGCACCTGCGCTGCCTGGTGCGCGCGGTGCGCTCAGGCTATGCGCAGGCCTTGGCTGGCTGGGCCGAGGAAACGGCGCGCAGGCAGGGCAAGGAGAGAGGGGGAGGTGGGCCGCGCGCTGCTGGGTGGCTGGAGGGGGAAAGCACGCGCGGGCCTTAGGCCATGGGCTGGCCTGGGAGAGGGGAGGGGGCAGTGCGGTTGAGGAGTTTGAGGGGCGAAGCTAGACTTCGGGTTTGGGCCGGAAGGAGGAACGGCTGAAAGGGAGGTTGTGGGTCGTTTATGATTAAAAGGGTTTTTCCTATTTGTTTGAAAAGGATTTGAGGTTCAAATTCAAATGGGACTTTGAGGTGACGGTTGAAGGAGACGGTTTTAGATATTTTTGGGAAGATTTGAGACCGAGAATTAATATTGAAATTGGATTTGAATATTAAACCTAAAATTTGGAAGAGAGGGAGGTTCCTATTTCCTAGAATTTAAAGATTAGAAAAGGATTTCTAAAACATTTAAATGCATCAAACATGGCAAGTTAAATGCAGGGTTTAATTTGTAAAATATATTTTGAATATTTGAGAGAAAAGAATTATATTTAATTAAGAAAGATTATAGAAAATACATATTTTTAGATTATCTTAAAAGAACGGGGTGTTACAGTAAGACGCCTGAGGAGAGACAAATTATTCGAGACAAAGCTCACAAAAAGGCAAGGTTTGTTGTGTCGGCCTACATAACGCATATGATGCAGTAATGGCAAGACAAGGACATCATCTAGGCCCCATACAACTTTGAGTATGTCAATTTGCATATCTTCTGTATTATATACATATACATATACATACATACATACATACATACATACATACATACATACATACATACATACATACATACATACATACATACATACATACATACATATATATATATGTGTGTGTGTGTGTGTGTGTGCGTGCGCGCGCGCGCATATTTTTCTACTCATTAATAACTAGATATTACAATCATGCAGCAATCACTGGATCGCTTTAATGATTTCTCCAAAGGATAGTACAATTGTGGCCTTTGACTCATTGGATTACCCAAGACCAAGTAGTCGATCTGCAAGATCATACCATGAGTTCATATCCATCATAAAAAAGTAAGATGATCCTTAACTTATACATATACCATGATTAGATGATAATTTTTCCCTTGTTTTCAATAGTGCTTACAGGTTCTATGTAGCAAATGGAGGGTTACATAATCCTAAAAAGAAAGAATTATTGACTGTACGCACACACTTCCCATGCCACAAGCAAGAATTTGGGACCCTACACTGCGGGTATTCTGTGTACGAGTACCTTAGGGTCAGTGAGGTCTATAGAACAAATCCAGAGGATGTAAGCAAATATTACATCAACTCATTCAATATTGCATATGTATTCGCATTACACTGTCCAACTCTTTTCATGTTTTTTGGCAGGTGCCAGAGAAGCCATGCTAGCTACTCCTTTGCACTCGAAGAGAGACATCTTCTACAAGTAATTGCTGACCTTTGCCGTTTCATACTGCACAAAGTGGTCAACTTCAAGGGCAAATTCTTCCACACTTCAAAGGACTTAGCGAAGATTGAAGTACCATTCTCTTCGTGAGTGGGATGTTCACAATAGGGATTGACAAGTAGTAGTTTGCAATGTACTTTGATGCGGGGTATGTTCATGTTTGTAGTACTTTAATGTAGTGTATTGTACCTACTACTTATAATGCTTATTGTGGATTGTGCTACTAAATTCTAATAATGTTTAATATAACATTTGATCGCATATTTTGTCCTTTTCTACTTGGCAGGAAAAGGATCCTATAAGTTTGGCAGGAATCAAAAATTTAAATTCGTTGGGATTTTGTAGGGGCGGGTGGTTTAGGGACGGGTATCCATTTGCAGGGGCCGGGTTTGTGCCCATCAAATAGGTTTTCAGGCGTGGGTGGTAGCAACAGCCGTTGCTAGAAATGAGATTTCTAGCATCGGGTTATTGTGTCATCCGTTGCTTCAAAATTGTTTCTAGGCGCGGGTGTAGCAACAGCCAATGCTACAAATCTGATTTCTAGCATTGGGTGATGGCATCATCCGTTGCTTGAAATTTTTTCTAGGCGCGGGTGGTAGCCTCATCCGTTGCTGGAAATCTGATTTCTAGCATCAGGTGGTAGTATCATCCGTTGCTGGAAATTGATTTGTGGCAACGGGTGATAGCCTCGTCCGTTGCTGGAAATCGATTTCTAGCAACAGACCTCTCACCCATTGCTGCTAATTGCCTATTTCTAGCAATGGACCTCTCACCAAAGTGCCCGGCGCTACAAACCTTTTCTGTAGTAGTGTTATTAGGGACGAAGGTGGTGACGGCAGTAGTGGTGATAAATTAGATGACAATGATTTCTTGGGCCAGTTGTTGCATCATACCAAAGGGGAACTATTAGTTTGCAGTGTGAAAGGCACATAAAATGTTAATGTGTTGAAAAAAGCAGCTCAGGAAATTGTGTACAAGCTTTCAAAGGCACTAGACCTTGCGTCGCTTCATACTCGAGCTGTTGATTCTAAAGGGCAATAAATGTTGGAACTTTAGATTTTGTATGAGCAGACATTCATCATCTGAGCTTAAAAAACACACTACCCACAGGTTCCTGATTCGGCCCAGCCCTTCTACCGCGCCTCGCTCCCGGCGGTTCCTGTACTTAGTGGCGCAGAGAGCAAGTGTAAGGTCAATCTCAGTGCAATCCATAGTTTTATTGCGCGGTTTCCAATAGTGCCATGTCATATAAGGCCCTGATTAGTTTGCAAAAAGTTTTTGCATTGGTAAACATATTCCCTCTCTCGAACATGATTCCAAATGCAAAAAGTTTTTACAAACTTTACAAAATTTGGTGGAACTAAATAAGCCCTAAACATATTTGAGTTCATGAATGAAACAAAGTCTCCCAATACAATGTTTCATGTCACGGTTTCATAGGCTATCCAAAATATTTAATTGTGAGCATAGGATTGGGTAGAGTTGGATGAAATAAACTTTTTAACTCAGATGCAAGTTTCATTTGGTTTCATTGTCCTCGAAACAGTGCATACACAGTTCTATCCTGATGAAACACCTTCCCTCTCTCTCTTCATAATTACCCTGCCATGTCATCACAAATGCTGACGTGTCACTGCATTTAATATGCATGAAACCTCTATGAAACTTGCTCTCGGACTAGTCGGTCAGCCCCACTGGTGAGGTTCATGAGGTTTTATGCACATTAAATAGGTCGTCATATAGGATTTTCTGATGACATGTCGTCACATTTAAAAAGAGTGATGAGTCTTGAAACTAGGATTTTCTGATGCACATTAACAAGTTTCATCTACATGAAACTACATCTACATGAATACCAACTAGTGATGAGTCTTGAAAATAAATGCACTTTGGAGCCTATAAAATTACACCATAAAATTTTGCATCTGGAAAAATAGTTTCAAGTCCTATTTCATATCCTTGTTCCTTATGTCGCTGTCTTGGAAACATCAACATGAAATCTCCACCGGGATTAAGCCAAGAACACATGGCACACATGCCTAATCGCTTCATAAAGAGTTAGGCATTGTTGACTTGAGTATGGAGTAATTTGGGATTTTTGTCGAGCAGACGATCACGCGGAGTAAGCTTGAAATTGCACTGCCGGCCCAGCCCGGCGGTGCCGGCGTGCAGCAAAGCGGCACAGACCCTTTTTTTAGAGTAACTGACTGCGTTGAGGAATGAGGGGTAAATGTTGTCTTCAGTTCCCCGTGAACTGTTCCCCTTTATGGATGCTCTGGATTTTGTTATGAGATTCGTGCGGCAATGGTGACGTGGAGCTAACGTCAGCTAATTAGCGTGAGGTGTATGAATGGTTTACTATAGCTTGTTTGAGAAGCCAGTTACTCTGCATGACCCCGTTCATACTTCAAGAGGGTGAGTGGGTTTGGTCTGTAGTTTATTGATATATGTGTGGTTTGGTGGGGTTTGTGTGTGTGTTGGTAAGAGTATATGGCCGGCAAGGGCCGTGGCCACTTTTTTTTCTTTTTTTTAAGAGTTCCGGTTGCCTGTGTTGTTCGGTTTCCTTCGTGTTGTCGTCTCCCCTGCTGTGTAGTGAAGAGTCTGGGGTGTGCTGCTGGCGCGCCATTTTTCGTGTTCATGGGAATTCAAACTACTAATGACATACCTAATTAATAATTAGTCAATTCTATGTTAATACAATTTTTTAGTGAAATTTATTGCTTTGTATGTACTGTTCCGTTGCTAAAAACCGTGATGGCAACTAACAAATTGTTGTACTTGCTTGTTACATTCCTAATCAGATAACAACTTTGACAACAAAGTAAACAGAATAGATGATCTGATGCAAGCACTTTCTAATTGTTTTCACTACTGTAAGCATGTTTCCTATTAACATTGGAGTCAAAATTGCAAAGAATGTGTCCTATTATCATTGGAGTCAAAATTGCAAATTAAACCAAAAACGTACTACACATTGCAACAGCCTGGAGCCCACGAATAAAACATGGTATGAGCGTCGAGGGCGACGTCGTTTCTTCCACTCTGAAGCACTTGCGCAGCTCATCTTGGCATCCATGTGCATATTAAAGATGGGCATAGGTGCTCCACGGAGCGACCCTGGAACTATCCACCGACCATTCAAAAATTTTAGGTGCACCGCTTTATCCATTTTGCTAGAAGTGGCCGAACCGGACACTCCAAAGGTTCTGGTGGTTCGACCCTCCCACTCGGGAGCTCGAGCTCGGAACTGCAGGGCGAGGGAGGGATGCGACTGGGTGCCGCAGATGCGGGTCCCCACCTGTCGACGCACACCCCAAGCATGCCAACGCAGCAAGCGGCCTAGGCCCCCAAGCAGCCCATGTAGAATCTCCCGATCAGACAACACAACATGCACGCTAGAGCTGTGGAAAAAATTTATACTTACAATGAGATTGTATCATCATATTTCTTACAATGAGATGTTTAAAACTAGATCACACTCAACTATATTTGGATCATCTCTTTGTTGGAACAATTTTTTTTGAAGTTGGAACATTTTATCGTAAAGGTGGAACAATTACACCCTGTTCATGGTGAATTTGTTCCAACAGTTGACAGATTTGTTCCGTATTCGTGAAAATATGTTCCAAAAAAATCTAATCAAAAATATAGTCAAGTGTGGTCTAGTTTTGTAGATCTCGTCATAACAAATGTTATGGTGCAAACGAAATTTGATTTGTATACTCAGTTCGTGAAATACGGATTGTTTTTCAAAATATCTTCCGTGGGCCCGGGCATGTGGAAGGCGAGAAGGGGGCTGTGCACTAAGCTGAGCCTGGGATATGCGGCGGAGGTTGAAACCCCGCACGTGCGGCGTATAGACTTTCCGGCGAGGGAGGCGTTACGATTGGGTCAGGTGGGCCTGGTTGTTCCGTGGATGGAACCTGACACCGCCTTTTTCTTTCTAGGAAACGTGAGGGTTGTGAGAGAGGCCATATAGCGACTAGCGAGGCACAACTGAATATAATCACCAAACCCATGATTCTTAACTGAGGCCCATGGGTAGAACATAAATCAGCATTAAACGTCATCATAACTTGTGCGTAATTTTACATGAAATTAAACGCTATTTTAAGCCAACAAAAAATATCATCATAACATAAACAAGCTCTCACAAGTCTGAATGAAACTGTGGCCCATCGGAGCCCATCGTAAATTCTGTTGGCTCTCACAAAAGAAGTCTGAACTGGACACCGACGAGTGAAACATCAAATCAAATTGATAAACTGGCGCCGATTGCCGTCGCCCAGTTTTTGAGGTCCATGTGAACGGAGGCGCGCGGTCGTGGTGGTGGTTGTTGGAGAGGCGGAGTCTGTGGCCAACAGTGAACAGGGTGGCGGCGCGAGGAAGAAGTGAGCCGCGATGGATCGAACCGCTGGATCCTAAGGTTTGAGCGGTGCTGACCCAGCGATCCTAAACTCTGTCACGGATTCAACGAGGGGCCCAATAGGGTCGTTTTCGTGGGGCGGGTCGACGAACCTACGGGGCGACCCGCCCCATGCCCATCTTTAGTGCATATCAAGCTTTTTACCTAATTGAGCCACTACTACACAAACCACTTTCACAAACGGGCTATCACAACCGGTTTTGAGAAAACCGGTTGTGATAGGGCTATCACAACCGGTTTTTAGAAAACCGGTTGTGATGCCCCCTATCACAGCCGGTTTTTCTCAAAAACCGGTTGTGATAGTCGGCCGGCATATCACAACCGGTTTTTCTTACAAACCGGTTGTGATGCTCACTATCACAACCGGTTTTTGAAAACCGGTTGTGATGGTGAGCATCACAACCGGTTCTTTACTAACACATTTTTGGAGGGCTAAACGAAATCAAATTTTGTGAACGATCTCGGATGAACTTTTGACCAAAACGGAAGTTGTAGATCTTGAAAAGTTATGAAACATTATAGTTCACAACTTTTTTATTTGAAGTCATCTTGTCAACCGAATCTAAGTTTGAATTTTTCAAATTTGAAAATTCAAATTTTGTAAACGACCTCGGATGAACTTTTGACCAAAACGAAAGTTGTAGATCTAAAAAGTTATGAAACATTGTAGTTCCCACTTTTTTATTTAAAGTCATTTAGAGCCTCAAATAAGCAATTTACACTCGGAAAACATTAATATGAGGGGAATCAAAATGGTATATAGACACAAACACTCTAGTGGTGCAGTGGTAGAGGAGGCTATGCGCAAAGCTGAGGTCGCGGGTTCGAATCCCGCCGACCGCGTAGCGAGCGATTTTTCCGCGAAAAATGCGCGACTTGCGACTTGATGACGGGACTATCACAGCCGCTTTATCTCATCCGCCTCCCAAAACCGGTTGTGATAGGGGTTGCGAAACCGGTTGTGATGAGGGTTTGTGTAGTAGTGGAGAGTCATTCTCGCCTTTCATCTTTGGCTAGTGAGAAATCCTGAATATAGGATATCTATATTTGAATATCCAATCGAAAAGATATAAAGAATCGGTTGGAGATGCTCTAACTTGGCTTGCGAATTCTTTCATGAAAGTGGCCTTGCAGGCTTCAATTGATGGCCGAGTGTTCTTGAAGATGTAATCGTTCCTGGTAGTCCAGATGCTCCAGCATAGCAGAATTATAATCTCCATTGAGTAAGGCTGGCCGATCTGATGTTTGATGTTTGGATCATTGCTTACTTGAATGTTGACATTTTAAAAGTCCCAGCTGCTTGTTTCTGCAAATGTACAATATATAGGAAGAGTTGCTCCATTGTTAAATCAAGTATAATAAAATGTTGAGACATCGAAGCATCTCATCTTTCGTTTTGATTTCCGGACCGTAAATACATAAATGTGTGATAATAGGTTCACTGAGAAAGGAATGGGTGAGCAAAAGTTTAATTTTTTAGGACAGCAAAAGGTTGGTTTTGATCCGCATAGCTCGTAGGCAATAGGCACGATTGGAGGCCATGATACCATATGAGTGCACTGCGGTCGTTGATCTCTGGTCATCGAAATACATTGACAAACTTTGGATAGCCCGGATGATACAATTAGAAAGTGGAAAACAGTTTAATTCAAATAAAAATTGGAAAACATTGTATGTAACAGAGTGGCCTCCGCTTTCGTCCTTCTATTATTTTTCCCGTGTGCGCCGCGTCGTTGTATGCTGGATTGTTGGACGCTTGCGCTTCCGTTATTGTAGTTGTACTTAAAAGAGGCGCGCAATTGCCGCGATCACGACGCCCACGAGAACAAGGCAGGATCCAAGTCGCGGCGCCACACGCCACGACGTCGACCCAGCTCGTCCTCCACCGACGGACACTGCATCTGTCCCCACTGATTTCACGCTGTATATATCGAAGCACGAGACGGAATGATCAGCGACATTATTACGCTATATAGAATATTACTCCTATGCACCAGCTTTATATACGTGTACTGTATAAAGTAGCCCACCTGGTTGTGCTGGGGCAGAAGGTGATGGCGTAGGACGCGCCGCCGCCGGCGCAGGTGAAGGTGGAGGTGGCGTCGTCGTAGGCGTAGCTGTAAGCCCTCGGGCACGACTTCTTGAAGAACTGCGAGTAGGCCGTGGGCCAGCACGTGTTGGGGTTCCCGTGCTCCCCATGGCAGCAGTGCTCCGCCGACCCGAACGCCTCGCACGCGCTCCTGCACGCCACGGCACGGCCGCCACCTTCCGACGACCCCGCCACCCGCAGCTCGGCGGGGCACGCCGCGTTCAGGTCCATCACGCACCCCGTCACCACGCAGTTAGGCCCCGCGGCGGCGCCGTGACTGTGGCGCGGCTCCACGAGCATCGGCAGGTTGTACCCGTCCACGAGGCTCACGTCGTAGAAGTCCAGCCCGCCGTGGCCGTCGAACGTGAACTCCGCCAGGGTGGCCGGCGGCTTGGCTCCGTGGCCCGCACACTCCAGATGGCCGGAACCGCAGTTGCCGGTGACGCAGGAGAACTTGCCGGTGGCGTCCGCGGCGCAGTGCGTGCGGCCCCAGAGGCGGCCCGACCACCCGTGCGGTGCCGGCAGCGACCGCGACTGGCCCGGCTCGAGGGCGAAGCCGGTAGTCTCGAGCGCAGGCGAGCCCGAGCTGGACAGGATCCCCGGCCACACGGTGTGCCCGCAATGATTCGTGATGGTGAACGTTCTGGAGGAAACACCTGGTCGATGAATGTATCAGAGGAAAAGATTAATTAGCATATACAGGAAACATCAACATCAAGAAAAGTGAGCGGTGTGCGCGCGTGCATGCTTTCGTGGACTGGCAGCTCACCGCTAACGGAGACGATGAGGATTAGGAGGGCGATGGGAGCTCGGTGTGCTTGCCCCGACGACATAGCAACTCAACTAATTGCTGCTCAGATGCAGAGACGTTAATGAGCGGCAAGTGAGAAGGATGTGAACTTCTTGTTGACAATGGCGAGTGCAAATCACATCCCCTACTTATATGCGCAATGGCTACGTGGTGACTTGTGACTGGTTGGCCTAGTGCGTGGCAGCAAGCCGAAAAAAATCCAGTGCAGGAGTCCTGCAAACTACGGACTCTGCAGGACCTCAGATGGCTGACCCGTGGACCCTGAGAAATTAAACGGACGCGCAGGCGTCAGACGAGCCGGTGCCTCGCCGTGGCGCTCAGAAAACAGATCGGCTCAAATCAGGACAATAAGTGACCTTGCTATGTTACACTTTATTTGTTCTATGTCAGTTGGGACCATGTAACTCATTTACTTTGTTTGAGAACAATCAACCATTTATATTGTTTGCTTACAGACATTACATTGCTGTCCTCAAATTGAGACAATAAGTGGCATTACATTGTTGTCCTTCCAAATGAGATGAGCAAACTCAATCTTTCAGAATATTCATATTTATTTAGAACATTCTCTTTATTTAACAAACGCATACATTGAATAATTTGATAACAATCCAGCATCATGCCCTTGTCGTGGTCCTTCCACAAGTGCAGGGAATGCATTTACTGTACAACATCTTCTACTATAAACCAATTTGATCACTAGTCATTACCATATTGGATTGCTACTTCTACCATGGGAAGACAATTTCCAGTTCCAATTGTTGGTTCCTCAACTGAAGCAGAGAGTTCCATGTCTGCCACGGGTTGTCAGTATTGAAGTCTGCCACGAGCCATCATAGAATCGTCCGAGCCATCCAATTCTGACACCTAAAAAAATTAAAAATATGTAAGCAATTCTTGCCCAAATCAATGCGCCTGTACAGATGAGAAGTTCAGGATCATTTGGTTGCTACTGGCGCCAGCACAAAGAGGAAGAAGGCGGCGCAGGTACTTGTAGCAGGAAGACCGGTGGTGGACGCCGGGTCCTGCCGGAGCAGCCAGGAAGCAAAAGGGAAAGGCGACACTGTCCTGGTGGCGAATGCAGTAGGAGACGGCGGCGGCGCCGGAGGAGGAGGAAGAGGACGAAGGAGGCAGATGTTGCGGCAGTGGCCGGTGGCTCGAGTTGTTTTCTGGGCTGAGCCAAGCGATTGCCCGCGGAGCCGAGGGGAGGAAAAGAAACGGAGCCGAGCGAGCATCAGCGGAGCCGAGGTCAAAAAACAACGCTCCCCATGTCGATCGTCCGATCCCAGACGCCGCACATCCGAGGACGTCCTGCAGAGTCTGTAGTTTGCAGGACTCCTGCACTGGATTTTTTTCCCAGAAATGCTGGTGGCTTTTGCTTCTGTGGATTTTCCGTGATTTGGACTAGGCGCCTTTCCTATTTTCATGTGCTGCTACTTTAATTTGTTAACAAAAACAAATAAAAGTTTAGTGTGGAGTTGATCTGTGAGGTACGGAGTATATTATACTATCTGTGCAATACATACCTCGTGACATTAGGATTTGTCGGCCCCTTTCCCTTTGAATTCCCTGTCACCATTTACTTTCAAAAAAAATAATCCCTGTCACCAGGAAACATAACTAATGCTCCATCTGTCCTATTTTATATGATTCTTTTTACCTTGAATTTGCGCTAAGCAACGTCAAATAAGAGAACGAACACAGCTGGAAAACTCCTCATCCGTACCGGTCACAGTGACCGGTACTAATTTGCCGCAACTAACGTGCAACATGTTAGTGCCGGTCACAGTGACCGGTACTAACATGCGCCTGGGCCGAGGAAGGCAGTTTAGTAACGGCTGGTAATACCACCCGGCACTAAACCCCCACTTCTTCTTTTTCTTTTTTTCTTTTTCTTTTTTTCTTTTTCTTTTTGTTTTATACGTATATGTACCAGATGAGTCTGCGTAGTTGTACTATTTGTGTTGCAGGTATATATATTACGACGATATATATCACATTATTAATATTATATATATACACAAATAGATAGAGTTCATACTACACAGCATTTGAAATATCCGACAAAGTACTTGTAGTACTTGAGATATTACAAATTAAACATGCACGATACATATCAAGGGAAGTGAGGATATATATCAAGTGTTGCGACGCTTTCGTTGGGATCGACATAGAATTCTCCGTTCTTATTTATGACTTCATCGAGCAGAAATCCGTAGATAGATTCATGAATAATTGCCTTGACCCGAGCTTCTTCGATGAGATCTTCTTTCATGGCCCAACACTGTAACATCTCCAGATGAAAACATGAGAATGAAAATAATGAATTAAAATTAATTACCAGAATTGATTGTGCTGACGTACCTGAATGTTTCCGCCATCATTTGCCCCTTTTCACTTACAAAGTCATCGATCCACCCGCATACATAGTATCCACACAAGTTGTTGTCATGCTTCTGTCTCATGCACTAAGGGAAAATGGGTTATGGCATAGAATAATAAAATATTTATTACGAATGACACAAGATGTTAGATCTATTCATACCGTCTGGTGACTCCTAAATTGTAGAGGGTCGAGTTTGTCTTTTAATCTTTAGGGTTTCTAGAGGAAATAGGCCCATGCCTTGTTTATTAGGTCTATGATATCTTGGTACTTTGATCTAGACTGCCTCAATGAGTCATAGATCCAGACCGTGTGGGTATCAATCTGAATAGCAAACAGTATCCAGTGGAAACTGTTCATATATATACGCAAAACCAACCAATTAATGTTGACTATAATACTTATTAATTACTATTATGTTCAAGGTATTGAAAAAGTGGCAAAGGACTCACTGATATGATTGTATGGCAAAAGAATGAATGGACACATGCTTTGCTTATGGAAGCCCCTGTATATGATATCGACCACGTCACAAGATTGTTTCTTTACTGTATTCTCGTGTATAACATCGGGTTCCAGCAAGCCGATGTTATGAAAATTATTTTGGCGGGGAAATTTTATTATTTTTGCCTACGGAAAAATAAAACGACAAAAGTGGGGATTAGTCAACAAACAAGGACCGAGTATAAATAAAACAACGAAATGAGTTGAGGCACCATACACTCATGAGGTGCTCGTGAAGCGCATTGGTACAAATCATAAACTACCGCAAACTCGACCCATACCTCGCTTATCCCCGCCAGAAATTCTCGTCTTTAATTCGAGCTGGGAACATCGTCACTCCATTTTGAGATTGCACCACATACCATTTGTGCAATGCGGCCATTCTCGTTAATAGATACGGTAACAACTCTGGTCATACGAGAGGCTCACGAAGTACAAACTTTTTCCTGCCTCCGGACTCCTGTAGAGATTTTCCTAGCAATTGAGCCTTGATAAGATTCCTTTGCAGTACCATCTCGGCCAAGGTCGCCGGATATGTTGATTCATTGGGAGGGGCTTCGGGCTGCACTATTAGCGGAGGGATCAACTGTTTGGGCTGTTCTCCGAGCTGAGGAATGGGTTTTGCATTTCTTTTCATGTTCTTGGCATTCGGCGTGGCACTTTCTGATCTGTTGATCACAATCTGATTCTTGTTGTTTCTCCACTGGTAGGGTCTCTTTGATGAAGTATTCTTTCCCAACCGGATCTATTTCTAGCTTCTTATTTGCAGCCGCCCGCTTGGCCTTTTGAGCTTCAAAGAAGGCTCAGAGGAGTATAATTAAGCAGAAATCAGTGCTATATTGTCAAGAAAAAATTGAGGTGCATCTAAAAATTGAACTATAGCTATTCATATGTTCCCAATATGCTTGCCATGTTTGTCAGCGTCAACATTTTCTCAACATGAGCTATTGGGAAAACAAATGTCGAGTTCCCCTTTTCTTTTTCTTTTTCTTTTCTTTTCTTTTTGATGAAAAAAATAGCCAGCTCAGATAGTACCAATGCGCTCAGTATTGTTACCTAAACTATTGGATGAAACTTTGATTATCTTATATATAAGATAATGTATCAATGATGTATAGTAAAGCACAAAACCTAAACATATTCATTGAGCTGTCGATTACAGTAGGAAACCAAATTATTCAATAATCGTTTACTTCATGCATATTTTGTGTAAAATACATGGCGAGGTTGTCACTAATTCAAATCCCTAGACCTCGTGTGATGCTTCCTTACTAGGTACTTTCTCCATTCCAAATTATAGGTCGTTTTGGCTTGTCTAGGTTCATAGATTTTGCTATGAATCTACACATAGCGTTTATCTAGGTGATGTTGACGCTTTTTGGGCCAACACACGAAAGCACTAGAGCGTGCAGGTCGCGAAAAGACTGAACGGCAGAATGCTGCGAAAACAGGTCTGAACGGTTTGGGAACCGATCAAATCGCTTTTGGAGTTCAAGACAGGTCAGATCGGTTTGAGAACTGATCAGACCGGTTCTAGAGTTTTTGCCTAGATCGATCGATCTAGGGGATAACTACCACACTTACGTGATGGACGACGTCTAGGTTTATGAGCAAACCAGCAGAGGGATAATCAGTGCACTTACATGGCGAAGAACGACTAGTTTAAGAAAAAACTAGCAAAGGTCGTCGAAGCTCACACCCGGGAGGGACCCCGTCAGGGCATGGACGTCGCCGGACGTGCCCTAGGTTGACCAGCAAACCTTAGGACGCCATCAATGGTCGTAGAGATCACTGGATGAACAACATGGGAGATTGAAAAAGCTAGGGTTTAAGAGGTAAAAGTAGATAGTTGATTGATTTGATTGTGATTACCCTCAATCGGCCGTGACCCTTCATGCATATACGGTGGGGAGGTCTTGCCCAGTAGGAGTCGAAGATTACATAAATCACGTGTAACACCCTCAAAATTAAGTAGAATTAATTTATGAATCATTTAGTTAATCATTAGATTTATTATGATAATTATAGGCTTAACAGGAAATAAATATAGTTAATCAACTATAGATAACTATAGGAAAATAAAATGGATGCTCCACAACTTGAGTGCTAAAATAAGTCTCTAAAACCCTATATTAAAACTAGAAAAGGTTTGGTGCAAATTTGAATTCATACTCCCTCCAAAAACCCTTTCTAATAAATAGAAAAAGTGTTTAAACGTTTTTGGGCTGAAACCCTAGCTTCAAGCCCAACATCTCTCCAGCTGAAGTCCACTGAACCCCCTCTCGAACCCTCCTCCCCGGCCGCCTTCTCCCCTCTCTCCATCGGCCGCGACCCACGCGCCTTCGCCCACGGCTCAGCTCCTCACGCGGCCCAGCCTGCCATCCGTCGCGCCTTTCAAGCCCGCGCGCACCGTGCGGCCCAGGCGCGCACGCGGCCCACGTGCGCCCCTCCCTCCAACCCCTCACTGTTCACCCGCCTGGCGGGCGGGCCCCACGTGCTTTTCCCCAACAATGACACAAGATAAGAGAGTCTGATCATACCGTTTTGTCAGTCCTAAATTCTAAAGGGTCGAGTTTGTCTTTTATTTTTTAGTGTTTACTGAGGAAGCGAATCCATGCCTTGTTGATCAGGTTGATGAGGTCTTGGTACATAGATCTATCCTGCCTCAATGAATCGTAGATCCGGACCGTTTGGGCGTCAATCTGAATAGCAAACAATATCCAATGGAAACTGCTCATATACATACGCAAAAACAACCAATTAATGTTGATTATAGTAGTTATTTATTATTATTATTTTGAAGGTATTGAAAAAGTGGCAAAGGACTCACTGAAGATTGTATGGCAAGAGAATGAATGGACACATGCTTTGCTTACGCATGCCTCTGTATATATTGTCGACCACGTCACAAGATTTTCTCTTGACGGTTTCCTCGTGTATAACATCATGGTCCAGGAAGCCGATGTTATGGAACCTCTTTTGACAGGCAATTTTAATTTTTTGCCTACAGAAAAATAAAACCACAAAAGCAGGGGATTAGTCAACAAACACGCACCAAGTATAAATAAAATAATAAAACGAGCATAAACACTTACAAGCACCATACACTCATGAGGCACCTTGTGAAGGGCATCTTGATGGAACAAATCATAAAATGTATCAAAGTCGATCCATATATCCTGTGGCCCCCACCAAAAATGCTCGTCTTTGATCCGAACCAAGAGCATGTCAATTCCGTTTCGAGATTGCACTGCATACCATTTGTGCAACTGCGCCATTCTCGTTGGTAGATATGGTAACAACTCTGGCCATATGAGAGGCTCACCAAGTACAAACTTTTTCTTGCCTCGGGTTTCCTGTAGAGCTTGCCCTAGCAATTGAGCCGCGGTAAGATCCATTTGTATTATCATCCCGCAAAGGTCCTCGGATCTGTTGATTCACTGAGAGGGGCTTCATGATGCACTATCAGTGGAGGGATCGACTGTTTGGCCTGTTCTCCGAGCTGGGCAACGGGTTTTGCATTTCTTTTCGAGTTCTTGAGGTTGGCGTGCCACTTTCTGATCTGCCGATCATAATCTGATTATTTTTTCTCCACTGGTAGGGTCTCTTTGATGAAGTGTGCTTTCCCAACTGGATCTATTTCTAGCTTCTTGTTCGCAGCCGCTCTCTTGGCCTTCAGATTTTCGAAAAAAGCTTTAACCGGGTCTTCTGGCTCTACCTCAACTGGAGCCTTTTCTTTCTTTTTTCTCTTCTGTTTCGGAGTTGGGTTGACCGAAGGTACTGTGTTTGCCTTTCGTTGCTTCCTCTGAGGCGACAATGCGGATGTTGATGGTCGGTTGGGGTTGCTTTAAGCTGCCGGTGGTGATGGCGGATCCGGACTAGAGTCCCGTCGTGCCGGTGGCGATGGCGGATCAGGGCTAGGATCCCATGTTGCCGGTGGTGATGGCGGATCAGGGCTGGGATCCCGTGTTGCCGGTGGCGATGGCGGATAAGGGCTAGGATCCCGTGCTGCTGGTGGTGATGGGGGATCCCGTGCAGGTGGTTCAACACTCGGATCCTTGTATGTTGGCCTTGATGCCCTCTGTCTTGAACACTGAGCGGAATCAGTGGCTGCTTCCACCAATCTTATATCGCGTTTTGTCCAAGCAATCCAAGTGTGTATGGCATGCTGTAGGTCTACTTCTGTTTCACTTATAGGGATTGGGAGGTCCAGGTCTTCCCAGCCGTCTTCGACGCAGTCAACATGTACATTAGCGTATCCAGCAGGAACCGGCCGACAATGTAACATACCGCCTTCTTCCGCTGGTTCCGCAAAACCATGAGCGCAAACTTTGAGCTTTTTCCCGTGAAGATACAGTAGCTCACACTTGGCCCTAACAGTGATGTTGTCAACGAGGAGTCCCTGGTTGTCTGCAACTAACTCATTTCCATCACCGAGAGGGAGCCCGTCGAAGCGACACTGCTAGGGCGACACCGAGAGGCCGGACTGTTCTCTAAATTAGGAGCTACTTGTGGCTGGCGTTGGCTAACTGTTGCCTCAAGTTCCGCTACCCGACCTTCTTGTGCACGGATCTGCTCTGTCACAGCTGCCTTGCTTCTGCATCGGCTTCTGTATGTTTCTAGATCTTCAAGAAAGCCACGCTTCCACGGAACTACGCCCACGCCTCGGGTCCGTCCAGTGTGTCCTGGATTCCGAAGAGCATAAGTTAACTCGTCTTTTTCTCTGTTGGGCTGGAAAGTTCCGTCTTCTACGCCTCATTGCCTCATTGAGTCTTAGGGTCGCCTCCCTTAGTACGTCGCTAGTCACAAATGCCCTAGTTTCACTGTCCAGTGCGCCTCCATGAGCATAGAAGTAATGCCTTGCTCGTTTGGGCCGACTTAAGGTCTGCAGTATGATGCCTTTTGCAATTATAGCTAGTTCCATCTTACTACCAGCAGGGGCTTTTGGCTTGCCGTCATCTTACACCTCGGTGATGGCCGTATAACCCTCCATCTTTCTTTTGCAGCCACGTTTCCGTTTATGCGTGGCTGATCCTAATGCCTGAAATTATATCGATTCATTAGCACCCTGAGCTTCATTATATCGATTCATTACGTCGATGCGTATATAAATTCACGTATATATTGACAAAGTTTATATACCTGAGCTTCGTCGACATTTTCATCTTCGTCCTCATTAGCACCCTGCTCATAATCACTCTGCTCGTCGCCACCACTCTGCTCGTTATCACTCTACTCGTCATCACTTTCTCCATCTGGATTATTCAAATTCAGATACTGGGAGCCATCATCCACGTTTGGATCAAGCTCAAGGGCAGGTTCGTACGGAGTGGGTCCACGAATGAGTGAGTGCATGTACTCCTCTTCTTCGTCATTCCTGCCTGTCATTTTAACTGGCTAGTACATACAATAAAAAAAGTATAAGTGATTTTCTAGAATTCTAACTTGCGTCTCAACAATTTTCTAGTGTATATATGACATGTTCAACATTTATTATATTTTCAACAATTTTCTATTGTACATATGACATGTCAAACATTTTTCAACAATTTTCAACATTTTTCAACAGTTTTGTAACATTTTATACATTTTTCTATAATTTTCTAACATTTTAAACATTTTTCTATAGTTTTCTACCATTTTTCTACAATTTTCTAATATTTTTACAGAATTTTCTTAAAACCGACGAAAATAAACAGCTCACGTTAGCATCAATATTCTGGGGAAAAAATTACTTGCATACAATATTGAACCATTTATAAATAATTACAGCAAAACAAAAAATTTCTGACAAAAAAGTTTAAGTAATTTTCTATTATACATATGACATGTTCAAACATTTTCTGAAATCCTAACGTTAATCTCAACATTTTCTCATATTTTCTACAATTCCCCAAAATTTTTCAACAATTCTACATATAAATTACTATATTAAAAGGAGGTGCTAACGTGGGCGGCGACGACGAGCGTAGGCGGGGACGACGGGGGCAGGCGGGGATGACGGGCGATGGCGGTGTGGGCTTGGGGCGCCGATCGTGCGAGCTGAAAAAGTAAAAGTGGCGGTTAATATTTTCTACATTTTTCTATAATTTACTAACATTTTATACATTTTTCTATAATTTTCTAACATTTTATACATTTTTCTATAATTTTCTACCATTTTTCTACAGCTTCCTAATATTTCTACAGAATTTTCTTAAAACCGACGAAAATAAATGGCTCACGTTAGCATGAATATTCTGGGAAAAAAATTACTTGCATACAATTTTGAATCATTTACAAGTAATTACGAGCAAAACAAAAAAATTTCTGACAAAAAAAGTATAATTAATTTTCTATTATACATATGACATGGTCAAACATTTTCTCAACATTTCTAACATTTTCTACAATTTTTAACATTTTCTATTATTTTCTAGCATTTTCTACAATTTTCTAATATTTTTCGGTAATTTGCTGAAAATTAAATATATCAATAAATTGTACGTCGTGCAGTGTTACGTACGCACGCGGGGACAGGCGCGGCCGGCGGTGGCGGGCCTCGGGCGTCGGCGGGGACGACGGGCGCCGGCAGGGACAGGGCTCGGCGGCGTGGGCTGGGGATGCCAATCGCGCGAGCTAGAAAAAGTATAATAAATCTAAAAACTGACAAAAAAAAGCCCTGACGTCAGCACGAAAATGTGCTAACGCCAGCGCGAGCTAACAATTTTCATACAATTTTCATACAATTTTCTACTATTTTTTAACAATTTTCTAATATTTTTAGGTAATTTTCTAAAAATTAAATATGCAAATAAATCTAAAGAAGGGTGTGACGTCAGCGCCGTGCAGAATGGTGCTCACGCGCGCGGGGCGCCGCGCACAGGAGACGACGGGGACGGGGGCGGCCGGCGGTGGCGGGGACAGGCGCGCCGGTGGTGGCAGGGCGCTCGGAGACAGGGCACCGGAGGTGGTGGCCCGTAGTGACGGGGACTAGCGCGGCCGACGGCGGCGGCGGGGACGACGGGGCGCCGGCGGTGGCGGGCGCGCTCGGGGACGGGGCGCCGGTGGTGACGTGCCCGGGGCGCCGACGGTGGCGGTGACAGGGACGGGGCGCCGGCGGTGGCGGGGAAGACGAGGAGGCGGCGACGGCCGACGGTGACGTGGACGGTGGCGCCGACGGCGGCGGGGACGGGGCGCCGGCGCGCGGTGGCAGTGGGGACGACGACGGGGCGCCGGCGGTGGCAGAGACGGGGCTCTGGCTGTGGCGGGCGCGCTAGGGGACGGGGCGCCAGCGGTGGCGGGACGGGGACGACGGGGCGCCGGCGGTAGTGGGCTCGGGACACCGGCGGCGGGAACAGGGAAGCCGCGGCGGGGCTCGACGACGGGGCAGCGGCGCTTGGGACAGGCCGTCGCGCGGTCGCCGGGGAAGACGAGGAGGCGGCGGCGGCCGGGATCGACGAGGATGAGAGGAAATCGGCTAAGTGTCGAAGAAATTTGGCCGGGGTTATATACCCCAGGCCACGTTAGTGCCGGTTAGGAACACCGCCCGGCACTAACGTGTGCACGTTAGTGCCGGCTTGGGAGCCGGCCCGGCACTAACCTGCCCCGCCTGGCGGGAAACGAAAACTGGCGGAGCAAGTTAGTGCCGGGCCGGCTCCCCAGCCGGCACTAACGTGCCTTTTTTTAATTTCTTAATCATTTTACTTATAATTTCTGTATTTAGATTTTTATTCGTTATATACGTAATAATTATAATAATTGTGCGAAAATTTGTATCTTAAATGTGTTAGCGTACTTTTAATTCCATCAAGTAAATAGAAATAGTAACTTAAATAAATGGATGCCTATACTAACATTACGAATATGTGACGCTAAATAGGGCACCTGTGTCTTTTTTTGTTATTTATAATAAATTGAAAACATTTCAATTTGATCCATGCAAAAACATTCAAAAATATTTTCATTGATAACCTATGCAATGATGTGATCAATTTGCAAATTACTTAGTTACTTGTTCATAATTTAATGTTTCAACAATTCTAGTAATAAAAAATTAATGGTAGTAAACATTATTTTTACCATGCAAAAATATAATATTGTTTACAAATTATATTGTTTTCAAATTGCATGTTTAGAGCCGTTCATTGAGAGAGGTACAACATAGTGTTTACATTACATCACTTGACGTGAAATACAAGCTAACTTACACAAATACGACACGTACAGTGGTTACATGACATAACTCAAAACTACTCATCATTATCTATTATATCGTGGACAACCTTCCTTCTGACAAAAGTGCCTTGGGCGTGATCGCAGCGTAAGTATGGTGTGTCCTCTTGATATAGAAGGATGCTGGGGTCAATATCAACAGAGAAAGGAGGAAGGTCATCAATCTGGTCATAATCTCCGGACTTGTCTGAAATATCCTCAACTCTAACAACTTTTCTTTTTCCTGGAATAACTATGTGTGGTTGTGTTTCATTTCCTGCTTTGACTTGAGATGTTTTTTTTGGCTTGCTTGACATGTCCTTCACATAGAACACTTGTGTCACATCCTTGGCTAGAACGAATGGTTCATCTTTATATCCAATCTTTTTAAAGTCAACGATGGTCATCCCATACCAGTCCTTCATCACGCCAGATCTAGCCACCCATTGACAATGAAACAGAGGGACCCAATGGGTCCATATTCAAGTTCCCATATCTCTTGTATGATACCATATTAGTTGTCCTTTTCTCCATTACTATTTACTATACACATACGGACACCACTATTTTGATTTGTGGCTTTTTTGTCTTGAGCTGTTGTGTAAAATGTATACCCATTGATTTCGTACCCTTGGTATTGCTGGACTGTGATCGATGGTCCCCTAGCCAGCCATTGAAGTTCTTGATCAACTGTGTTGTTGCCCAATAATTCCCGTCTGGACCAGCCTTCAAAAGTAGATATATGTTTGCGCATGATCCAATCAGGACCGTTCTTAGGATTTTCGGCTCGTACAATATTCATGTGCTCATCAATATATGGAGCCACCTTGGATGAATTCTGAAGAACCGTGAAGTTTGCTTTGCTAAAATCACTACAAGAGAAGTTAACATTATATTTCTTTCCAAGTGTGCCTTTTCTCTTCAGTCGCCCCTCATGGTGTGACATAGGGAGCCCAATCGACTTCATGTCGGGAAGAAAGTCAACACAAAACTCAATGACCTCAGTTCCGTAGCCATTAGTGATAAATCCTTCTGGACGAGAACGACTGCGGACGTACTTCTTCAAGACTCCCATGAATCTCTCGAAAGGGAACATATTATGTAGAAAGACAGGACCCAGGATAGTTATTTCAGTCACAATATGAACCAGAAGGTGTGTCATCATGTTGAAGAATGATGGTGGGAAGACCATCTCGAAGCTGACAAGACATTCGACAATGTCTTTCTGCAGTTTTATTAGATTGTTTGAATCAATTGCCTTCTGAAAAATTTCATTCATGAACGCACAAAGCTTTACAATTGCCAATCTCACATTATCCAGTAGAACACCCCTAAGCACAACCGGAAGTAATTGTGTCATCAAGACGTGGCAGTCATGAGACTTCAAGTTTAGGATTTTCTTCTCTTTCACGTTTATTATGCCCTGTATATTCGAGGAGTATCCGGACGAGATCTTAATACTGTTCAAGCAATCAAACATACTTTCCTTCTCCTCTTTGCTCAAATTGTAGCGGGCAGGTTTTAAATAGTGACATCCCTTGTCTATCTTTTCGGGTTGCAAGCCTTGTCGTTCTGTCAGCTTTAGCATGTCGCACCTTGCTTCCAATGTATCCTTTGACTTACCATGTACTCCCAGAAATCCTAGTATGTTGACGCAAAGATTTTTCGTCAAATGCATCCCATCAATTGCGTTTCGAACATCTAAGACGACCCAATAAGGTAATTCCCACAAGATAGATTTTTTCTTCCACATTGGAGCACGCCCCGTGATCGGATCCTTGGGAACAGGTACGCTACCGTCACTCTTCCCAAATACGCACTTGACATCCTTGATCATCGAGAACACCCGCTTTTCATTACGAAACAAAGGCTTATGGCGAGTTTCGGCCTGTCCTTTAAAATGTTTCCCTTCGTTTTTTAGGGGGTGATCGGAAGGAAGGAATCGACGATGGCCCATATATATGCACTTCTTAGAGTGTTTCAAATAAATGCTATCGGTTTCATCATAACATTGGGTACAGGCACTGTATCCCATGTTTGACTGTCCCGACAGTTTTGCAAGTGCAAGCCAATCATTGATGGTTACGAATAGCAAAGCTCGATGGTCGAAAGACTCCTGTTTATACTCATCCCACACACGTACGTCTGTTTCCTTCCAGAGCAGTAATAAATCATCAATCAAGGGTTGTAGGAACACATCAATGTCGTTGGCAGGTTCTTTTGGCCCTTGTATAAGCAATGGCATCATGATGAACTTTCGCTTCATGCACAACCAAGAAGGAAGGTTGAAAATACATAGAGTCACCGGCCATGTACTATGACTGCAACCAAACTCACCGAACGGATTCATTCCATCAGTACTCAAACCGAATCTTATGTTCCTTGGGTCCCTATCAAATTCAGGATACTCTCGGTCAAGGTTCCTCCACTGGGACCCATTTGCGGGGTGTCTAATCATGTGATCTTGCTTACGATCCTCTTTGTGCCACCGCATCAGCTTAGCGTTGTCCTTATTACTGAAAAAACGCTTCCGACGTGGTATTATGGGGAAGTACCATAACAACTTAGCGGGAACTTTCTTCCTGATTGGTTTTCCATCGACATCACTTGGATCGTCTCGCCTGATCTTATACCGCAATGCTTTGCAAACTGGACAAGATTCCAACTTCTCGTATTCCTCTCCGCGATACAATATACAGTCGTTAGGACACGCATGAATCTTCTGTACCTCCAATCCAAGAGGGCAAATGATTTTTTTAGCTTCGTAAGTTGTCGACGGCAGCACATTACCCTCAGGAAGCATGTTCTTTACAATGTTTAATAGCTCACTGAATCCCTTATCGGTGACACCATTAGTTGCCTTCCATTTCAACATCTTCAACGCGGTACCCAACTTTTTCTGCTCCGGTTTGCAACCAGGGTACAACGCCTTCTTGTGATCCTCCAGCATCTTCTCAAACTTTAATGACTCTTTCACAGTTTCACTGTCTTTTTGTGCATCAAGCAGTGCTTGACCTAGCTCGTCAGGTGTCTCCTCTTGTGCAACATTAGCTTCGCCCTCTCCCATTGGTCCGTCATGAAAGCCACCAGCTTGTTGAACCCACACCCAGTCTGGAATGGTGTTATCATGACCGTCATCAGCGCCGGCGTCATCTTCTTCATCTTCCATCATAACTCCAATCTCATCGTGTTTAGTCCAAACGTTATAACTTTTCATGAAACCGTTCTCATAAATATGGGACCATAGAGTATTTCTTTTCTTGTATTGTATCGTATTTTGGCAAACATTGCATGGACAGAACATTAAACCCTTTGGTGATCTGTTAGCTTCTGCTGCATCGAGAAAAGATTTTAGGCCATTAACCCACGCTAATGTTGCTCATCTGCCGTACATCCATTGCCGATCCATCTACAATTAATTGACGTATTAAAATAACAAATTAATCCTGCATAACTCAAATCAACTTAATTGTTATTACAATAACATATAAATTATAACGTATCAACTTCCAACACAAATTATCCATATAAATGACTTACACCAAGTACAAAAAACCTTAATAAGTGTTATACAACAATTATTTATTCAAATGAACATAAATTTCTCAATAGCTAACAAGCAACACGAGCACGATCTTCAACCATCTTTGGATGGGAAAGCAGGATCAGGATGCTGTGAGAGTTTTTTTTCTAGCGCTGAAGAAGATGGCGGAGCTGGAGGTGTCGGTTCTGTAGGACATGGTGTCGAGCGCCGCAATACACTCTCAAGATCAAAACCTGGGTCCTCGCCCCTTTCAACATATTTTTCGTTTGTTTGTTTTGAAAAAACGAACCATTGCTTTCTCCCACGATCCGATTTTCTTCTTCTTGTCTTCAGGCGTACGACGGTCACCGCCACCAGCACCACTCCCTCCAGCAGCAGAAGCCATATTGATCAACGTGACTTTTTTTAAATAGTCGAGAACCATATTACAAAAATATTAGAACATAACAACGTGACTTTTTTAAATTCTCTCTAATATGTCACTATGTAATAATAAAAAAATCTAAATATGTCATGCACAAACTATCTAATAACCTTATCAAATTAATGTGCAAAAATTATAAATATATCATACACAGCTATCTAATACAAAAACTATAATGCTTGTTATCCATGCTTTAAATCAACAATAAAGCTTGTTATCCCTAAGATTTTTTCTTTTAAAAATAATGTACATACTAATATCACGGTCAAAAATATACACACTATAAAATAATTAAAAAAATAATTCTAAATGTGTCATACACAAGCTATCTATATGTGTCATACTTCTCTAATAAGATTTACATATATCTCAAATGAATGAATGTACAAATCAAAAAATCATTCTCATTTCCCTTCATGATTTAAATCAACAATTTCTCTATCTACAAAGCATGAAATGAAAAATTAAAACCGTGAAACCAAAGAGGATGAAGTTGCTAACCTTTGCTCCACTTGAATGAGTGAAATCACCACAAATTTGACAAAAAAATGGGCAGCACCTCCCCACTAACAAGCCATTGGAGAGAGGAGAAGCTCGAGCTCAAATGATTGAGCTCAGGCTCGGCAGGAAGAAGGCTGGTATATGTTGGGCACATTAGTGCCGGCTAGGGGCTTCAGCCGGCACTATTTGTTGACATTTAGTGTCGGCTGAAGCTACCAGCCGGCACTAATATTCCCGCGTCACGTTAGTGCCAGCTGAAGCCACCAGCCGGCACTAACGTGCAACCCGACCGTTGCGGGATTCGCATATTCTCTGCGAATGGTGGGCCCGGGTAGCACGTTAGTGCCGGCTAGTGACACTAGCCGGCACTAACATGGCTCCAGGGACACTGTTCCCTGGAGCCGGCACTAATGTGCAACATTAGTGCCGGCTCCCGCTTGACCGGCACTAACATGAATGCAGCAATGTAGTGTTTTCCCGTAGTGAATCAACAAACACTTTATATTTGCATATTTTTCACTTATGGATCCATCATACTCGTCAGCCAAGATGTGAATATTATTTATCGCTTCACATGCCCAACCTTTGGCTAACCCAGCACCGTTAACGAAATGAACAAGCTTTGCTTTGATAGCCTTTTCTATTTCTTTAAGTTTTTTGCATGCATAATTGTTTGGATCGATGATATTAAAACCATATGTATGAGGGGTCGGGCGAGGCGTAGCCTCTGCTCCCACGCGGTTGGGGTCAGGCGAGGCGTAGCTCTGCCACAGCATCCTCCCTCGCTGACCGGAACGTTATGTGCCCATGGAAGTGTTGTTATCTAGGATCAACCTCGATCCCGCTGACGGAGGCATTATGGGCAACGCTCCAGCAACCCGAGTTGCTGTAGGTGTTATTAGCCGGCGGCGCCGCAATGCCCTCCCTCACCGACTGGAACGTTACGTGCCACGTGAAAGTGTTGTTCTCTAGAATGGACTTCGTGATGTATGACGCGGCAGCGTGATGGGCGACACTCCAGCAATCCGAGCTGCTGGAGGTCTTGTTCATTGTCATGTCGATCGTATTAACCCAAGCTGATGGAGGTTGGTCATGTCGATGAAGTTTCACCTTCAGGATGATGGAATCTGTAGCCGGGGCATGCAAGTTTCACGGCCGTGTGACAGGAGATCGTCGACAGATGTATAGCCGCAGTCTTGCAACCGTGAGGGTAAGGCATAACGCAGGCTAAAGAGCAAAAGGAAAAAGAGAATGTATTGTTGTTTAGGAAAAAAGCCACCGTGATCCATACAAGTGCGTGGCCCTTTTTGTATCTTTTGCCAAACGTGAGCATGTATTGTTCTTTTGAGTGATTTACTTTATTGTTAGGAAGGAGTCACCGTGTTTTACGAGAAAAGAAAATCTATGTTTCACCAGAAAAGGAAATCACGGATGGGGCTCACCCGTCAAAAAAATAGGAAGGGCCCACTTGTCAGACAATGAGTCCACAAAATTTGACGACCGTCGACCATTGACCATCATTTCTTTCGATGTACTAGTAGAAGGGCACGTGCCACAGGCACGTGTTTGGTCCGATGGGGGTGTTTGTGGCACTACTAGAGAAACGACCTTTGGTCCCTGGTACGTTAGTACCGGTTGTGTTATAACGGTACTAAATGATGCATTTAGTACCGTTTGAAAGAACAGTGTCCAAGGGAGCACGTTAGAACAGTGTCCAACCGGTACTAACGTGCGCCTCGGGCGACGGGCCGCAACGGCTAGTGGCAGTTTAGTACCGGCTGGTAACTACTAAACTGCCCCATGTGGCGGGGCCCGTGCACCACTGCACGTTAGTACCGGTTGGTGTTACCAACCGGTACTAAACGGCTCCAATTAGTACCGGCCGGTGTTACCAACCGGTACTAATTGTTTCAGTATAAAACCGCGTCCAGCTTCTTCCTCCCGAGCCCGAGCTCATTTCTTCCGGAGAGCTTGCTCTCTCACTCATGGCGCCATAGAGGGGGGAGTTGTTGCCCGATTTTTGCATATTTTGTGGATTTCTTCGATATAAGCGCGCTAAAAGGTTAGCAACTTCATTCTCTCTTATTTGACGTTACTTGTGCTTAGTTTTATGCTTTATACTTAGAAAAATTTCAAAAATTGTGATTGAGAAAGATTTTCTATTTGTACACATTGATTTGAGCTAAGTAGAATCATGACTTTAATTAGATGGTAGCTTTTAGTAGTGAGTTCGTACCCTAGATGATGAGCATGTTTTATAGTGAGAATATTTAGCTATCTTTTTTCTAAAACGTGGAAGTCCATCATCTCCATTTTTCTAAACGCAAATATGTTTACTAAGACTAATGAAGATTTTTCTTGACAGATTATGAAAATGTCAGAAGACCTCATTGAACCGGAACGAGTCAAGGCAGTTCAAGTACAACTTATCGGATTCCTGCTTGATGAGGTCGTGAATTCGAACGGTGAATTTCATGCGGATCAGAGAATAAGCATTGGTGCAATAGATCCTGATCGAGAAAAGGACGAGGAGGAAGAGGAGTTCCAAAGGAAGAAGAAAAAATGACCTTAGAGCATCCTTAAGAAACGGTGTATATATATGTAATACTTTTTAGTCGGCTAACTAAGTATATGTAGATTATATATGATTGTAACGTAATATTACTTTATACGCAAAGCGCATTAGGACGGATACGGTACGAATACGCATTAGAACGGATACGATACGAATACGCATTAGAAATAAAATAGAAAAAAAGAGAAATGAAAAAAAAAACAGCACCAGCCGGTACTAAACTGCCTGCCCGCGGCGCGCGGCAGGGCACACACGTTAGTACCGGTTGGTGTTACCAACCGGTACTAACGTGCGCGTTTTGGTACCGGTTCTGGAACCAGTACTAAACGACCGCCACGTTAGTCTCGAAACGTTAGTACCGTTGGATACTAAAAGTGCTTTTTCTTGTAGTGTGGAGTCCGAGTCTGACCAGAAGACCTCACGGCTAGGAAAGAATATATCCGGTGATAGAGCTGTGCCAACTACGGCAGGCACGTGTTTGGTCCGATGGGGGTGTTTGTGGAGTCCTCCGAGTACGACCAGAAGACCTGACCGGTAGGAAAGAAAATATCATGCTTGGGGTGGCCCATAGTTTGCCGAGCCGTGTGGAGCTTGATGTTTAGTCGGACCTTGTAGAAGGGTCGCGCTGCGAAGCCGTCGAGGCGCTCTTCGTCGACAATTCGACGCAAGACCCAGCAGACCACGCGTGGTAGTAGTCGTAGATCGGATGAATGAGGTCTCCGGCAACGTCGCAGCTGCCGGAGCCGAGTGCGTGGCTGCTCATTAACGCGTGACACCGGCCAGTGTATATATACGTAGATGGGTGCAGCTCGCACCGGCGAGTGTGTTGTCATCCGAAGAGGCGTGACACCCAGCGGCGACGCTCAATTCGAAAGGAGAGGATGCCGACGTGTATATGTCGGTAATAAAGGAAAAAGTCAGATAAACACCGATCATGTTATGTAATATGGGTGTATGGGTGTAGGTTACGTATGTATGGTTGGTATAAGGTAAAACAATTTACAAGGTATTGGATATAATATAAGGTAACGTTACGTGAGGGTAATTAGATTGATATGGAGCGTTGGATCATAAAATCCGACGGTGTCAGACATCGTCAGAGAAAGATGTCACATTTGACTCTCAATTTCGTAATGATGTAGTCAACATGGACTATTTAGATTAATCTATAGCGTTAGATGTCATAAAATCCGACGGTGTAGGAGTAATGTAGTCAACTTGGACTCTTTAGATTAATCTAGAGCGTCTTATCGTCATCATAAAATCTGACGGTGTTGGAGGAGTAAAAGTAACATGTAAGATATTTGGTATGAAAATTTCGTCGCTCTTTGTAGTATGGATAGATATATATAGATAGACAGACTACGTCGGTGTGATTGAGACCGGCCGATCGATCTTTAAATAAATTAATGTGAAAAGAAAACCAAAGTGCCCACTGTCCCGCACTGCAAAAATCCTTGAACCGCAGGCTTAGCTTAAAGGGGATCTGATGTGCGGTTTTAATTGTATATATGCTCAATGCTCAATCAAACAATATTTTCCATTCTTTCGCCCTGTCAACCTTTATTTCCATGAAAAGGTGCACTCATGCTAAAGCCTGCGCACACTCAGTCATAATGCGAAAAGAAAATTGGACAAATTGGATATAATATGTCATTATTAATTTAATGATGCAGCGGTGCCTTTTGCTGAAAAACTTAGAAAGATAAACCTCACCAAGTTGATCCCACATCCAGGTGTAAGTGGTTCACACAAATCCAAGCTGGCTCCTTGGCGGCAGCTATACATATCGCATCAGGACGCAGGTTGGGTGCACACCATTTCCTATCGGTGATCGGCTGTGTTCGAAACAATCGCTTAGCGGCCAAGCATATACCGGGGCACTCAAGCATATACCAGGATAGGAAAATAGATTGTTTCGAAAATAGCCGATCACCGATAGGAAAACCGATCCCATTTCCACGGTCCACCAGATTTTCAAACACAGAAAACCAGGGCCCACCGTGATGAAATATTTCTCACCTGGGCACTGCTACATGAACCGTGGAAAAGAAAATGAGTGTCAACTTTTTTCATGTGCGTTGGTACATGCTCCCTACGTTCCAAATTATAATTTACATAAACTGTATTCTAAGCCAATTATAATTTACTTTGGCATTATCCAAGTCAATCTGCTTTGACTTTAATTATTTGGAAGCATTTAAAAAATATATTAACATCTACAGTACCAATGCACTTTCAATACATATATTTGGAGGATTTCATTAAATCAATTGAAAATTGTAAATGTTGGTGCTTTTGTCTATAAACTTTGTCAAAGCTAAAGATGTCTGAACTATAGTGTCCTAGGCTCATAGGCCTTTCCAAGTTGTGATAATAGATAACTATGCGGAACAAACTAAAGGAACCACACAATTAAGAAGTCCCAAGTTAAAGTGTACAAGGGTAGTCCATTTAATCATTAATTAAGTTTTTAGTTTACTTAATAGCTAATTCGTTATGTGGTTCTGATAAAGTAAAAAACTACTGGAAAAGTGGATCAAGTTTATAGATTGGGAGGTTGGACATGTTAAGTAGGGTTGTGAACTAAATCAACAGGTACATCGACTGATACGTCATGCGGAAGTAACTAACCAAGAGTGTATTATCCAATCCGGGGCGGATCTAGCATGGGGCTGTGTTGACAACCAAAATTGACATCGGTTGAATTTTGCTGCCAGTCCTGGGCAAACCGGTCTGACCGGATTGCCTAAACTGGTCAGATCGGCTTGGGTAAAGTCTTCAAAATGCTGATTAGATTGCATCATCATCTTCCTCTCGTACGTACAGATGATCGAAATGCATATGTGGATCGCTCAATTTGGAGTCTGGATGACAAGTTTTGACCTTGGGAAGATCTATACCTGCGGAAACCAATCAGACCGGTTCGAAAATCGTTCAGACCAGTTTTGTCAGCCAAATATGAATTAGGAGTTGTATTTTGGTACATGATTTATGTAATCTTCGACTCCTACTAGGGAAAGACCTCTCTCCCTATATTTATGAAGGGCCACAACCGATTAAGAGTAATCACAATCGAATCAAACAACTATCTACTTTTATGTCACAAACCCTAGGTTTTCCAATCTCCCATGCTGCTTGTCTACTGATCTCCACGACTAGGGATGGCGTCCTAGGCTTGCTGGTCGACCTATAGGGCACGTCCGACAATGTCCATGCCTTGATGGGACCCTCCCGGGTGTGAGCTTCGACAACCTTTGTTAGTTTGCTCGTAAACTAGTTGATTTTTGCCACGTAAGTGCGCTGGTTATCCCGTTGCTGGTTTGCTCGTAAACATAGCTGTCCACAAGCACATAAGTGTGGTAATTATCCCCTCGAACGATCGATCTAGGAAAAAACTCCAGAACTGGTTTGATTAGTTCCCAAACCGATCGGACCTGTTTTGAACTCCAAAACCGATCTGATTGCTTCCCAAACCATTGAGAACTGTTTTCGTAGCATTCTGCCATTTAGTGTTTTCGCGACCCGCACGCCCTAGTGCTTTCTGTTGGCGGCGCAAACGCACACCAAGATTCACCGCAAGCGCACGGATCATCGTAGCCTTTCCCTTAAAGTATTTTTCCAAGGTTACCAATCCATGGATCGACTACGAACTACCTAGGGTTCTCCATCTAATCTAACGGGTTAAACCTAACATGAAGCATGGATCGCATATGAGGTAAACCTAAAGGATATGAATGATAAAGTAAAGGTTTGATCACATCCGCAAACATAGGCAAAAGAGATAGCACAACCAAAGGGGTAACTCGAGCCTATCGCCTTCTAGTTGTAAATCTAGCTAGATTGGCAAGCAAAACATGGTTCTCATCCAAAGCATCTTTAAACCTCCACCCTCCGGTCCAACTCCTGAGGATGCCACCCCACACGAGCCACACCCTGTCATGATGTTCCCTATCGGTGTGGTTAGTTACAAGGGCACGAGCATAAGCTCGTGTCATACTACTCGATAGATCCGGTATGCAATTCTAGTCACCGCGACTGCAAGAACACCCTATGCAATCTATGCATGCCATAGATTGAAACAAGCACAACCGAGAGAGTATGAATCATAAAAGGCGGCAAATGTATCACTATTGAAACGGAACACATCTATTACTTTGTCATGAATGATTGTTCATCACAAGACATCAAACATTGCACCAACTTGTGACTTCTAGCTCCTGAACTCCATCATGGCACAACCACGCAGGGATGCCATGGTGGCTAGGGCCGGCCTAGGCCATCCCCTAGACAACTTTGAGGACTTGCACCGGCCGTCGTCTCCCTCCGGTGTTCACTTCTAGGTTTCGCTGACTTTCTGTGGATGAATGATGCCCTCCTCTGGAAAAAATTGGTTGCTTATATAGCGAGGAAACCTTAGCTCGAAGGGGAGGCCGAGAGGGCTCAAAAACGCCTCGTGCGGCATGGCCAAAAGGGCCCTATGCCAGCGGCCCAGGCCGTTATTGGCTTCCCTCGGGCCCATCTTTCGCGTGCAAGCTCCTTTGATGTTTAGTAGTTGATATTCCAAGACTTGTGGGCTTGGGACGTCGGTTGCTATGGGATATGGATGGGTCTTGATGGGTCTTCCGAGTCTGCACTGGATTTGTCTTGATCTCGAAGTACTTTGGCCTTATCTTCAATTGAGCCTTGTAGTGGTGGCCCATTGGAGTAGAGCATTGTTGGTGGTCATTATGATACGATTTCGCCACCAACATTCCGTCATATTTCAGGCTCATCTTGCTCACAACAAAGTAAAATTGGTTATTTCTAATGAGTTCCACAAGTTTTGTATAATTTGTGAGTGCAGGAGCAATCAAGCAAAAGATGAAGCAAATTGGACACAGGGCCAGGCCGGCCGGCCTAGGCTAGGCCGACCGGCCCCCTTCCCCCTCTTCTGGCCATGTCATTGATCCACAAGGTTACTAACTTATCAAGGATGAACATGAGCCGTGGATTTGATGTCGGTTTGATCAAAAGACCTGGAAGGCTGTTGGCGTTCCTTAGCCTAACAATAAATCCGCAAGCGTACAGATGCCGATGTAGCTTTCACCTAGGAGTATTCCAGGGTATCGAATCCACGAGGAACGAGAAGTGTACTAGAAACGGCTCTGGTATATCCAGGGACGATGGGAGTAAAGAAGAACAGATAAGTGGGTAGAGGTAATCTAATGTCGACTTACTAACCTCCTATCAGGAATACTTGATTCCTTTAGTTGCTTCGACGGCTAGAACGGGAGAACCTCAGAACGGGGTGAGAGAGGGGGTTCTCCGGGCTCAGCATTACTGTTATGAGCACACCCGAACGTGGTGAACTACGAAGGACGGACAGGGCTGTCACCACCTGCCGCCTACCACTGCAGTTCCGTGGGGTGCAACACAACCTGAGGTAGCTAGCCAGCACAGGCACCACGCCTAAGCTTTCAGCTACTGACCTCCCCTCCCGCGAGTAGGGGAGGGAACCCCAAACAAGAGTCGCAGTCACTCGCGCAGACTCAGGTACCCGCAACTTGAGAAAGCATTCAAAAACTACTAATGTAAGGTGGAGGTCCAGGGCCAGCCGGCCTTGTCCAGGCCGTCCGGCCGGACAGGTTTTGCCGGCGATTTTCCCGGAGGCGTAACTTTCTCGTCTGGGCTCCGAATTGGGCCATCCAAATATCCATTTCGATCATCTCGGAGAGCTCTTCGACATGCTGCTGTCAAATATGTGATCTGGGTCACTTTTGAACCATGTCCAAGTCTCCTTTGTCTCGAGATGAACCTTCACTTGTATGACTTCACCAATGTTGGTATTTATGCACCATATTACCTATATTTCCTTGCAAAACATATTGGTGCACAAAACTCGTGGAACTTATTAGTTTAAATAAAATATTATGTGAGCATCGCTTAGTTTCTTCATTAAGTTGGGAATGTTGACGGTCAAAAGTGGCGAATAGTGGCCGTCAACACACCCCCACGCTTAGAGCTTTGCTCGTCCCGAGCAAAGGGTAGGATTGAAGAACGCCGGGCCGAGCAAGAACTAAGGTGGACTTTGATGCACAACTTCTCAAGGTAATGGCTAGCATAAACGTTATTCCAAAACATTTCTCATACCTGTGGGGTTTAAAGTGGCTATGATACCTGCCTTGAGCGGTTGAAAAGTGGAACAACTCGAATGAAGATATAACTTCCCTCTTCATCAACCATACTTGGAGTTTTTTTTAAGAGAAGAATACCTTAGCTCATAAGATCCTCAGATGGCACTCTCAAGTCGCTCATGTGGTATTTTCATTCCTCACTGAGGCCAGTAGCAAGCCTCTCCCTACAATCTATAGGCTTATGTGGAGCTCGGGTAGGGGAAATGTAGGCCCACCTATGTTGTGTATATTGTTAAGTCAAAAATTGGTCCTAGTGGAAGTTGCGACTCTTCATATTCCGATCATTGAGAAATAGATAATCAAGGATGGGGGAGAAAATGGACACAACACAAGCACAACGGATTGTGATGAACAAACCATAAATTATGCTTTTGAAAGAATATGGCCTTGAGCGGTACTCTTTATTTTCCATGGGTCCCTCTTAGGACTTTGGAGACTTGAAACTATCGAGCTCTCTATCTCTTTTTTTTTCTTTTGCCCATGACTAGAGTATTTATTTTGAAAGGCCATATTTGTGGATAGGATTTGGTCAAGGGTATATGGATGAAATGATTTTGGTTTGGTTTGATGGAGGAATGTGTGATGAAAGTGGATGCAAGAATCCATTTTGGAATCAGCATCTCCAGACATGGAAAGGCTAGCACTAATGATAGACATAAAGGAAGAACTGATCGGTATTGAAATGTCACTTTCCCATAAGGACACAAAGTTTGACAAACCTCAACACAACTATATAGGTGGCATATGCATAGGTTTGAGCATGTGAAATATTTGGCTCTGGTAGGAATTTTCAACCACTGAGGAATTCTGAGCCTAAGGGTTTTCATGATTTTTTTTCAAAGAAAAGTCTCCAAGTAAGAATTAATAAAGAAGAAAGAAACACTTCTATCTCATTATCTCACACTCGTCAACAACTTAGGCAAGATCCTCCTAAATTTTTGATCCCACAAGCATAGAGTACTAGTTAAGGAATAAAGCTTGTGCTTGCCGACATGTGAGATGCAAAGTTGTGATCAAGATAACTTGTTGTATCATCATTCATTTTTTTTATATATGAACAAGAGGCTCAATCCAAAGATATGAACATTATGAAATAACCTCAAGTGGGGAAATAAAAGTGCAAACCAGCGTTGAAGGATTGACCATGCTTCGCTTCGTGCTCAAATTATGTCCTCCCCCACGCTCAGATTTTGCGACACTTGGTGCCAAAAACTGAGCATCTGAGGCTATAGCCTTTTGCCCAACTCTTCGTTTATTTGATCCTCAACCTGAAAGGTTAGTGACAAAAATACCCGAAGGAAGCGAGTCCTAAAATTATGTCATGAAACCTTGTTCGGTTTTATTTATTGAAAATAAAGTTTTTTTATTGTTATATTTTTTTTTGTGGAATTTGAAAGAAAGAAAGGAAAAAAAATGAATGAAAATACGGGTTACCTCGCGGCAGTGCTTGTTTATGGTCAAAAGCTCGACCTTGGGAGCCTCTTTTCGAAGTAGCAGCTAGCTTGGTGTTGTGGCTCCCTTCATCACCAATCTTCGGATGTCGTTTTTCTAGCTGCAAGGTTAGCACAACATACTACGACGAGATTTGCAATACTTATGATAAACAAAATCATCCATAACCACCCTTTTGAAATTGTTTTGATGGGGCATGTGATGGTTGGAGTCATCGTGTGTGCTAATGGTGGGAGTAGATGGAGTATCCACAGGGAAACATGGATCTTTGGGTTTCTCAAAGACAAAATATCCATGCTCATCATTTTCTTCCGAACCCGACATGGAATCTGCTACCTCAGGAATATCTATAGAGCAAACATTTTCAGAATCAAGCCTGTAGTATTCTTGAGGCGTATCTTTCTCTTTGATATGGAAGTCCTTTGATTTTTCTAGATCAAGAAGGAAAGCATTCTCCTTCAAAATCGCAAAATTGATATGATCCTGGGAATTCTGAGGGGTTTGATGAGATAGGAGCTTTGAACTCCTCATCGGAAAATTCGAATTCGTCTTCCGAGAATTGAAACTCCGGATTGAGGGATGGTGAATCCACCTTAGGAGCTTTGAACTCCTCATCGGAAAATTTGAATTCATCTTCCGAGAATTGAAACTCCGGATTGATGGATGGTGAATCCTCCTTAGGGGGTTCAGTCTTGTCCCTTGAGTATTGGAGACCTGGGGGTGTTGAGAATCGGGATGCCGTCTTAAAGAATGGAACATACTGCTGGGCATCGGTCCCAGATTCTTCTTGTGGGTCGGAGGTCTCTACCTCAGATTTTCTATAGGCATCATCTTCTTTTCCTGGTGATGATGGGACATCACTGTATGCTATCGATTCATCGTCATCAAACATGGAATAAAAGAAAGGTTGATGATGATCATAGAAGGGCTTAGGATCTAAGGTAGGGGGTTTTGGTTCGGCAACTTTCTGTGGGCAAGGTGATGGAGAATGACCAAAAGCATTCATTCTTTCAGCAGGCTCTTGAGATTTTTCAGGCAGATCTTCATATACTCCGGTGCGCTCAGTATTCTTGAGCATCTTATCTAAGATGGCTCTCCCCTCACTTACAGTTAAGAAGAAGAAAGAACCTTTAGAAGCTGCATCCAACTGGAGTGCACTTTCTTTTCTAAGACCGCCAGCAAAGTGTTGTAAACACATAGCCTCGGGTATACCCAAATCTGGCCCTGAAGCTAAAAGTTTGGTGAAACGAGCCCAAGCTGCTCCCAAAGATTCTCCCTCTCGTTGCTTGAAAGAGAGGGCTTCTGTACGAAGGGCAACGACCTTTGATACTTGGAAGAATTTGAGACAAAACTCATCTTTGAGGGTATTCCAATCACCTTTTACGGTCCCTACGGTCATATAATACCATTCTTTGGCAACATCAGTCAAGGAGAATGAGAAGAGCTTCCATTTCACTGTTTCATGATGCATGCCTGGTATTGAGATGAGGGAGCAGTTCTGCTCAAATTCTCGTAGGTGGGTGTAAGGATTTTCATCCTTGTGCCCAGAGAAAGATTGTGATCGAACCAAGGCTGCAAGACTAGGGCGGATCTCAAAGCCTGAGGTATGGATGGGGTGTGATGAAGGTGGAGGCACCCAATGATTATGCCCTGGTGCCGAGAACTGACGGAGGGTAATGGAAGCCATGGGGAAGGTGGGATAATTTTTTTTATAATAAGGGATGGTATGGTAGGTGGAGTGATACAAGGATAAACTAGAATGATACTAGTACAGCTACCGTTCCCCAGCAACGGCGCCAGAAAGCTTGTTGGCGTTCCTTAGCCTAACAGATAAATCCGCAAGCGTACAGATGCCGATGTAGCTTTCACCTAGGAGTATTCCAGGGTATCGAATCCACGAGGAACGAGAAGTGTACTAGAAACGGCTCTGGTATATCCAGGGACGATGGCAGTGAAGAAGAACAGATAAGTGGGTAGAGGTAATCTAATGTCGACTTACTAACCTCCTATCAGGAATACTTGATTCCTCTAGTTGCTTCGACGGCTAGAACGAGAGAACCTCAGAACGGGGTGAGAGAGGGGGTTCTCCGGGCTCAGCACTACTGTTATGAGTACAATCGAACGTGGTGGACTACGAAGGACGGACAGGGCTGTCACCACCTGCCGCCTACCAGTGCAGTTCCGTGGGGTGCAACACAACCTGAGGTAGCTAGCCAGCACAGGCACCACGCCTAAGCTTTCAGCTACTGACCTCCCCTCCCGCGAGTAGGGGAGGAAACCCCAAACAAGAGTCGCTGTCACTCGCGCAGACTCAGGTACCCCCTGTTGGCACTCCTTAGCCTAACTAAAATCCGCAAGCGCACGAAGTCCGATGTAGCCTTTCACCAGGGGAGTAAGAACCTGGATATCGAATCCAAGGAACGGTAGACGCGACTAGCCTAGAACTTTTCTAACCGGACCCACCAAGGAGAAAAAGGATAAATGGGTAGAGAGCTTGACTTTAGTTAGCTACTCGTTACCCCAGACAAACTATCGATACCTAACCTGATCTGCTTCGACGGCTAGAACGGGAAGAACTCAGAACGGGATGAGAGAGGGGTCTTCCGGGCTCAGCACTACTGTTATGAGTACACCCGAACGTGGTGGAGTACAAAGGACGGACAAGGCTGTCACCACCTGCCGCCTACCACTGCAGTTACCGTGGGGTGCAACACAACCTGAGGTGACTAGCCAACACAGGCACCACGCCTAAGCTTTCAGTCACTGACCTCCACCCAACGCGAAGGGCTATAGAGGAAACCCCAAAGAAGAGTCGCTGTCACTCGCGCAGACTCAGGTACCCGCAAATCAAGATAAATATGATAACTTGCTGAAAGTAAGTTGTAAGCTAGCGAGGTACTAAAGGCAAGAGACCGAGGACTTACTGAAGACAACTCTTGAATATATTCCTCGGGGGCGGAAATGTTGAGATGAGACCGAGAGAGAAATCCCGGACTCTCTCTACAAAGCTCGGCTGTCACCCGAGCAACTCACCCACTCTCTCCCTACTCTAACTCTAAAGATGAGAGCAAAAACCACTAAGCTACTCTTCTCTCCTTTGGATGATTTGATGGATGCTTTCTCAAGGTGAAGGGGGGTCCCTTTTATAGTCTTCAACGGCGGTTGTAGGCGTCAGGCTTAAGCTAACCTTCTGCTTAACTGCCACGCGAAGGGGGACAGGTGGCGGCCTCTGGGGGAGGCCGGCCGCCTAGGCCAGGCCGATCGGCCTGGCCTGGCTGCCCCGTGGCACCGCCTTCTTCAGGGACGCTCTGGATTGCTCCCTGAGGTCGGTAACGGTTGCTTTGGATCAAAGCTGTCTGAGAATCCAATGTTGGTGGGCCCTTCAATCCATGCAAATGTAGCTTAGGCCTTTCGGGTTCTTGGATCAAACCCACGTTGATCGCACGTCTCATGATCATTTGTGTTGTGTTTGTGATCTCCTGGATCAGTGATGTGGCAAGTGGCCGCAGAAGGGGGCCGGTCGGCCTGGCATAGGCCGGGCGGCCTGGCTTTGTGCCCAATGTGGCTCATCTTTTGCTTGCTTGCTCCTACACTCACAAATTATACAAAACTTGTGGAACTCATTAGAAATAATCAATTTCACTTTGTTATGAGCAAGATGAGCCTGAAATGTGACGGAATGTTGGTGGTGAAACCGTATCGTAATGACCACCAACAACCCGCAACTTGAGAAAGCATTCAAGAACTACTAATGTAAGGAGAGAAAGCAGTAAAGACAAAAGAAGAGGAACTTTACTCGAACTGAAGCTTCATTCCTCGGAGGCACAAAGTTGGAGAGGGGCCGGCACTTCGGCTCCTCTCCGGACTCTCACCTCACCACTCTCCCTATTTTCTAAGCTAGATAGGTAGCACTACACTACACTTGGACTTCTTCCTTTCACCATGGTGTGTAGAATGGGGGTGGAGGTCGCCTTTTATAGCCTTCCAAGGGTGGTATCACGCGTAGGAATGACGCCAAGGACCTGCTTAGCTTCCACGCCAAAGGGGAGGAGTAACAGCCACGGTCATAGGCCGGCCGGCCTACTCCAGGCCGTTCGGCCTGGAGATGGTGCCATTTGGCACCGTCTTTCTCCTGGACGGTCCTGATGCTCTCCTAATGACGGTTGCAGTGGCGTTTGATCCACGCTCGGCAGTTAGAGGCCGGTCGGCCTTGGCTAGGCCGGCCAGCCTGGCTCTGGCCCCCCTCGGCCCTTCGTTGCACCGACACGCTCGTGGACGGTTGCTTGTTGTCTGAAGAGGCGGTTCCGATCCAAAAGTTTGGTTTAGTCGCTGCATGTGGGCCTTCCGCTCCATGTCTTAGGCCTTTCAGGTCTCAACTTCACTCATCCTTGTGAAATCCATGCTTGGGGGTATTTTGGTGACAACCTAAGGCCATCTTGCAAAGGTTGAGGTGGTTTGGTGGAGGTCCAGGGCCGGCCGGCCTTGTCCAGGCCGTTCGGCCTAGGTCAGGCCGTTCGGCCGGACAGGTTTTGCCGGCGATTTTCCCGGAGGCGTAACTTTCTCGTCCAGACTCCGAATTGGGCCATTCAAATATCCATTTCGATCATCTCGGAGAGCTCTTCGACATGGTGCTGTCAAATATGTGATTTGGGTCACTTTTGAACCATGTCCAAGTCTCCTTTGTCTCTAGATGAACCTTCACTTGTATGGCTTCACTAATGTTGGTATTTATGCACCATATTACCTATATTTCCTTGCAAAACATATTGGTGCACAAAACTCGTGGAACTCATTAGTTTAAATAAAATATTATGTGAGCATCACTTAGTTTCTTCATTAAGTTGGGAATGTTGACGCTCAAAAGTGGCGAATAGTGGCCGTCAACAAAGGCCTAGAGTGGGATTAACATGGATTGAAGGGCCCATAACCTAGGATTCTTGGATAGTTTTAACCGAACGCACTACTGACTTCAGGACATCATCCAGGCCGTCCCTGCAAAGGTCGGTGCCACATGGCACCAGGGCCAGGCCGGCCGGCCTAGATGAGGCCGACCGGCCTACTACCGTGGCTTCTACGCTTCCCCCTTCGCGTGGATGTTAAGCAGGAGGCTAGCTTGATGATGACGCCGGGAACCGCCCTTGGAGCCTATAAAAGGACACCCCACTCACCTTGAGAAGAGACGTCGAAATACAAGAGAAGAAGCTCCAAGGCGAAGCGCTGCTGCTCCTAGCCTTAGAAAATAGGGAGAGAGGTGAGGTGAGAGTTCGGGGGAAGAGCCGGAGGTGTCCGCTCTTCCTCTACTTTGTACCTCGACGGATGCAGTTCATCTTCGAGTGACTACATCCGGGTCTTGTCTGGTAACTCTGGTTCCCTCTGATTAATCAAGCATCTGCTCTTTCTTACTTTTGTTTCCTGGTTCCTCGTTCACTACTTAGTAGTGGGTGCTTTGCTCTGACGTCGAGTGAAGTAGTAATTATTAGTGTAGGCACGGTGTCTAGACTAGTCGTTACCTTGGTTTGCACCCAGTTCAACGGAATAGTTGTGGTAGCCGGCAGGTGGTGACAGCCCTGTCCGGCCGACGTAATCCACCACGTTAGTTCTGGTCTGTAGGACTTAGGGGTAGGCGGTACCACTCCCCTTCTCATCCCTTTCTGTGAGTGGTGGTGTCTCAGGCGCCTGAAGTTAACTATCGTGAGTAAGTCAGTGTTGCTTGATCAGAGGAATAACCATTGTTTCTACACAAGTACCCTCTCTACCCTCGTCCCATTTACCTCTTCTCTTCGTCGTCGTCCAAATCCACATTTATCCCTTCGGACGAACTAATTAAGGATTAGTACACTTCACGTTCCCCGTGGAAATTGATACTCTGGAATACTCCCGAGTGAAAGCTACATCGGTATCCGTACGCTTGCGGATTTATCTGTAGGTCATAAGAAATACCAACAAGCTTTCTGGCGCCGTTGCCGGGGAACGGTAGCTGTTCTTATCCTGAACCTAGTTCGTCCATATATCATCCACCTACCATCATGAATTCCGCTCCTACCTTATATCAATTCTCAGCTCCAAAAGCTGAAGATCTGGAGCCACCACCATCGTCTCACCCCATAAAAAGCTCTGGCTATGGAATACACAGAAAATTCATAGCCAAGATCAGAGAGAATCCATTTTCTGGAGCTGAAGGGGAGAATCCTTATGTTCACTTACGGGGATTTGAGCAAATTTGCTCGTGCCTCGTGATTACGGGGATGGCCCAACAAACTCTGAAATGGAAGGTGTTTCCCTTCTCTTTGACGGGTCGAGCAAAGATATGGTGTGATCGCTATCGTGGGAGAGTGAAGGGAAGTTGGGAGACACTACGAGCAAAATTCTGTCTAACCTTTTTCCCTGAATCTCGGGTCGCTGACCTTCGAATCGAGATCCTTACCTTCAAACAAAGGGAAGGAGAATCACTAGGGGCTGCTTGGGCTCGATTTACCTATCTTCTGGCCTCCGGTCCTGATCTAGGGATCTCTGAACCCATCCTTCTAATACATTTTAGAAGAGGTCTCGAAATCGAATCAGCCAAATTCCTAGATTCGTCCTCAGGAGGATCTTTCACTCATTTGACACCTAGTGAGGGGAGGGCCATTCTAGACAAAATTCTAGAGAACACCCCTTATACTGGGATCTATGATGAATTCCCGGAAGAAATTCCTGAGGAGCCCATAGAAGAGACATCCGCGTCGGAAGTGAGGACCCGGTGTGTCCGAGGACCGGTGGATGGTCGCTTCCTGGTGTGATGAGTGATTGACAACGTGGTGTGGATTGACGTTTCCCTTGGCTCAAGTATTGCAGGTGTAGAATGCGGCTTGGTTGCATTGGTGCAGGTGAAGAACAGGCGCGAAAGGTCTTAGCCATGGCGGCCTCCGAGGAGCGGAGAGACAAGTAGGCTTGGTTCGAGGGACCCGGTGGCCGGTGGATCAAGTGAGGTTCACATGCTGGCAAGAACGAGCAAGGGGACATGGTTCCGGTGCGAGGTAGCGGCTCACAACCGAAGCTCGTACGCGGACGTGAAGCCGGCGCAAGGTGGCGGCTAACAACCGAAGTTTGCGCGTGGGGTTTGGTGATTTGGCCACAAAATCATCGGTGGACGGTTTCCCTTGGTTTGGGCCTCAAAACCAAGGACCGAGGACTCGACGTGGCGAAGATGGGCTGTTGGGCTGCTGGGCTGTATGTACCCGGCAGTGCTGAGTTGAACAACTCGGCAGTGCCGAGTACATGCACCCGACTGGGCTGGCCCAAGAACGGCGTCGAGGAGCTTCGATCCGGAGGACACGCGGCGTGACTGCAAGGCTTGCGTCGGAGGGAAGCTAGCTTGCAGTGGAAGGTGCCCGAGCCGGAAAATATCTGAGATCAAAATGTCAAATTTGCCCCTGAGGGGTATGTATCACTTAGGGGTAGTTTAGTCTTTAGGACACCACCACTTGGACTACTAATAGGCCTCTTCAGGGCTGGTGGCTGTCAATCTCTTTAGTTATCTTTTATTTGGCTTGTTTAGTTTTCCTCTTCCCTTCATCCTCTCCACCTAGAACTACTTCGAATCATTCCTAGTTTGTATAGGTGAATTCATGGTTATGTGATTGAGTTTGTGCTGTTCATCTTTGTGCCATGATTTGATTTCCCGAGCTCCTTCATCCTTTTCTATTTTCGTGGGTATTTTCGGAGCTATTTTTGGGGGATTTTCGTTCTTCTCTATCTAGGGCGTTTTCTCTCGGATTCTTTGGGGGATTCACGTATGAGTGCCTTGTGCCTCTTTTGCTGGTGATCTTTTGCCCCCAAGTGCCGAGAATCGCTTTGGATTTGAGATTTTCGGGATGAACTTTCTTGTGTCCACCATGCTTGTTCTTGGATCTTCTCTCTTCCTTGTTCTTGTGCTTGGCGCGGTACTCGTCCTTGGGACGGTGCTTGTGGTCGTCTCGCGGGCGGTGCTTGCGGTTGTAGTCGTTCTGGATCTCCTCGGGGCACTCGGCGATGAAGTGGCCCATCTTCCCGCATCTGTAGCACGTACTCCCGGCACGCCTCGAACCCTTGCGGTTCTGGTACATCCGCTCGAACCTCCTCGTGAGCAACGCGAGATCCTCCTCGCTCAGCACCACATACTCTTCATCTGGAAGGGACACAAGAGAAGACAAAGCAAAGTGTCTAGGAGTGTTAGCATGTCCATATCCAGAGCCACCGACTAGAGCCAGACTATGGGGATCAGTCGGACTCTTAGCCTTGGCAAGCAGCTATCTGTCCACCTCGGAAGACTTCAACTTCGAGAAAAGCTCATCAACAGAAAGAGTCTCATAGTTTGCCGACTCCATGATCGCCTCAACCTTGGCACCCCACACGGATCTATCAAGTGCTTGCAGGAGCTTGATAGCTCGGTCATGATCCGAGTATGGGAGCACGGTAATGTTGGCTTTCATGTTGTTGACAATCGAAGTGAAACGCTGAAACAAAGCATCAACCGACTCTCTAGGCAAATGCGCAAATTCTCATATTCTCTCCTGTACATCGAGAAAAGCCTAGCCTTGACATGGCTATCACCACCATGGGCTACCTTGAGCTTCTGCCAGATCTGGCAAGCTAGGTCCTCGCCCAAAACACGCTCAAACTCCTCGGCGGACAAGGCACGGAACAAGTAGTCAACAGCTCGGGCATTCGCCTCAAATCTATCCTCTGCATCCTGGGCATCTAAGTTGGTGGGATTGACATAGTTTTCATCTTTCATCACATCCCACAGCAACTTTCCTTTGCCTCGCAAGAAAGCGCCCATACGCGAAACCCAGTTCGGGTAGTTCTTCCCATCGAAGTGCGGAGGCCCGGAACCCCGATCTTGGTACGCTATCTTTGGATCTTAGACTGGTTAGAGTCGCAAAGACCCGTATCTGGCTCTGATACCAATTGAAGGACCGAAACGGCGACCAGAGAGGGGGGGAGTGAATGGGAGCCGATAAAAATCTTTCCAACCGATCCGGCTATTCTCCCAAAACAACTCCGAAACCTCCGAGAGCAATCTTGCCAAGATCACGTAGCCACTGTCAAGCTACTGACCTTAGGAACAAGAAACAAGCAGCGGAACTCGAACCAATCGAAACGAACACCAAAACGACCCGAAACGCGGCTCGATCTAACACACCCAGAGGGGGGCGGTTAAACCGCCCGGCCGTGGGTGGCTCGGGAAAAAGTCAAAACAAAAGTGGATCTCCAAACCGCTTGAGCTCTTGAGGCGATATTTTGATCAGATGATCTAGACCTTCAGTGGAGTGTTTTCCCAAAAGATCTCGGCCTCTAACTCAGTACAACTCCCGAAATCGCAGATCTCGCGAAGAACACCATGACCTCGAGTTCATCCCGAAAATCTCAAATCCAGAGCGATTCTCGGCGTTTGGGGGCAAAGGATCACCAGCAAAAGAGGCACAAGGCACTCATACGTGAATCCCCCAAAGAAATCCGAGAGAAAACGCCCTAGAACAAGAAGAACGAAAATCCCCCAAAAATAGCTCCGAAAATACCCACAAAATAGAAAAAGGAAAGGGAGCTCTGGAAATCAAATCATGGCACAAAGATGAGCAGCACAAACTCCATCACATAACCATGAATTCACCTATACAAAACTAAGAAAGATTCGAAGTAGTTCTAGGTGGAGGGGATGAAGGGAAAACTAGTTCAAAGGAAAAACTAAAGAGATAACTAGAGAGATAGCAGCCACCAGCCCTGAAGGGGCCTATTAGTAGTCCAAGTGGTGGTGCTCTAAAGACTAAACTACCCCTAAGTGATACATACCCCTCAGGGGCAAATTTGACATTTGATCTTCAGATATTTTTCGGCTCGGGCACCTTCCACTGCAAGCTAGCTTCCCTCCGACGCAAGCCTTGCAGTCACGCCGCGTGTCCTCCGGATCGAAGCTCCTCGACGCCGTTCTTGGGCCAGCCCGGGGGGCGGTTAAACCGGCCCTGGGGGGCGGTTAAATCGCCCCTGTCAGCCCACTCGGCCCAGCTGCCCAAGTTCGCCTCGTCGAGTCCTCGGTCCTTGGTTTTGAGGCCCACACCAAGGGAAACCGTCCACCGATGATTTTGTGGCCAAATCACCAAACCCCGCGCGCAAACTTCGGTCGTTAGCCGCCACCTTGCGCCGGCTTCTCGTCCGCGTACGAGCTTCGATTGTGAGCCGCTACCTCGCACCGGAACCACGTCCCCTTGCTCGTTCTTGCCAGCATGTGAACCGCACTTGATCCACCGGCCACCGGGTCCCTCGAACCAATCCTACTTGTCTCTCCGCTCCTCGGAGGCCGCCATGGCTAAGACCTTTCGCGCCTGTTCTTCACCTGCACCAATGCAACCAAGCCGCATTCTACACCTGCAATACTTGAGCCAAGGGAAACGTCAATCCACACCACGTTGTCAATCACTCATCACACCAGGAAGCGACCATCCACCGCTCCTCGAACACACTGGGTCCTCATGTTGTTATATGAGAACTCAGCGAGGGGCAAACATTTATCCCAATTCTTGTCAAAGTGTATGACACAAGCTCTCAGCCTATCCTCCACTATCTGATTAACCCTTTCGGTTTGGCCATCTGTTTGGGGGTGGTACGCGGAACTGTGGATTAGCTTTGTTCCTAGTGATTTATGCAAGTGCGCCCAGAAGTGGGATACGAACTGAGGACCTCTGTCTGATATGATGGTTTTGGGCGTGCCATGAAGACGATAGATTTGGCTGAAATAAATGTCAGCATACTCCTTGGCGGTGTAGGTGCTGTGGACTGGAATAAAATGTGCGGTCTTGGTAAGTCGATCGACAATAACCCATACAGAATCATGTTTCTGGGAAGTGAGGGGCAATCCAACTATGAAATCCATACTTATATCTCCCCATTTCCATGAGGGTATTGGGAGGGGTTGTAACATTCCAGCTACCTTAAGGTGACTGGCCTTAATTCTTTGGCAAGTATCGCACTCCGAGACGTACGTGGCAATGTCCCTCTTCATTCTTGTCCACCAAAAATTTTGTTTCAAATCTTGGTACATTTTGCTGCTCCCTGGGTGAATGGAAAATTTGGAGAGGTGGGCCTCATCCAAGATTTCCTTTCGGAGTTCCACGTGTTTAGGTACCACTAAACGTTCCCCAAAATGCACGACCTCCTTCTGATCCAGTCGGAAACAACGATACTTCTCATCCCCTGCAGAAAGCCTTTCTTTAATGATCCCAATGCATTTATCCTGAGATTGAGCGGCAGCAATCTTGTCGTAGAGAGTTGGTTCTAAGGAAATGTTATTGAGTGAGCCGTGAGGAACAATCTCCAGGCTAAGCCTCCTCATTTCTGCGCATAGAGTCCGGTTGTAGTTTTCGGCGGTGAGACAGTAGCAATGTGCTTTCCGACTCAACGCATCGGCTACAACATTGGCTTTTCCCGGATGGTAGAGTATCTCCGAGTCATAATCCTTGACCAATTTCAACCATCTACATTGCCTCATATTCAGATCTGCCTACGTAAGGATGTACTTGAGACTTTAGTGATCGGTATACACTTTACACTGTGCTCCCATGAGGTGGTGTCTCCAAAGTTTTAGAGCATGGATCACGGCTGCTAATTCGAGATCGTGGGTAGGGTAGTTCAACTCATGTGGGCGAAGGGCTCGAGAAGCATAAGCAATGACTCTGTTATCTTGCATGAGAACACATCCCAACCCGGTGCCTGAAGCATCGCAGTAGATGTCATAAGGCCTCGCGTTGTCAGGCTGTGCCAGAACGGGGGCCGAAGTAAGGAGTCGTCTCAAAGTGTGGAAAGCTTCTTCACACTTTTCTGTCCATTTGAACTTAGCTCCCTTCTTGAGTAGTTCAGTCATAGGCTTAGCTATCTTGGAGAAGTCAGGAATAAAACGATGGTAGTACCCTGCTAGACCAATGAAACTACGGATCTGGTGAGCGGACGCGGGAGTTTCCCAATCCATGACCTCTTGCACTTTCCCTGGGGTCCACTGAAATGCCTTCATCAGAAATTGTGTGCCCGAAAAACTTGACACTATTGAGCTAGAATTTGCATTTCGAGAACTTGGCGTAGAGCTGATGATCTCTAAGTGTTTGTAGAACAATGCGAAGATGCTCAGCATGTTCTTCTTCACTTTTGGAGTAGATCAAGATGTCGTCGATGAAGACCACGACGAATTTGTCAAGATAGGGCATGAAGACCGAATTCATGAGATACATAAAGTAAGCCGGCGCGTTGGTGTGTCCAAAAGACATGACCAGATGCTCATACAAACCGTACCTAGTAGAGAAGGCGGTTTTTGGAATGTCGCAAGGGCGGATCTTGATTTGATGGTACCCAGAACGGAGATCAATTTTTGAGAAGACTTTCGCACCAGCCAATTGATCGAAGAGAATGTCAATGCGGGGTAAGGGTATTTGTTCTTGACAGTCACTGCATTGAGAGGGCGATAGTCCACGCATAACCTCAAGCTTTTGTCCTTCTTTTTAGCAAAGAGGGTCGAACATCCCCAAGGTGAGGTGCTAGGTCAGATAAAGCCTTTTTCAAGCAACTCTTGCAATTGCGTTTTCAACTCTGTCAACTCTATGGGTGACATCCTATACGGTCGCTTGGATACAGGAGCAGTGCCCGGTTGCAGCTCAATAACGAACTCAATGTCCCGGTCAGGGGGCATGCCTGGCAAGTCCTCTGGAAAGACGTCGGGGAACTCGCAAACCACTGGAATATCCTCAAGCCTAAGCTCAGCCAATGAGCACAGATGGGAACTGGCGTAGACCTTGTGTGGCAGATAGAGATCGGTGTGGCCTAAGAGTGGTGAGTGTATTTCCACTACCCTTTCAGGAATATCAAGTATGACCCGGTGTTTAGTCATCCAATCCATTCCCAGAATGATATCCCCTCCAACTTCACATTTATCAAGTGAGTCTTAAAATTTTTACTGCCCAACATTATGGGTACTTGCTGTGCAATTAAGTTTGTTGAAATTTTTCCACCTGGACTGGTGATCAAGTATGGGGTGGCAGTACCAGAAAGATTCAACCCACATCTTTCACTGAACTTCGCACTTATAAAACTATGCGTTGCACCGAAATCAAAAAGTATAACTGCAGGTTGATTGTGGACAGAAAAGGTACCCGTCATCACTGGCGCCTCCTCGGGAAGATCCGTGAGAGTGGTGAAGTTGATTCTTCCCTGACGGACTTGTACCGTCTGCCTTCTTCCCTTGCCCTGATTCTGCGCCTGTCCTTGGTTCCGCTGTTTGTTCTGGGGGTAGTCCTTGTAATAGTGACCCGTCTGTCCGCACTTGAAACAAGCATTCCCATTGCTTGGACGAGCGGGGACTTAGTAGCTGGGGCGTGGGGCGGCGGGCTGCTGAGGAGCAGGGAAACGAATCTGATTCTGCTGGGGTGGCCTAATGGTCCAACGTCCCTGCTGTCCTGGCCTCTGGGGGTTGGAGGTAGGAGTGTTCTGAACAATCCGGAACCTCTGATTTGATGGAGCAGCCTGAGTCATAGGGGCCTTTCTCTTCTTCTCGGCTTTAAGGGCAGCAATGGCATCTTCTTGAGTAATGGCTAGGTTGACTAGGCTCGTTGTAGGTAGCAGTCCGGATAGGGTTCAGGCGTTCCTTGAGCTTGGCACTGAGGCCTCTGCGAAAGCGGTCCATTTTCTTTTGATCCGAGTCAGCGTGGGTACCAGCGTATTGGCATAGGTTGTTGAAGGTGTGTGCATACTGTGACACCATCCTAGTGCCTTGAGTCAATGCCAGGAACTCATTCAACTTCCTCTCAATCATGCCTTCCGGAATATGGTGAGCTCTGAAGGCGGTCTTAAAGTCTGCCCAAGTCACCACAGTGTTCTCAGGAAGGGTGGCTAGGTATTGCTCCCACCAGATAAGCGCGGGTCCTCTGAGTAGCTGGGCTGCAAACTTGGCCTTGCTCTCCTCTGAGCATGGTAGTGCGAGCACGGAGAACTTGGACTCCACAGAGCGAATCCATGCATCGGCATTGAGCGGGTCAGCTGCTTCACTGAAGGTGGGTGGCTGAGTGCTCAAGAACTGCTCATAGCGGGCAACGTAGGGCTGAGCATCATGGTGTCCCCCTTGGGTGTTGCTGCATCAGCTGTCGCTGCACATCTAGCATCTCCCGCATCATTTCCGTTTGGGTGACGAAAAACGCCTCCATCGGATTTTGTGGGGGCTGCGGCAGCGGTGGCTGGTTTGCTTGGGTGCCACTGTTTTGCCCGGCGGTGAAGTTGGTGCAGCGAGTTGAGTCAACCATCTACAAAAATCATTTACTCATCAGCCACATGATCTTGGAACTCGTATACCAGGTAAACAAGGCAATCATGTGCGAAATTAGTAAACATTCATCGCAGAGTTTTCCTGATCAGCAAGGCTGTCAGAGGAGAAAATTCATATCTCCCAGGTTACACGCCCAAAAATTATGAATTTGTGCCAGCAGCTAGAGAATTTAGAGAGCTACAACTTTCGTGTTACGCTCCAGGTCTGATTCGTAATCTAGCTAGGGCGAAAAATTCGAAGTCCACGCTTCTGTTTTTGCGGTTTTCAGAACGGCCGAGGCTCACCAAATCGTACATAACTTCCCCAATTCTTAACCAAAAGGGCTGAAATTTTGCGAGCATCATCCTTATGAAATTCCTCACAACTTTGGTATTCATCATTTAGCCTAGAAATGAGAAATGCAAGCATTAAAATTCAAGTCACAATCAGCTGCAGAGTTTAGCTGTTACAACCATATCGGATCGACAAACTCTAGGGTCAACTCCTACCCTAAATTACATCATGGTCAAGCTGCACAAAAGATATACTCAACTCGAAGCTAGCCTATTACATCACTATCCAAAAGTAGGCTATGCTGAGGAGTAACACTGCCAAACATCTAGAAATCGTCGAGGTTGTTGACCGAAGCCTCACTCTCGGCGGGTGAACCGGGTGTCGTGGGTAGAGGGGGCAAGTCACTGAGGGTATCCGTGCCGGACATACCCTGAACCTCCTCGGGGTCTACCTCTATCTCCATGGGCTCCTCCTCCTCCTCATCTACCATCTCTACGTCCTGCTCTAGAGGAACCTGCTGCTGGAGTATCCCGATGTGCTGGTGAGCGTCCTCAACGTCAAGGTGGAGGTCGTGGACCTCGTCCTCTAGCTCTCGAACACGGTCAACGAGCCCAACCCGCTCGTTATACAGCGAGTCTATCTCCTCCTGCATCGCCTCGATCTGGCCTAGGTGGGTAGCACGCTCCTCCTGCATCTCGGCCATCTGTGCCAAGTGAGTCTCTCGCTCCTGTTGAAGGGCGGTGACCTGTCCAAGTAAGTCACCAATCTGAGCCTGGAAGTTAGCCATAGCCATGTCTGTGTCGGCTGCCTCCAGGGTCAGAGTGGTGTAGTCGTACTGAAACTGTCGGAAGGACCGGTAGGAAGCCATGCCGTACTCAACCGAGTCAGCCAGTCCTCCCTGAAGCAGTGTAAGAAGCCTGGAAAATGTGTTCACATACCGCGCTAGTCCCTCAGCGGTAGGAACAGCACTAGTCCACTCTACAACTGCCCTCACGTGAGCTCGACGCTCCAACCAAGCTGGGTCGTCGGGCTGTGCGGTAGGAAGCAACCCAAGTGGGGAAGTCATCGCCTCCACGGGGCGGAAGTCACAAAAGACGTTCAGCACCCGCAGTGATGAGGACATCACCGGTACATCTACACAAGCAGCACCTTCACCCTAAGCACCACCTTCAGGGCCAATCACTCGGGCTCGTGCAAGAGAGTTGAACTACGTCATGGTGCTAAAGAATGAAGGATATGTGGCTGGATTCGGACTGCGCACGAACGTCAACTTGTGACGGCCTCCACGACTTCATCCGGACTCCGTTTTGGGCAATCAAGTACTTGATGGAAAGCTTATCAAGTCTACTTTCAGGTGGATCCGGATTCACCTTCATATCTTCACCGAGGCGGCCGCAATCGTCATCTTGAGTCGGACAGTTTTCTGTCCAAGGTGCTGCGCCACCTTATTTTGGCCCAATGGGCCGTGTATCGAGTTGGGTCCATTAGGGACGCGTCCTAGGGTTGTAGCACGACCCCAACTCCCTTGTGGCCGTGCTATTAAACCCTATAGCCGTCATTAGCATCCTCGAGTTTTGTTTTACATCTAGCTTTAGCTACACCGAACACGCACAAATACGTGCTGTCCTCGTGTGATTCAGAACTCCACCTTCGAGTGATATTAAGATTGCTCGCCTTCTTTTTCTTGTTCGTTCTTTGATTGCGTACAGAAAGTTCTGATCTTGATTGCAACAGGGTCGGTAACCACAGGGAGTTGGTTCAGCGATTGCATTGGTGCTTCGGGTTCGCTCGTCGTAGTCGGATCGTGAGGGTCGACTTCCACCAAATCAAAATTATCCTCCACTCACCGAAAGATCGGGCACTTCAGCTCTATCAAGTGGTATCAGCTTTCCAGGTTGATCGGTGAGTTTTTATCGAGTGTTGTTCCATTACCTACAGTCCATAAAACCCAAAAAAAATTCAGGTTAGACCATTGTCCCAAAACCTTTCTTCGCCTTGCACTTTCTTTCAATAATTTGCGTTGTTGAATTTGTGTGCATCGCGTTAATTTGTTGCTGGTCACTTTGTGCTTCCACCGCTTTCCATCTCCACCACCGTCGCCGCCGTTGTCCTACCTCGCCACCAGCACCACCGCCACCGCAATCATCATCACCACCAGCGCTGTTACCCCCTCCAACCGAACCCAACTCGGTTTCGTTTTCCTTCCCCAAGCCGCACTCCACGCGCCGCTGATCCAACCGAACCCTACTCGGTTTCGTGTTTCTGTTTGAGGAAAGAGAAAAAAAGGAAAGAAAAAAAAGAAAGGAAAGAAAAAAAAGGAAAAAAAACAAAAAGGAAAGTTCTGAGAAGAAAGACAAAGGAAAGAATTACAAAAAAAAAAAGGAAAGAGCAGTTCGTTTTGGAAAGTTCGGTTTTTCGTTTGGCTGTTTTGTGTCGTTATGAACACCCGTTTCGGGGCACCCAGCGTAGCGCCGGGTGAAGCCGGTTTCAAGGCAAAAAACGCCGTTTACACAGCGTAACGCGGCCCGAGAGATTTTCCGTTTCTGCAGCCCACTTCCTTGTTGCCTTCCCTTGATCCATCGCGGGTGGCACTTGTTACCAGCAGCTTTGTTACGTGTTTAGCACTATTATTCAGCTTTGCATTTATTGTTTGATTGTGCTAATCCTTGACTTGAGTGCAGCCTACCCAGAACTACACATATTCCTACGACGAGCAGACTTTTGTTTCTCCAGGCAATCGCTGCTCCAATCTTTCACAGGTGCCACTTGTTGTCTGCGATCGCCCCTGTTGCTTGGTAAGAACGGATAAGAACTTGACCGCAGCATCTTTGTGAGCTTTCCACCCACACCTTTGTTGTCGTAGGATCTGTTTTTCTTGTGTTTGCACTAACCATGTCAGGACACGACGACAAGATGGACTCCAAGCTGCAAGGCATGCGGGCAGACCTTGATGGACTTAAAGACGACATAAAGACGCTGCACGAGAAGGTTGATTCCACGCTCTCTTCATCCAACGAGCATCTCGACCAGCAGGACCTTGCTCAGACAGCCGCCAAGTGTACATTTGACACCTTGACGGCCCGGCTTGATGCGATGAACACGACGCTCAAGACGATGAACGCGACGCTCACGGACTTGCAGAAGGGCTATGGTGGTGACACGGAATATGAGGATGGAGACCGCCAACCTCGTGCCCGCTGTGTGGTACGTAATCCGGTTAATGATTCATTTGCGAAGATTAAATTTAAGATTCCTACTTTTAATGGCAAGTATGATCCTGCTGCATATCTTGATTGGGAGTTAGAGGTAGAACAAAAATTTTCACGTCATGATATCCCTGCTACGTCTCAAGTTAAGGCTGCTATTAGTGAATTTACTGAGTTTGCTTTAATTTGGTGGCGTGAATATAAACTGAAACATCCCACTGCTGTTCCATCTACTTGGGCTCAATTAAAAGCCGCTATGCGACATCATTTTGTTCCTTCTTATTATGCCCAAGATTTGCTTAACACCATGCAGCGATTCCAGCAAGGCCAACGATCCGTTGAGGAGTATTACCAAGAGTTACAAAAGGGTATGATTCGTTGTGGTTTATTTGAACAGGATGATGCTGCTATGGCACGATTTCGTGGTGGATTGAACAGGGAAATTCAGGATATACTTGATTATAAGGAGTATAATGATATGACCACGTTATTTGAATATGCTTGCAAAGCTGAACGTGAAGTGTAGGGACGCCGTTCGAAGACATATACAAACCCTTTTGCAGGAAGAAGCCCATCGTCCAGCTCTACATCTTCCACTCCAGCACCTTCTACACCTAACACTACACCGCGTGAGAAGACGACGAAACTTGCAGCACCTTCGACGAAACCTACACCAGGCACAGCTTCTTCCTCGGGACGTACACGAGATGTTCGGTGTTTTCGTTGCCAAGGCTTTGGGCACATGATTCGGGACTGTCCCAACACCCGTGCTTTGATCATATGTGACGATGGTGAGTACTCTTCTGCTAGTGATTCCGATGAACCTCACCATACTATGATTGCCACTAACCATGCAGATAATGAGGCGGTCCATGCTACTCCTAGTGACGCAGATAGGTATGAAAGTCTTGTTGTGCAGCGTGTTCTTAGTACACAGGTCGCCCCGCTAGAGAAAAATCAGCGACACACTCTTTTCCATACAAAGGGTGTTGTGCAGGAGCGGTCGATTCGCATCATCATTGACAGTGGTAGCTGCAACAACTTGGCGAGTACAGCGCTGGTAGAGAAGTTGTCCTTACCCACCCATAAGCATCTTCATCCCTATCATATTCAGTGGCTTAATGATGGTGGAAAGATTAAAGTAACACAGTCGGTACGTGTTCCGTTCTCCATAGGTGCCTATTCTGATTTTGTTGATTGTGATGTTATTCCTATGGAGGCATGTTCTTTGTTACTTGGTAGACCTTGGCAATATGATACTGATAGCTTGCATCATGGTCGTTCGAATCATTATTCTCTCATGTTTAAAGGTCAAAAAATAATTATACATCCCATGGCACCTGAACAAATTATTAAAGATGACCTTGCTCGAGCCGCTAAAAATGCTAAACAACTTGTACCATCACCTTCTGAAATCAAGTTGAATGCGCCTGTTTTATTTGCTACACGTGCTGATTTTGTTGATCTTTATGTTGATGAGCTACCTTGTTATGCACTTGTATGTTCTAGTGTGCTCGTTTCACTTGATGATGTACCATCTTTGGATATTCCCCCTGCGGTTGCTAACATTTTGCAGGAGTACGCTGATGTTTTTCCCAAAGATTTACCATCGGGACTACCTCCACTTCGTGGCATTGAGCACCAGATCGACTTCATTCCCGGCGCACAGCTTCCGAATCGCGCCCCGTACCGCACAAATCCCGACGAGACGAAAGAGATTCAGCGCCAGGTCCAGGCGTTGCTTGACAAAGGGTACATTCGTGAGTCTCTTAGTCCTTGCTCCGTTCCAGTGTTACTTGTTCCAAAGAAGGATGGATCGTGGCGTATGTGTGTAGATTGTCGTGCTATTAATAACATCACTATTCGTTATCGATATCCTATACCACGCCTTGATAATATGCTAGATGAGCTTAGTGGTGCCATTATTTTTACTAAGATTGATTTGCGTAGTGGTTACCATCAGATTCGAATGAAATTGGGCGATGAATGGAAAACGGCTTTTAAAACTAAATTTGGTTTATATGAATGGTTGGTTATGCCGTTTGGTTTGACTAATGCTCCCAGCACTTTTATGCGTTTGATGAATGAAGTTCTCAGGCCTTTCATAGGTTTGTTTGTTGTTGTATATTTTGATGATATCTTGATTTACAGCAAGTCTATGGAAGAGCATTTAGAACATTTGCGTGCTGTTTTAATGCGTTGCGTGCAGCTCACTTGTTTGCTAACATGGAAAAATGCATCTTCTGCACACAACGTGTTTCGTTTCTTGGTTATGTTGTTACTCCACAGGGTATTGAGGTGGATAGCAGCAAGATTGATGCAATTCGGGAATGGCCTACACCGACGACGGTTACGCAGATTCGGAGTTTTCTTGGGCTTGCAGGTTTCTACCATCGATTCGTACGAGATTTTAGCTCTATTGCAGCACCTCTACATGAGCTTACAAAGAAAGGTGTGCCTTTTACTTGGACTGATTCCCAGGAGCTCGCCTTCACTACATTGAAAGATAAGTTAACACATGCTCCTCTTTTGCAATTGCCTGATTTTGGTAAAATATTTGAGCTCGAATGTGATGCCAGTGGTATTGGGTTAGGTGCTGTTCTGTTACAAGAAGGAAAACCGGTTGCTTATTTCAGTGAAAAATTAAGCGGTGCTAGTTTGAAATATTCTACTTATGATAAAGAACTTTATGCTTTAGTGCGTACTTTGCAAACATGGCAGCACTATCTCTGGCATCGTGAGTTTATAATCCATTCTGATCATGAGGCTTTAAAACATATTCATACCCAAACTAATCTGAACCGTCGTCATGCTAATTGGGTAGAATTCATTGAGTCTTTTCCTTACATCATTAAACACAAGAACGGGAAGGACAATGTGATTGCTGATGCTTTGTCTCGCCGATATAATATGCTGTCACAATTGGATTTTAAAATTTTTGGTTTACACACTATGAAGGATCAATATGTCGATGATAATGATTTTAAAGATGCTTATAAACATTGTATGACTGGTAAACCATGGGGGAAATTTCACATGCAGGATGGGTTCCTGTTTCGCGCTAACAAGCTGTGTATTCCAGCTAGTTCGGTTCGTCTTTTGTTGTTACAGGAAGCTCATGGAGGCGGACTAATGGGACATTTTGGCATTTACAAAACGCTTGAGGTGCTGGCCACCCACTTCTTTTGGCCTCGGATGCGTCCTGATGTTGAGCGCTTGGTTGCACGATGCATTACATGTCAAAAGGCTAAATCACGTTTGAACAACCATGGTTTGTATATGCCTTTGCCTGTCCCTACTTTACCTTGGCTTGATATTTCTATGGACTTTGTTTTGGGATTGCCTAGAACTAAGAAGGGGAGGGATAGCATTTTTGTGGTTGTTGATAGATTCTCTAAAATGGCTCATTTCATTCCTTGTCATAAAACTGATGATGCTAGTCATGTTGCTGAATTGTTCTTTAGGGAGATTATTCGTTTACATGGTGTTCTTAAAACAATTGTGTCTGATCGTGATGCTAAGTTTCTAAGTCACTTTTGGAGATCTCTTTGGAACAAATTAGGCACTAAATTGCTGTTTAGCACAACTTGTCACCCACAAACTGATGGAAAAACTGAAGTGGTCAATAGAACTTTGTCAACCATGCTTAGGGCTGTTTTGGATAAAAATCTGAACCGTTGGGAAGATTGTTTACCTCATGTTGAGTTTGCTTATAATCATGCAACATATTCTTCTACAAAGATGTGCCCTTTTCAGATTGTTTATGGTTATATTCCTCGGGCGCCTATTGATTTATTTTCGCTTGATGCTGTGGACGCCCCACATATTGATGCCATTGAACATGTTGACCATATGATTAACCTACATGAACAAACACAACAAACCATTGCTGCTACTAATGCTAAGTATCAAGTTGCTGGTAGTAAAGGAAGAAAACATGTTACTTTTGAACCCGGTGATATGGTTTGGTTGCATTTGAGGAAGGATCGTTTTCCTACTTTGCGTCGTTCTAAATTAATGCCTCGTGCTGCTGGTCCTTTTAAAGTGCTAACCAAGATTAGTGATAATGCTTATGTCCTTGACCTGCCTGCGGAGTTTGGTGTTTCCACTGGTTTTAATGTTGCAGATTTGAAACCATATGCGGGCGAGGATGAGGAGTTGCCGTCGAGGACGACTTCAGTTCAAGAAGGGGAGGATGATGAGGACATCACCGGTACATCTACACCAGCAGCACCGTCACCCCAAGCACCACCTTCAGGGCCAATCACTCGGGCTCGTGCAAGAGAGTTGAACTACGTCATGGTGCTAAAGAATGAAGGATATGTGGCTGGATTCGGACTGCGTACGAACGTCAACTTGTGACGGCCGCCACGACTTCATCCGGACTCCGTTTTGGGCGATCAAGTACTTGATGGAAAGCTTATCAAGTCTACTTTCAGATGGATCCAGATTCACCTTCATATCTTCACCGAGTCGGCCGCAATCGTCATTTTGAATCGGACTGTTTTCAGTCCAAGGTGCTGCGCAACCTTATTTTGGCCCAATGGGCCGTGTATCGAGTTGGGTCCATTAGGGACGCGTCCTAGGGTTGTAGCACGACCCCAACTCCCTTGTGGCCGTGCTATTAAACCCTATAGCCGTCATTAGCATCCTCGAGTTTTGTTTTACATCTAGCTTTAGCTACACCGAACACGCACAATACGTGTTGTCCTCGTGTGATTCAGAACTCCACCTTCGAGTGATATTAAGATTGCTCGCCTTCTTTTTCTTGTTCGTTCTTTGATTGCGTACAGGAAGTTCTGATCTTGATTGCAACAGGGTCGGTAACCACAGGGAGTTGGTTCAGCGATTGCATTGGCGCTTCGGGTTCGCTCGTCGTAGTCGGATCGTGAGGGTCGACTTCCACCAAATCAAAATTATCCTCCACTCACCGAAAGATCGGGCACTTCAGCTCTATCACGCAGGGCAGCGAACTCCATGGTGTCAGTCAACCTGTGGCCTATCACCTCAGCATCGAACAAAGGCCACTCGGGGTGGTGAGGGTGTGGTGGCACGTAAACCCGGGTGATGCAACGAAGCACGCCATACTCAAGGTACTCGCGGCACGAGTAGAGGGGTGGTGAGGCGAAGCCGGTGGTGCTCAGAGCGTCCCACAAAATAGAGGGAAAACCCTCCCAAGCAAGGCACTCAGAGTGGAGAAAACCGTCCGCGCCAAACACAAAGTAAGTTGCGTCTGCCATCTGTAGAAGAGGAACCAAAGGAACCAAGTAAGAGTTGTGCAGAAGTAAAAAGGAGATCAGGACAGTGGTGGGAAAACAAGCGTAACTATGAAACTACCCAACCAAAAGCTCCCAAATTTCACCAGGCCGTTCTTAGGGTTGTTAACCACAAGTTTGGTATTCTGAGGTTGCTTTGGTTTTGAGTTTAAGATGGGTGAAACACTTAGTTCTTAACTGGCTGTCTGCCAGATTTTTCCAGCAAACAGGCAGCTATTGTTTTGGTCATAACTCCAGTTTTACTCAACCAAAAATTCGGAAATTTTTACAGACGATTGTTTATGAAATTATGAATAACTTTTATTTAAGGTGCCTAGCCCTCAGAGATGTGTTAATGACCCGAAAAATTTGGACCAGCAAGAAACACAGTTTTGCCAGACTTCTGGAAGTTTGTGGGATTCACGATTTTTATTTCCTTTTTGCCTCTAGTTGACTTAACAATTTTTAAGGTGATTAGCATGATGCAAAAGAACTAAAAACGTCCTCACAAATACCAAGAAGCCTTGGCGTACATAGTTAGTTGCCGGTGGCGAGGCACAATATACGTCTCTCCCTATAATAGCTAGTCGTTACTCAGACCATCATAATCCTAACGAGCGGAGTCAGTGTACCTGCAAGAAAACCATGAACCTTCCGTGCCAGCACGCCACGGAAGCGTCCCCATTCATTACCGTTCATTTATAAAAACGGTATCCATGCGTTCAATACTGCATGGACAGTGCATCTAGTCTAGGTCGTACGCTCCTTTTGAATAGAGCACACAACCCTTCGCATAACTCGTGATGCGGCATCATGCACATGTCTCGAACATGGCGAACAACCAGGATGATAGGCCCATTTCAATTAGAACCATACCATCAAAACCTTGCTCACATATAAAACATGTGGCGACTCATACACAACCGTAACGATAGGTTCCTTGGAATGGAGATCCTATCACCCTTCGTGCACGCGGGGCACGGAAACCAGCGCACGTATAAAACACGTGGGCAAAGTGTGCTGGACAGGTTAGTCAAATACACCATAATTAGCAAGCCACCTGAAACAACCCGAAATTCCCTCTAGGGCTTCACGGTCTAGTTAATCCTTAGCGATCCAACGAGTTTTCACAAGGTACTAGTTGGTCAAGTTTTATTCCGAAACAAGTGTGTCGAGACCGTGCGAACCTCTGGTGTACGACTTTTTGCTCTGATACCAGCTGTGGCAGAACCGCTCAAATTAATCCGGCCTAAGTGCGCTAACCTTCCATTGGTCGTCATGCAATTAAATTTGAGTAATCTGACAGTCTGTCGGGTCGAGCCCGATGCAACCACGAACAGTTACCTCGATTGAAACAAGTCATACAAATACCCACTCGAAGGTGGATCCCAGAGATTACAACAATCCACAAGTATTAGATAGGTCCCACTTGAGGTAATTTATTACAAACCAAGTTCAGTGCATAAAGTAACTGTTATTCAGAGTTTTGAAAGCAGCGGAAAACAACTAATTTATTCGAATGGAATGACGTCACGTGAAGCCGTCGTGACATCACTCGGAAGCATCCTCGTCCCACATGACAGTCCAGCCAGGAGGAAGGGTGGTTGGCCAGGTAAGACCTGCAACCATCTCCTCAAGAACACTACCTGAAAATGTTCAACAAGCAAGGCTGAGTATACTAATACTCAGCAAGACTTAACCGTCGGGTGACAGCTACATCACCAACTTCTAGACATGCAAGGCTTTTGGCTGGTGGGTTTGTTTTGCCAAAGAGCGACTAAGGGTGGATCCTTACTTTCAATATTTTAGCATCAAATTCTAGTTAGAGTTAACCATTCTAAGTAAGCAACCTGTACTAACCAAGCAGGTGGAGCAAGCAATTAAACAAGCAGCAAGTTTATCATCATCATGTTCCACTTTCATTACTCGGTGCGGCAAGAGATCAAGTAGTCTCATTAGCTGCGAGAAAAAGACAGTTCGAACCGATTTTAACCTTGCAAGGTGGATACTAAACACACGAAAAAGCATCAACCCCGAGGGTCAACACTAACCAGGTCGTTCCCATGTCTTCTGGGTTTGTTAATCCGAGCCCACTCCCCTTGGACACAAGCCTTAGCCGGTCATACTTCGCGGCCGTAGGACATGGCGACAGGGGGATAAATCCCAGGGCGAGAAGGACAAGGCCACACCCCCTTCCGAACAGGTACTAAACTTACCGGTCCCATGCCCAAACAAGTGCTTAGTGCTTTCAAACACTTGACCAACATCGCCGGCACACTTCGACCTTAGCAACTTTCCATAAACAGACGGGGCATCTACATGACCAAAAATCCCGTCCGTCATCCTTATGATTCCAACATAAGTAAAGCAGTTGATCCCTATATCTCGCGAGTGACAGAAAATCACTCGACTTTTACCGGGTCCTTATAGCGGGGCAGCTATCGACCTATCATACTAGTATTGCATAGCATAGGTACCTAGGATCATGCAACTAGGGTTTCAATTCAACTCCTGAACGTAAATGCACAGGCAAACTTAACAAACATAGTTGCATATATTCAAAACATGGGTCATGCTCCGGGGCTTGCCTTCGGGCACAGTGTTAGCTTGGGAGTCCTCGGCAGCAACGTTCGGGTCTTGCTCGACCTGGACGGCGTTCACCTCGCCTTCAGCTTGGCCTTCTCCTTCAGCGGGGACCAGCTCGTAGTCTCCGTCAGCGAGGGCAGGTTCTACACGAATGCATATGCAATAAGAATATGATCTTATGTCGAGTCATCACAGTTGCACGATGATGAACCCGGGTGTATTTAGTGACACATTCACCTGGACAAAATTTGTCTGATCTTCCGTTTCTTTAACAAAGGTTGTAATTACTCTTTAAAGTATTTGGGGTCTGTCGATGGTGATTGTGTACACATATATTATTTATCTTTGATTTCACCACAAATCAGCAAGGGTGTGTGTGTGATGTTTTTAGTTTATTTAACCATTTATTGAAAATAACTTATTCTTATTTAACCCCTTTTTAGCAATGAAACTTTCATAAATTATTCTGGCAGTTTGGTTTACTATTATAATGTGAAAAATTACTGTGTGCTCTTTGTGGTTTACTTGATTTGCTGACCAAAATTTAAGCCAAGATCACGCATACATTTACCACAACAAAATAAACAAGAACAGCACACTATCATCAAGATTAAATCCTAAGAAATCACACTATCATCAAAAGGTCCTTAGAATTTTACCAGAGCCTAATCTAACCTAAACAAGCTCACATGCCAAAGGATAGCTCCAAAAGATCTAAAGATCCTTCTGTTTGAATTTAACAAGTTTAAACTGGTATGAATTAAAAGCGCAAGCTAGCCAGCTCAAACTAAGCTCTAACTTTTACCAAACATGTAGTCCGCTCAGCTCGTCCTCACGTAGACGACCATCAACACCACGCTCGACACCATCGTGGCACTGCGTTGACGCGATGAACACGACGCTCACGGAATTGCAGAAGGGTTATGGTGGTGACACAGAGCATGAAGATGGAGATTGCTGCGGTCATGTCCACCGCGTGGTACGTCATCGACATAATGATTCATTTGGTAAGATTCAATTCAAAATTCTATCTTATAATGGCAAATATGATCCTGCTGCATATCTTAATTGGGAGCTAGAGGTAGAACAAAAATTTTCATGCCATGATATTCCTACTAGTGCACAAGTTAAAGCTGCTATTAGTGAATTTACTGATTTTGCTTTAATGTGGTGGTGTGAATATACACTAAAACATCCCACGTCTATTCCAACCACTTGGGCTCTATTAAAAGCTGCTATGCGAGACAGATTTTCTCCATCATATTATGCTCGAGAGTTGCTTAATAAAATGAAGCGTTTTCAGCAAGGTCAACAATCCGTTGAGGAATATTACCAAGAACTACAAAAGGGTATGGTTCATCGTGGTTTCTTTGAGACAAATGATGTTGATATGGTACGTTTTCGTGGTGGTTTGAACCACGAATTTCAGGACATACTTGCTAATAAAGATTATGCTAATATGACCACATTGTTTGAATATGCTTGCAAAGCTGAACGTGAAGTGCAGGGACACCGCTCGACGACATATACTAACTCTTTTGCAGGACGAAACCCGGCATCCAGTGCAGATCCTGCTCTCCCTGCGCCATCCATGCCTAGCACTTCACCGCGCGAGAGGACGGCCACACCTACAGCGCCCTCGACCACATGTGCTCCACTCACGGATGGTGAGACCACTTCTGCTGTGCTGAATTTTTCCACACCTCATGCTATCATAGAGCAATTGTTAGTGGAACCATCTCTTGATGAATCTTTGTCACATGATGATTACTTGTTGTTCCTTGTGATAAAGATGAATTGATTGATCATGCTTCAGTTCTACATGTTTTGAAACCAACCATTTGTACTGAAAATAAACATGTTATGCATATTGCTAGCGCAAATGATGAGCTAAGATTGTTGTCTTCTTTACATACTTTGGGTTACATTGAAATTGATGATTTGTGTAATCTAGATTGTTTGCAAGAGAGACTTTTTCACAATGTTGGTTTGCCTTGGTTTGCTAAACACACTTACCATGTTATTGGCAAATATGACAACAAATGACAATATATGATACAGAGAGTCTACATTGGTTGCGATATGAGTACTCCTTTTGTTGTGAAAGAATATGATCAATTAGAGCACAGCCATACTACACATCCTAGTTTACATTCCTCTAGTTCTATTTTCATGAAACAAGTTTACTATAAAGAAGGGGAGCCTTGCTGGTTGCTATCTATGCCTGCTCTGTCTTTTGTTGGTACTAATCTTGTGCAGGATCGTGTTGAAAAACATCGTGTGTCGCCCGATCAAGAAGCATACATGCTTGCTAAAAGTTCTATGCGAGATAACACTTTCGCCAATCGGAAACATAGTGACATCCCTCCTCTTAATATTTTTGGTTTCTTTTGTTTTCGCAACCCCGTTCTCCTTTGTGTTGTGCATGATCGGTTTCAAGTACAATTGACGCCGAGGACGGCTTTTCGTCAAGAAGGGGAGGATGATGATGACATGACACACATGAAGAGTGTTAAATGCACATGGAAGGCATGGAGGACCAAAGAAGTTGATTGGGGACCAAGTACAACTATTTCCCACGTCTCCACCAGGCCACCACGTCACTTTTGGCCCATGGAAAGAAAGAGATTGAATCCAATACGTTTTGGAAACGCTGGATTCGGACTACAGGAAAGACCTGACTTTCGACGATGGCCACGACTTCATCTGGACTCCGTTTGGGGCGTTCAAGTACTTGAGGAAAGCTTATGAAGTCTACTTTCATATGGATCTGGACTCATGTCCATATCTGTCCCGAGGCTGCCGCAATCGTCAAATCATTGACGGAAGCTTTTTCTGTCCAGCTGCTGCATCGCCGTATTTTGGGTCGTTGGCCCGTGTATCGTGTTGGAGCCCATAGGGGCGTGACCAGGGGGTAGGCCATGACCTAACCCCCATATATTCTGTAGCCGCCACCACATTAGGGTTTGAGTTTTGTTTTACATCTACCTTTAGCTACATACGACACACACAAATACATGTTGTCCTCGTGTGATTCAGAACTCCACCTTCGAGTGATATTAAGAGTACTCGCCTCTTTTTTTTGTTCGTTCTTCGATTGCGTACATGAATTGATCTTCGTGATTAGGCTGATCTTGCTTCAACAAGGTCGGTAACCATAGGAAGTTGGTTCAGCGATTGCATTGGCGCTTCGGGTTCGCTCGTCGTAGTCGGATTGTGAGGGTCTACTTCCACCAAATCGAAATTATCTCCACTCACTGAAAGATCGGGCACTTCAGCTCTATCAACAAGTGTGCACCAACCACTCAAGGCATGGCAAGAATAAAGCAACATTTTATTCTAAGAAAATATGGGGGTGCTGTTAGAAAACAAACTTTGGGAAATCAAAATGAAATGGAAATTGCAGCATCCAGACTTAGACTAAGATAACGACACGGTTTAGGTCTAGTCATGACCATGGACTATGGCTCTAGCCTCGATGATCGTAGTAGTCCATCACTTCGAGTTCCAGTATGTTGGGCTCAAGGAATATTTTCAACTTGAGAACATCCCTGTCATTGTCAGCGTAAAGGAAAGCCTTCCTACTCATATACTATTAAGCTTCTCATGACCAAGTAAATAATTGCAGGAATCAAACCTTGCACTAAAGTACTTGATGTTGATTAGCTTGTCGTGTCATTGTATATGTTGCGGTAGGCCTTCTTCCTCCGTTCTCCAACTCAGCCAATTGATTTCATCATTTCGACTCCGGCTGATTGGGGGTCTATGTTTCACCTCTTGATCTCCTAATGGGAATGATGTTCAGTGTGCACAAAGTATCTCAGGTGATTGCCCTTCCTTCCCTCCTTCATGTCAGAATGTTCATGATATTCTGTCGTGCTGCAACCTAGGGATCACCAGGCAGCTCTTTCGCTCTATAGGGATATCGGGGGGGGGGGCATGTTTCCTACTGACAGTCAGAGGACGGTATGGAGTTGCAGCCCGACGATTTACTTCCAACTCACGATTGCACTTTAAGGGTAGAATGTGAGTCTCCATCTCCTTATCCACAATGAAGTGCTTCAACCAATATGGATGTTAATCCATGATTACCAAGATGCTCATCAGTCTTTTCACTGAGGCTGACTCAATGAGTCTAGCATCATGGGCTCCGCAAAGACTCTTAATGTGTTGTGCTTGGTTGGCCAGATGGCCTGTCTGTCCAACCTTAGCACAAGATTTATACGGAAGAATCCGTAGTTCACCCATATGGTCTTTGTACGGGGCGAATGGTCTTGTACGGGACGATCCGTACTTGATCTCCGAACTTTATCTCATATGAGAAGTCTACACTCAAGAATCTTGCGGATCTCACATTGCAGGTTGCAGCGGTGGAGTAAACCAGTATGATATGAATCCCATTGGTGAAATCTGAAAAGGTGAATGAATTTCTTCTCTCTGAGGGTGTAAATCCTTTCGTCTGAATGGAGTGACCCTCGAGAGAGTATCATCTCATATAATCAACCTTATATCCTTGGAGATGATATGCCACACGTTTTTCTCATTCTCTATGATTTTAAAACTAAATCTGTGAAGGAGCAGAAATCCAACGGAAGAGTTGTGGCTTGTCATCCTTCTTGATCAGGAGATATCTCAGTGTAGCATGGTCCATGTATGCTATTACTTTGACATCAATCAAGTAGGGTTTGCACTTGTCATGGGTGAATACCACTGCAGACAGTTCCTTCTCTGTTGTTATTGAGCTCTGGCCAATGCTTTAGATGATGAAGTTTTCTTGCATTGATCCAGCACTGTCCCGATTGTATGGTTGCTAGCGTTGCACATGATCTTGATAGGAAAAATCCAATCAGGAGGCTGTATGATGGGGGCTTGGGATGAATGTTTTCCAACACTCATGTCATCTCAGACCTTCTCTAACACTTCTCCCAATTCGGGACAAGGTGGGAGCCTTTGGATTCTCACGAACTCTATCCATATCCACGAGGCATAAACCAAAGGTGGTCCCATAGACTGAGAAATCATCAAGGAATAACTCCATGATGTTCTCAACAAGGACAAAAAATGTCCTCGATAAAGACAGAGATGACTGCTATCATACACCTCTGGTGCATTGCATAGACCAAACGATAAGGACAGGTGGAGGTAGATCAAAATTGGCATGTGTTTCGCTACTCGAAGTGGGTTGATCCATAGGTTCTTGCACGTGGTAAATTCTCACATGCAGATATGCCTTCCTTTGACTACCTCCCTCATTGCATCTTTCAGCCAAACGGTTGTTTGTCCTGTTCAAAGGGATACGATGGGTGTTGGGGATGATCCCCGTCTAGTCTGTAGAGAATACCTGAAAACGGACCGATACTTCTCTAAGACTGTTGCAGGCTGCCGAGCCTCATTCTCTGTCAGTTTATAACTAATGATGAATGCGTGCCGCAATTGTTGTGGAGTAAAGCATACTTAAGTCCATGGGGCAGCGGCTTCAGCTCAGGAAGAGACTGTTGCGGTCTTTCTTCTTCACTGAGCTTGATTGATCGTCCGTCTCTACGTCTCAAATATAATGATGAGTATCTTCAGCCAGGGTCGACTGAGCCTGCTCGTCTTGAGCTATACTCACTGCTTCATCCACGGGGTCTATCTCGCCTTCGCGATAGTATTCACTGATTGTGCGAAGCTGAGTTCACTGATCGTGCAAGACTGATCAGGATGTTTTCTTTGTCAACTCAAAAAAAAATGGCTTGACTATTGCCTGATCCAACAAGAAGATCATGTCACCTTCGAGGAACACTCTATTGCAACCCTTAGGCACAACTCGGATAATTCCCTTTTCTCCAACATCTGGCCGTTGATCCCTTTCATGTGCTTATGAAAGAATGATCGTGAACAACTTCTTGTGTGTCAGTCCCCTCAATAGGACAGTGGAGGGCATTAAAGCTACGATCGACTAGCTTCTGCTTCCTCCATCATTCCTTGCTCACAACTGCAGATAGACCCTCGATCTGCAGACGTGACTTCTGGAATCACTCAGGCCTTGAGCTTGCGCACCTAATGTGGCAGGTTCTTAAGGGTTCCCTTGGTCGGAGGACATGTGTTTGCTCACTTCCTATGGTTGGAGGTGGAGGATCTAATGAAAGAGTGAAGGGTTGCTGTTCTGTTCATGGGGGAGTCAGTTGGTGTGTACCAACGATTTGCATGAGCACCATACAAAACTTCTCCCAGGTGGGATAGAAGAACAGAAAAAATTCAACCTTCGATTTGATCCAATCTCCTCCAACTCCACTTGCACTCCGGTTGTCCCAAAGTTTTGATTCCCCCGTCACAGAAAAACGGGAAGAGTCCCACCTTGGTTCATTCCGGGTATGATAGGAGAGCAATTCTCCGTGTCTATTACAAGGATTGTGAACGAATGATGGCAACAAGATTGGGGTGGATCTCGAAGCCATCAGATAACGGGGTCAAAGGATGGTGGCAGTTCCAAACACTCGCAAAATGAAACCGTCGGATAGCTAGGAGCAGGGTATGCTCCATGTGAAAGGTGGTTATGGGGGTAAAGTGTACAGCTAGAAAAATCTAAACTAGTGTTGCTACCGTTCCCTGGCAACGGCGCCAGAAAAGCTTGTTGGCACTCCTTAGCCTAACCAATCCGCAAGCGCACGGAGACCGTTGTAGCCTTTCACCAGGGGAGTAAAACCTGGATGTCAAATCCAAAGAACGGTAGATGCGACTAGCCTAGAAATCTCTAACCGGACCCACCAGGGGAGGAAAGGAAAAGGGTGTAGAGGGCTTAACCTTAGTTAGCCACTCATTACCCCAGACAACCTATCTTAATCTAACCTGATCTGCTTTGACGGCTAGGGCGGGAGAACCACAGAATAAGGTGAAAAACGGAGGCTATCTTCGAGCCCTAGCAACTACTGTTATGAGTGCACTCGAACGTGGTGGAGTACGAGGATGCACGGGACTATCACCACCTGCCGCCTACCACAACTACTCCATGTGGTGCACACAACCCAAGGTAGCTAGCCAGCATAGGCACCACGCCTAAGCTATCAGCTACTGACCTCCACCCAACCGGAAGGGCCTATGAGGAATTCCCAAATGAGCATCGTTGTTACCCACGCAGACTTGAGATCCCGCAGATCAAAGATAGAAAAGATAACTTGCTGAAAGTAAAGAGTAAACTAGCGAGGTACTAAGGCAAGAGACCGAGGAACTTAATGAATATAACTCTGGAGCTTTATTCCTCGAGGGCGGACTGTTGAGGGAAGGCCGAGATGACTCCCGAACTCCCTCTACATGCTTGGCTGTCACCCAAGCACTCACCCACTACTCTCTCTACTCTACTCTAAGGTAGTGGACTACATCTTGAGCCTTCTCCAAAGGATGGTGTGTCTTGAGTGGGGGTGAAGGGCGCCTTTTATAGCCTCCCAAGCATGGAATCCTGCGTAATTGTCACGCCACCATCTTGCTTAGCTTCCACGCGAAAGAGGAGGCGTAACCGCCATGGAAGTAGGTCGGTCGGCCTCATCTAGGCCATTCAGCCTAGAACTGTTGCCATCTGGCACCGCCTTTTGTGTGGACACTCCTGATGATATCCTGAGGTCAGTAGTTGTTGGATTGGTGACGGTTGCGACAGTTGGAGGCCGAACGGCCTAGGGAAGGCCGGTCGGCCTGGCCCTGACTCCCCTCGGCCCTCTGTTGCACCGACTCGCTCATCGACGGTTGCATGTTGTCCCTTGAGGCGATTTTGGTTGCATTCAGTTGAAGTTGTCCGAGAATCCTACGTTGGTGGACCCTTCAATCCAACGTTGATCTCACGTCTCAGGGTGTTTGTTGATGTGTTAGTTATCCCTTGGATCAATGTCGTGGCCAGAGGAGGGGGTAGGAGACCGGTCGGTAACAAATGGAGCTCCAGACGAAGAAAACCCTTGACTAAATTCAGACGGTTGCTCAGCCGATTGGGTCTGAATCAGAATAGGTCTTCAGGTGTAGATCCTGTCGATGCATCTGAACCTGCCTCGGTAGATTTAATAGATGCCGCTGATGCATTAGATGTAGAAAAAGCAAGAGCTGATGCACTTGTAGTATTAGCAGAAGTGGATCCTGATGCGCCTGTAGCAAACCCTGTAGATAAAGAAGTCCTAGACCCATACATTGGAGAATAACCAAAAGGAGTAGGACCAAACATATTTGGAATTGACATGTAGGTTGGCCCTTTATATCCTTGAAAATCTTCCTCACGCAGGGTCTTGAGTACGACATTATGCACACTATTAGTTAATAGTCCTGATTGGTTAACAAAAGCATGATGCATTGTCGAGTTAATCATCCTTTGTAACTGCCCTGGTGACTAATCAATGGTAATCGTACGTGGACCAGGAAGTGGAATTTTTCTAATAGCTTCTCCTCTCTTCATTGCACAGTACGACTTAAAACATTCATCATAATACTGTTGCTGGTGCAAATAAAATTCCTTCTTCTGCTCCTCATTCAGATCATCATAAGTCACAAGGGCCATATTATCATGGCTTACTTCAAAGGTATTATCCTTATCCTTAAGATCACCTGAGGGTTTCTTTGGAGGCATCATGAGATTCTTTCTTCGTGTCCCACCAGGCGTGCCAAAAGTATGTTGACGCAAAAATCAGGACTTGACAGATGCGCGAACACACGAGAGAAGGCGTGGCCTTGAAAACCGGGGCGTGCCAGTCAATCTGACCTGTTGATTGATAAGGATAAAATCGGGGGGTTAAGAAATAGCTAGAGAGTCGATTCTCTCGTCAGTGAAATCGGATATAAGAGTATCGATTCCGATATGCAGTGAAACAGTTGAAAAAGTCAATTCTGATATTCAAACCGTAAGGAGTCGATTGAAGACTAAGCAATAAAAGATAACTATAAAAGCGATCTAATAAAGCTTCGCGTAGCAACACTTAGAACAGATTAAACAGCTATAAGATGAAATCGGTGATAAAGCCTTTAACAGAGCCGATTAGATCGTGTTCTAAGCTGGATAAGGGGTGGTAAAAGCTAAAAATAACAAGAAAAGACTTGTAGATCTAGCTGATATCGATAACTGTCAAATAAATCTAAACGAAGCAATAGCGATGCGCCTGGATGCTAAAGCTTAGAAATTACTCAGTAGGAGTAGAACTCATGAGCAGGCCTTGGGGATCGAAATCGCCTTAGCTTGCCCAAGAGATCCTGAATTCACGAGCAGGTCTTGGGGATTGAAATTGCCTCAACTTGCCCAGAAGAACTCAAAAGAAAAAGATTTGGCGAAGTCGCCGACTTGAAAGTAAATTGTGAGTAGTAAAGGTTTTGTTGTATTGATGTGTATGAACCTCTTCCACGATCCTCACGGTTTATATTTATACCCTAGAATTACAAACTTCTAGTCGATTACGACACAATTAAACCTGATGCAAAAGAAAGAAACTTCCTAATTGTAACGAACTAAAAGACTACTATCTAAAAGATACAAAGATCGGCCCAATCTGGCCCAATTAAGCCCATGAATCGGTCATCTCCTGATCTGTCTGCTTTGATTCTGCTTCTTGCCCCCCAGCATTCGATTCCGATTCAGAGTCTTCTCTTCATCTTTCCTTCTTGACGTCGATCCAAGACGTGTGAAAACAGTGTCAACACCTATCTCAGGCGAAGGTCGCTCCAATTCAAGTTCAAAAGGGTACCATCATGAACAGCATGGGGCATTGCTCTCAAAATCGTGCTATATTCATGATCAGCTCCAAAGATTTTGACGAAACAAATCGTTACAGGAGGGAGGCTCTCCTTGAACTCTCTATGCGCGTAAATAACACCCAAGAACAAGAAAAGAGGACTAGTCTAATCATCAAAAATTAGAAGCGCGCTGAGCGACGACACAAGGTCACTTTACGTAACAAAGCGAACAGCAAGAATCAGCAAGCACGGGCTAGCAAATATTACAACACCCCAATCATCAATGCTATGGAGCTACACTTCAAGCTATCTCTCATGCAACAGACAGCGGAAGTAAAGAAACTACTCGGGCTGCATCTATCATCATCAAACAACTCGATGGATCTGAGGATCCACAGGAGGAGGAAAGTGGCGACTCAGAGACACACCTACAAATCACATCAATAGAACAATATGACCCGCAAGACAACTGGAAAATTCAGCCTTAGGATGTCAGAGTACTCTAAAGAGGAAGCCAGTCGACGACGCGATAACAACAATCCAACGACTCAACGAGCTAAGCAAAAGCTCCAACTCAGCGGCATTTAAAGAAGCACTCAACAGGAGATGTACATTGCTCCCAAATCAGAAGCACTTCACCAAAGAATGCTATACATTCAAGAAAGCACAACACTGCTAAAAAATTGGCCTTTAGTGCCGGTCACAGGACCGCTTAGTACTGGTCACTGTGGCCGGTACTAAAGGTCTGGTACTAACGTGACGCACGTTAGTACCGGTCACAGCCAGCCGGTGCTAACGTACTAACCTGCGCCACCCCACGCGAGGCCTGGCAGGCAGTTTAGTACCGACTGGTAATACCAGCTTGTACTAACCTCTTTTTTTCTTTTATTAGTTTCCTTTTCTATTCTTTTTGGTTTTATAGGTATTTGTATGCGTATTTGTACCGAATGCAACTACGTACCTATACTACTGCATTGCACGTATTTATATTACGACGATATCGCATTAATATTATATATATACATACATGAATATATAGAGTTTACTACCCAATACTTGAAAGATCCAACAAAATACACGTTTTATTCTAGATATCACAAATTACACATGCATGCCAGCATATTTATCAACTGCTGCGATGCTTTCGTTGGGATCGCCATGGAATTCGCCGTCCTTATCAATGACTTCACCGAGCAGGAATCCGTAGATAGATTCTTGAATTGCCCTGACCCGAGCTTTCTCGATGAGATCTTCTTTCACATACCAATGTTGTAACATTTCCAAATGAAAACATGAGAACGAAAAGTAATGAATTGAAATTAATTACCAGAATTCATTGTGCTCACGTACCGCGAATGTTTGCAGCGTCATTTGCCCCTTTTCACTTACAAAGTCGTCGATCCACTCGCATATGTAGTATACACACAAGTTGTTGCCTTGCTCCTGTCTCATGCACTATGATGGGAAAATGGGTTATGGCATAGAATAAAAAAATTCATCATGAGGACCGGGTGTGTCCGAGGACCGGTGGATGGTCGCTTCCTGATGTGATGAGTGATTGACAACATGGTGTGGATTGACGTTTGCCTTGTCTCAAGTATTGCAGGTGTAGAATGCGGCTTGGTTGCATTGGTGCAGGTGAAGAACAGGCGAGAAAAGTCTTAGCCATGGCGGCCTCCAAGGAGTGGAGAGACAAGTAGGCTTGGTTCAAGGGACCCGGTGGCCAGATGGATCAAGTGCGTTTCACATGGTGGAAAGAACGAGCAAGGGAACGTGGTTCCGGTGCAAGGTAGCGGCTCACGACCGAAGCTCGTACGCGGACATGAAGCCAGTGCAAGGTAGCGGCTCACAACCGAAGCTTGTACACGGGGTTTGGTGGTTTGGCCAAAAGACCATCAGGTGGACGGTTTCCCTTGGTTTCGGCCTCAAAACCAAGGCCGAGGACTCGGCATGGCGAAAGCGGGCCGTGGGCTGCTCACCCAGCCTGGGCCGGTTTAACCGCCCCTCCCCCCCTCCCCCCCAGGGCCAGTTTAACGCCCCCCCCCCCCTCCGGGCAGGCCCGTGAGGCGTCGAGGAGCTTCGATCCGGAGGACACGCGGCATGATTATAAGGGTTGCGTCAGAGGAAAGCAAGCTTGCACTGGAAGGTGTCCTAGCCGGAAATATCTTCGATTCAAATGTCAAATTTGCCCCTAAGGGGTATGTATCACTTAGGGGTAGTTGAGTGATTAGAGCAGCACCACTTGGACTATAAATAGGCCCCCTAGAGGTTGGTGGCTGCTATCTATCTATCTCTCAAGTTTATTTTCCCTTGCACTTGAACTATTTTCCTTTAGGTTTTTCTATCTAGTTTTCCATAGGCTAGCCAAGTGCTTCATCAGTGAAATCTTCAAGAGGATAGGATGTGGGAGGATAGCTAGCCTCTTTGTAAAGAAGTTGACCTCATGATCTATGGAAGATTTGGCTTTCTTTCATCTCTACTTGTGTGATTTCTTTGTTCATCCCGTGGCTCCTTTTGGTCCTTTTGCAAGATTTTTGATTCCTTGTGTTTGAGGCCGTTTCTTTGTGGGATTGCTTGGGGGATTCATATATGAGCACGTGGAGACTCTTTTCCTGGTGATTTTCCCTCACAAAACGCAAAGAATCACTTCGGATTTGGGGATTTTTGGATGAACTCGGGATGGATGTGTTCTTCGTGAGATTTGAGATTCCGGGAGTTCTAGTGAATTAAAGGCCGAGATTTTTGGGGCATACACTCTACTTGAGGTGTACATCATCTCCCCAAAGTTTTGTCTCAAGAGCTCGAGCCGTTTGGGAGATCGGGTAGTTCGATTTTGGGTGTTGACTTTCGGAGCCCGTGCTCCCAGGCCAGGCCGGTTTAAACCGCTCCCAGGGAGGTTTAACGGCCCCTGTCTGGGAAGAGAAGGTTTTGTCTCGTTTTGGTTCGATTTCGATTCAATTTGCTCGATTTGGTTTCCGCTGCTGTGATCATGTTCCTAGGGTCAGTAGCTTCTCACTAGCTACGTGACCTTGGCTAGATCGTGTTGCGAGGATTTGGAGTTGAGTTGGGAGAAAAGCCGGATTCGTTGAGAAGAAATTTTTATCGGCTCCCATTCACTCCCCCTCCCCCCCCTCCCCCCTCCTCTCTCTGGTCGCCTAATCGGTCCTTCAATTGGTATCAGAGCCGGTTACGGGTCTTTGCGACTCTAACCAGTCTAAGATCCAAAGATTGTGTACCAAGGTCGGGGTTTCGGTCCTCCGCACTTTGACAGAAAGAATTATCCGAACTGGGTTGCGCGTATGGGCGCTTTCTTCCGAGGCAAAGGAAAGTTGTTGTGGGATGTGACGAAAAACGAAGATTATGTCAATCCTACCAACTTAGGTGCCTAGGATGCAAGAGATAAGTTCGAGGCCAATGCTAGGGCTGTCGACTACTTGTTTCGTGCTTTGTCGACTGAAGAGTTTGAACGTGTTTTGGGCGAGGACCTAGCTAGCCAGATTTGGCTTAAGCTCAGGGTAGCCCATGGTGGTGATAGCCATGTCAAGGCTAGGCTTTTCTCGGTCTATCGTAGAGAGTACGAGAACTTTGAGCAGTTGCCTGGTGAGTCGGTTGATGCTATGTTTCAGCGCTTTACTGCCATAGTCAACAACATGAAAGGCAACATCACCGCACTCCCATACACGGATCATGACAGAGCTTTGAAGCTCTTGCTTTCCCTTGATCGGTCCGTGTGGGGTGCTAAGGTTGAGGCGATCATGGAGTCGGCTAACTATGAAACTTTGAAAGTTGACGAGCTTTTCTCCAAGTTGAAGTCTTCTGAGGTTGATAGACAGCTTATTACCAAGGCTAAGAGTCCGACTGATTCCCATAGTCTGGCTCTAGTCGGTGGAATTTGGTTATGGACATGCTAATACTTCCAAATATTTTGCCTTGTCTTCTCTTGTGTCTCTTCCAGATGAGTAGTATGAGGTACTGAGCGAGGAGGATCTCGTGGTGCTTACCAGGAGGTTCGAGCGCATGTACCAGAACCGCAAGGGCTTGAGGCGTGCGGAGAGTACGTGCTACAGGTGCGGCAAGATGGGCCACTTCATCGCCGAGTGCCCGGAGGAGATCAAGAACGACTACAACCGCAAGCACCGATCGCGAGACGAGCACAAACACTGCTTCAAGGACGAGTACCGCTCCAAGCACAAGACCAAGGAAGAGAGAAGGACGAAGAACAAGCACGGTGGCTATAAGAAGAACAAGTCTCGAGCGATGGTGTCTGGTGCAAGCAACATCGACACAAGCTCCACCAACACTTCATCGAGCTCAAGCAGCGAGGATGAAGATCGCGGCCACCGCAAGGAGAAGAAGCACATGAACCGCAACTTCAACGGGCTTTCCTGCGTCGCTATGAACTTCTGCACCATGGCGCATGACTCCAACAACAAGAACGATTCCGACTCTGACTCCGAGGACAAGGTAATGACCGATCCCACCTCTTTGCGTAAGGAGATTGCTAGATTAGAAGAGTTGGTCGATAATCGTGATGATGTGCTTAGGAAGACCAACAAGGAGAAGAGAGAATTTAGGTCTTTGCTTGGAGAGTCTAAGGATAGGGTTGTGGAGCTTGAGGCCTTACTTTCTGAGACTGGAAAGAAGACGTTGGAATTTGAGTCTTTGCTTTGTGAGTCTGACAAGAAAGTGGCTGAGCTTGAATCTGAGTTGGCAAGTGCTAGAATAGAGATATGTGTATTGAAAGATGCCCCCATTGTTTCTGATGAACTTGAATGCTCTGTCTGTGATGTGCATCTTGCTGACTTGGTTGCTCTTAAGGATAAACACATGACATGCCTTGATGAACTAGAAGGAGCTAGGGTTGAGATTGCTGAGTTGAAGTCTTGATCTTCTTTGCTAGGTGCTTGTGCTTCTTGTCCTGCTTTACATGCTCAGTTGCTTGAATCCCGTACCATGATTAGTTCTCTTGAGGCTGAATTGAAATCTCCAATTGCAAATTCTTGCTCTGCTTGCGATGTTGTTGCTTTGAAGAATGTTGAGCTTGCACAATATGTTGATCGCCTGCAAGATGAGAATGATGAGTTGCGACAGTGTTTGGATTGGTTGTCGGGTCACGAGCCACAGCTTAAGATGTTAATTGCTGGGTTCAGGAGAGCTGATGGTCGTGGTCTGGGTTCTGAGAAAGCTGGTGACTATAGTGGTGAGAAAGATAGAGAACAAGACAACTCCACCACATACATTCCAACACTCCCACAGAAAGCCATCCTCAAGAACAACTTCACACCCAAACCTAATCACCTGCCAAACAAGCTTGACAGCACTCCTGATCCTCCCAAGTTTCCCCCAAAGACAAACAACTTCCAGAAGAGAGTTACCTTTGTGAGGAGTGGGGTTTACCAGAAGAGAGAGAATCCTGAGCCGAGAGAAACCCCAAAGCCAAAGCCAGTCCGCTTCCATTGTGATCATTGTGGAAGGGATGGACACATTGAGGAGTTTTGCTGGAGGAAGACGAGAGAGGTGAGACGAGAGAAGGAGTTGGGTAACAGGGACAAGTACTACTCTTCTCGTAGTGTGCATGTGTCTCGTTCACCCTTGCCTAGGAGAGAGGCTTTTGTGCGTTCAGTTCCTTCTTTGGGTGTTCGTAGTGTTCCACCTCGTGGTGGGTTTGCTAAGCGACCTCCTGTTCGTGGTCAATTTGGTACAGGGAGGTTCGACCGTAGCTTTGAGGCAAGGAGAGAGTCTAAGCCGCGATTTTCCCCACGTAGTGCTAGAGGTCCGACGGTGAGATACGAGAGGGTTCCACAGAGTAACGTTGATTCTGCTAACCCCTCTTTTGAGCAGATGGCCGACAGTGGTTTAACTCTTTTTGTGCTAACCCCAGTGTCGAGTCGTTCGCTCATTCTCATTCTCGCTTTTGATTGTGCAGGTGGGAGGCATAGGGAACTTTTGGTTGATGGACTCTGGTTGTTCACGGCATATGAACGGAGATAGGAAGTGGTTCTCGGTGTCCAAGCAGTACATCACTTTGGGGGATAAGGGTAAAGGTAGAGTGTTGTCTGAGGGTGTTATTCAGGTGAGTGACAACTTTGTGTTGAAACAGGTGGCTCTTGTCAAGAATCTTGGTTTCAATTTGCTTTCAGTTTCTCAGCTTCTTGATGAGGGTTATGAGGTTCGGTTTAAGAGTTAAGATTCTCGGATTCTTGATCCTCGAGGTGATCTTGTATGCATGATTATTCCCGAGGGTCATATTTTTCAGTGCTGATTTTTCTCGATCATTTGGTCCTTCTCGTTGTTTGATTGCAGGTACTTCTTCTGAGCTCTGGAGGTGGCATAGGAGGTTGGGTCATGTGAGCTTTGATTTACTCACCGCTTGAGTGCTCTTGACCTTATCTGAGGATTGCCCAAGCTCAAGTTTGAGAAAGATATGGTGTGTGCACCTTGTAGGCATGGTAAGATGGTCGCTTCTTCTCACCCACCTTTGACTGAGGTGATGACTGAACATCCTGGGGAGCTTTTGCATATGGACTTGGTTGATCCAACTCACGTTCGCTCAGTCGGTGGGAAGTGATATGTCTTGTTGTGGTGGACGACTATTCTCGCTATACCTGGGTGTTTTTCTTTGCATCTAAGGATGAGACTTTTGACTTTGTTCGAGATCTGATTTTGAGGTTGAAAAACGAGAGTAATGGTGGTGCCATGAGAGCTATATGCAGTGACAATGGTACGGAATTTAATAACACTCGTTTTGATGCCTTTTGTCGTGATCTTGGTCTTGAACACCAATATTCGTCACCATATATTGCTTGCCAAAATGGTGTGGTTGAGAGAAAGAATCGGACTCATTGTGAGATAAGGACGATGCTAGATGAGCATATGACTCCTAGGAAATATTGGGCAGAGGCAGTAAATACAGCTTATCATGTGTCAAATCGTATTTTCCTTCGTGCTTTCAAGAAGAAAACTTGCTATGAGCTTTTTTACGGTCGTACTCCTCGTGTGAGTCATTTCCGAGTGTTTGGTTGCAAGTGTTTCATTCTTAAGAAAGGAAATCTTGACAAACTTGAGTCTCATAAGATGGATGGAATTTTTCTTCGTTATGCTAATCACTCTCGAGCATATCGTGTGCTCATTCTTGAAACTAACCAAATCATGGAGACTTGCGAAGTCACTTTCGACGAGATCATTCCGTGCAGTTCTTCTGTCTTTGAGTGTGCAGGTGATGAGGAGTTGGGACAGTCTATCTCTGAGGAAGAACAGGATGATGAGGAAGATGATGAAGAAGGTCGTGCGCCGAATGGAAATCTTGTACCCTCTACTTCCACTACTACCACGACTTTCGACGACGGCCCCTCTGCTACTTCTTCGTCGAGTCGTGCTCATGATCAAGCTCAAGTGGAAGATGCTGTTGAGGGGGAGGCAATCTCGAGGCGAGAAGCTCCCCGGCGGGTACAGAAGGATCATCCTCCATCAAGGATCATAGGTGATTTATATGAATGCACTACACCGTCAAGGTCACAGAACAGCTCCCATTTCGCTCATTCTGCTTTTGTTGTGTCTTTTGAGCCCAAAAATGTTGGACACGTACTATCTGATTCTGATTGGGTCAATGCTATGCATGAAGAGCTTGGAAACTTTGAGAGAAACCATGTGTGGGAGTTAGTTGAACCACCTCCAAATTGCCATCCGATAGGAACCAAGTGGGTTTTCAAGAACAAGAGGGGTGAGGGTGGAGAGATAGTGAAAAACAAGGCAAGGTTGGTTGCTCAGAGGTTTTCGCAGCAGGAGGGGATAGATTATGAGGAGACATTTGCTCCTGTTGCCCATTTGGAGGCAATTCAGATCCTTCTAGCATTTTCAGTTGCTAAAGGGTTCAAATTGTACCAAATGGATGTGAAGAGTGCCTTTTTGAATAGGGTGATCGAGGAAGAAGTGTATGTGAGGCAACCCCTTGGGTTTGAGAGTGAGAGGTACCCACACCGAGTGTTCAAACTCCACCGAGCATTATATGGCCTAAAGCAAGCACCTAGAGCGTGGTATTGCAGGTTGAGGGGTTCGTGCTTAGCAAGGGGTTTGAGATGGGAAAGGTTGACAAGACACTCTTCTTGTTGAGGCATGGCAACGATCTGTTAATCGTTCAGATATACATGGATGATATCATTTTTGGTGGCTCTTCTCACAATCTTGTTGCCAAGTTTGCAGATGATATGAGCAGTGAATTTGAGATGTCTATGATGGGAGAGTTGCAGTTCTTTCTCGGGCTGCAGATCAAGCAACACAAGGACGGGACGTTTGTGCACCAAAGCAAGTACACAAAGGACATTCTCAAGAAGTTTTACATTAGCGACTCCAAGCCGATGACCACTCCAATGAGTACGACTTACAGCCTTGGATGCGGATGAGGACGGAGAACCAGTGGACCAGAAGGAGTACCGGAGCATGATCGGCTCCCTCCTCTACTTGACGGCGACGAGGCCGGACATACAGTTCAGCGTGTGTCTGTGCGCTCGTTTTCAGGCTTCACCGAGAACTTCATATCGGCAAGCCATCAAGAGGATTTTTAGGTATCTCAAGTATACTCCTGAGTTGGGTCTTTAGTATTCTGCCGCTTCCTCGCTTGCTCTCCATGGTTATTCTGATGCGGATTTTGCTGCGTTTCGTGTGGATCGCAAGTCTACTTCTGGACAGTGTCAGTTTCTTAGTTCGTCTCTTGTGTCTTGGTTTTCTCGCAAGCAGTCTAGTTTAGCCCAATCCACCATATAAGCCGAGTATGTTGCTGCCACTAGATGTTGCTCCCAGCTGCTTTGGATCACCTACACCTTGAGAGACTTTGGCTTAGATTTGTCCCATGTACCACTTCTTTGTGATAGCACCAGTGCCATAAGCGTAGCCAAAAATCCCGTGCTTCACTCCAAAACCAAACACATAGAAGTGAGGTACCATTTCCTGAGAGATCATGTGGAGAAAGGCGATATTGAGCTTGCCCATGTGTCTACCCAAAACCAGCTTGCAGACATTTTCACAAAACCACTTGACCAAGTTACATTCACCCACTTGTGAGGAGAACTTGGTGTGTGTTCGCCTTTCTGAGCTGAGTTTTGGAGACTTTGTTGTAGCATATGTATACTAGTGTGTCTTTGATGTACAATTTTCTCACTTTTGTATCTTGATTTTTCATCTTTGTATCTTGATGTATAGTTCTTTTTGCATCTTGTGATATATCATGCTGCATTTGTATCATATCTTAGGATGAGCTTCTCCTATATGCAGTGATTGCTACAACTTGCTACATCTTAGAGTTTAGGCAGGCTGGCTAGGGATTGGTTGATGATTGGCTATGCTCTTGATGGTTTTGATACATATCTGTTGAGATAGTCATCTTTTAGAAGTAAAATGACAAACTGAACTTAAACTCTTTTCACCCATGAGTAAATGCCTTTGCATGTCTTGTTTGAGCCGAAATGGCTATATCTTGCTTATGATCATGGTAGGATGTGATGTTCTTTTCAATTGGGTCAAAGACCTTTATCATGGTGAATGTTTAGCCCATGTTTTACCTTGTGGAGGGGCATAAGCTTCTTTTTGTCGCAAAGACATTTCATGTACCATGCTTAATTTGAAAAGCTTGAAAAATGAGATGTCTATGCATGAAAGAAGAAAAATAAGAAAAAGATACATTTGAAGAATATGCTCATGTCTCTATGCTGCCACCATTGCACACACTTGCACACATGGGTGTTAAGCGGTTGCATGATGTTTGCTGGAGAAGTCTCCCTTGAGAAGTGAACACATGGCTCCGTGCTTTGACATGACATGAGATAAAACTTGGGCGTTTGTAATGATCTTTTGTTGAGAACTCTTGTCCTTTCGTAATCTTGATGAGATGAAGTTCACTTTTGCTTGAACAAATCCATGGTTAGGACTTTGCTCATGTGGTGACATTTTTGACAAATTTGAACAAATTGATCATGGCTTTGTCAATTGGCTATATGTCTTTACCTTCTTGATGGCAATGTCCGTGTGACACGATGAACTATCTAGCTTGGCCTTTTTCTAATTTGTAGCTTTTTGTAGTACTCATTGTATATTTGAGAAGCTTGTAGCTGCACTTTTGCATTTTTCACCTTGATGTGTGCATTGTCAACAAGGGGGAGAGTTTCTGAAGGGAAAACATTAAACTAGACGCTTTTGAAAGTTTTGCGAGCTTTTGTGTGAAGTTTTTGCTTCTTTTGTGCTGGAACTGTCTAGGGCAGTTTAACCGCCCCTGTGCAATGAGCACAAGGTCTGTGGTGATTTGAGCCATTTTCGATACTTTTTCGCACGCACAAGTTCACTTGTTCAGGGGGAGTTTGCATCTATGCAGGGGGAGTGCTTTGTGATTCCTGAAAAGTGTTTTGGAGATTTGTGGGTTGTGCTTTGTGATTTGCTCTTTTGCCGATGGTGTTGAGCCCTTTCGCTTCTTTTTGAAGGGTTGGCGTTTTCTGTAGCTTTCTCTTGCAAGTGACTTTGTTCTCTTCTTGTTCTTGCTTTTCATCACTTGTTTGAGCCTTATTTTCGATTTCTTTTCTATTTTCCTTTTATACCTATCTTGATTGTGTGTGTGTTGTCAATGCACTCATCAAGGGGGAGATTGAGGACCAGGTGTGTCCGAGGATCGGTGGATGGTCGCTTCCTGGTGTGATGAGTAATTGATAACGTGGTGTGGATTGACGTTTGCCTTGGCTCAAGTATTGCAGGTGTAGAATGCGGCTTGGTTGCATTGGTGTAGGTGAAGAACAGGCGCGAAAGGTCTTAGCCATGGCGGCCTCCAAGGAGTGGAGAGACAAGTAGGCTTGGTTCGAGGGACCCAGTGGCCAGATGGATCAAGTGCGATTCACATGGTGGCAAGAACGAGCAAGGGAACGTGGTTCCGGTGTGAGGTAGCGGCTCACGACTGAAGCTCGTACGCGTACATGAAGCCGGTGCAAGGTAGCGGCTCACAACCGAAGCTTGTACGCGGGGTTTGGTGGTTTGGCCAAAAGACCATTAGGTGGACGGTTTCCCTTGGTTTCGGCCTCAAAACCAAGGCCGAGAAGTCGGCGTGGCGAAAGCGGTCCATGGGCTGCTCACCTAGCCTGGGTTGGTTTAACCGCCCCCCCATGGGCAGGCCCGTGAGGCGTCGAGGAGCTTCGATCCGGAGGACACGCGGCGTGATTGCAAGGGTTGCATCGGAGGAAAGCAAGCTTGCATTGGAAGGTGTCCCAGCCAGAAATATCATCGATTCAAATGTTAAGTTTGCCCCTAAGGGGTATGTATCACTTAGGGGTAGTTGAGTGATTAGAGCAGCACCACTTGGACTATAAATAGGCCCCCTAGAGGTTGGTGGCTGCTATCTATCTATCTCTCTAGTTTATTTTCCCTTGCACTTGAACTATTTTCCTTTAGGTTTTTCTTTCTAGTTTTCCATAGGCTAGCCAAGTGCTTCATCGGTGAAATCTTCAAGAGGGTAGGATGTGGGAGGATAGCTAGACTCTTTGTAAAGAAGTTGACCTCGTGATATATGGAAGATTTGGCTTTCTTTCATCTCCACTTGTGTGATTTCTTTGTTCATCCCGTGGGTCCTTTTGGTCTTTTTGCTACATTTTCGATTCCTTGTGTTTGAGGCCATTTCTTTGTGGAATTTCTTGGGGATTCACATATGGGCTCGTGGAGACTCTTTTCCTGGTGATTTGCCGCCACAAAACGCGAAGAATCGCTTCGGATTTGGGGATTTTTGGATGAACTCGAGATGGATGTGTTCTTCATGAGATTTGAGATTCTGGGAGTTCTAGTGAGTTAGAGGCCAAGATTTTTGGAGCATACCCTCTACTTGAGGTGTACATCATCTTCCCAAAGTTTCGTCTCAAGAGCTCAAGCCGTTTGGGAGATCGGGTAATTCGATTTTGGATGTTGACTTTCGGAGCCCGTGCTCCTAGGCCAGGCCAGTTTAAACCGCCCTTGGCTGGGAAGAGAAGGTTTTGTCTCGTTTTGGTTCGATTTTGATTCGATTTGGTTTCCACTGTTGTGATCGTGTTCCTAGGGTTAGTAGCTTCTCAGTAGCTACGTGATATTGACTAGATCGTGTTGCGAGGATTTGGAGTTGAGTTGGGAGAAAAGCCGGATTCGTTGAGAAGAAATTTTTATCGGCTCCCATTCACTCCCCCCCCCCCCCCCTCTCTGGTCACCTAATCGGTCCTTCACATTACAAATGACACAAGATGTGATATCTATTCATATCATCTGGTCGCTCTGTTGGTGGTTACAAAAGCCCAAACAGTACGTTGTGGGCCCTAAGGCAGAGTAAGCGCCTAAGAGGGCTTCTAGGGGACTGAGTGGCTAGGCGTTATTACAAGAGTTTTTATGCCCTTGGATGAAGCCCTTGGGGCGCTATTTATAATGGCCAAGGCCCTGCCCTAAGATAGGAAAAGATCGGCGTGCCCCCGGTACGGTACTGGGGCTTCCTCCCGTGCCCACTCTGGCCTGGGGGCGATATGGGGCTATGAGCTCCTCATGTGGCAGGGAGGAACGTGGGGACCCGCCGGCGTCCTTCCCTCTAAGGTCATCTCTAGGAAAGTAGCTTGGGGACCCTAGGATGTCGGTGACGTCCTCCTTGGATATTCGTCCCCTCCCCCTGGGAGGGTGCCGGTCCTCCCGGGGGAGCCCCGGCGGATCCGGGCTCCTCAGACTTGTTGTATGCCTCCCGTCGAAGCCTTCCTCCCGTCCTTGCTCCCTCGACAGCACCCCCCCCCCCCCCGCGTCCCCGCGGTGGGCGTCAGTTTTCCCGAGGGAGTCTCGGTCCTCCCGGGACTTCCCCGGAGGTCGGTTCCGACTCGCAGGCCTGGGCTCCCCCCTGACGTGGCGGGTAGGCCTCGTGTATTTTCCCCAACACACTCCTAAACTCTAGAGGGTCGAGCGTGTCTTCTATTTTTAAGTGTTTCTGAAGTAAGCGAGCCCATGCCTTGTTGATCAGGTCGATGAGATCTTGGTACTTTGATCTAGGTTGCCTCAATGAGTCGTAGATCCAGATCTTCTGGGCATCAATTTGAATAGCAAATAGTATCCAGTGGAAGCTGTTCATATACATACGCAAAACATCATATTAACGTTGATTATAATAGTTACTAATTAGTATTAATTTGAAGGTATTGAAAAAGTGGCGAAGGACTCATTGATGAATGTATGGCAAGAGAATGAATAGACACATGCTTTGGTTACGCAAGCCTCTGTATATAATGTCGACCACATCACAAGATTTTCTCTTCACGGTTTCCTCGTGTATAACATCGGGGTCCAGGAAGCCAATGTTATGGAAGTTATTTTGACGGGCAATTTTAATTTTTTGCCTATGAAAAAATAAAACCACAAAAGCAGAGATTAGTCAACAAACAAGGACCAAGTATATAATAAAATAATAAAATGAGTTGAAACACTTACATGCACCATACACTCTCATGAGACACTTGTGAAGGACATCTTGATGGTACAAATCATAAAGTGCCGTAAACTCGACCCATACCTTGGCTGCTCCCCACCAAAAATGCTCATCTCTAATTCGAGATGGGAACAACATCATTCCGTTTTGAGAGTGCACCGCATACTACTTGTGTAACGCGACCATTCTCGTTGGTAGGAACCTTAACAACTCTGACCATATGAGAGGCTCACCGAGTACAAACTTCTGCCTACCTCGAGACTCTTGTGGGGCATGCCCTAGCAACTGAGTCGTTGTGAGATCCATGCGCAATATCATGCCAGCCATGATCACCGGATCTCTTGCTTCACTTGGGCGTTCATCGTCATCATGCACCACCCACGGAGCGATCGACTGTTGGGACTGTTCTCCGAGCAGGGGAATAGGTTGGCGTGGTACTTTCTGATTTGCCGATCATAATCTGATTCTTTCTTTTTCTCCGTTGGTAAGGTCTCTTTAATGAAGTGTTCCTTCCCAACCGAATCTATTTATAGCGTAAGCCGCCCTCTTGGCCTTCTCTTCTTCGAAGAAGGCTTTAACTGGGTCAACTTCCTCTTCCACGGCCTTCTGTTTCTTCTTTCTCTGCTGCTTAGAAGGTGGTTGGACCGTAGGTATTGTAGATGGTGGCTGAGACTGTTGCGCGACTGGTGATGGCAGAGTAGGGTCACTGTGTGCTGCTGGTGATGGCGGAGTAGGTTCGTTGTGTGCTGCTGGTGATGGCGGATCCGTGCTGGGGTCCCGTGCAGCGAGTGAAGAAGGTGGACCAACACTTTGATTCCTGTCTGCTGGCATTGGTGATTTTTGCCTTAAGCTCTGAGCAGAACCTGTGGCTGCTTCCACCAATCTTATATTAAGCTTTGACCAAGCGACCCATGTGCTTACGGCATGTTGTAGTTCCGTTTCTTCAGGACCTATAGGGATTGGGAGCTCCACATCATCCTAGCCATCTTTCAATCGATCAATTTGGACTCTGGCGTATCCTTCAGGAAGCGACTCGCAATGCAGTATCTTCCCTTCTCGTGGTACTTCCGCTAAACACTCGGCACAAACTTTGAGATTTTTCGCACCAGGATACAGAAGTTCACATTTGGTACTCACCGTGATGGCATCAATGGGGTACAATGTTGATGCTCTGTGTCACCGACACTGCTACGATGCTGGGAGGCAGGATTGATGTCCAAGTTGGGAGCTGGTTGTACCGGGCGTTGGCTTACTGTTGCCTCAAGATAACCTATCCGCTCTTCTAGGGCACGAAACTTCTCTGTCACCGCTGCCTTGCTTCCGCATCTGCATCGGCTTCGGTAGGTTTCAAGATCTTCAGCAAAGCCATGTTTCTATGGAACTACGCCCATGCCTTGGGTCCGTCCAGTGTGTTCCAGATTTCCAAGAGCGTAAGTCAGCTCGTTATTCTCTCTATTTGGTTAGAAAGTTCCATCTTCCGCATGCCTCATTGCCTCTTAGAGCCTTAGGGTAGCCTCTCGTAGTGCATCGCTAGTCACAAACAACTCAGTGTCCGGGTCTAGTGTGCCTCCATGAGCGTAAAAGTAATAACTTGCTCGTTTTGGCCAACTCAAGGTCCGCGATATGATCTTTTTTTCAATTAGACGATTCTCCATCCTTTCCCATTTTGGAATCGCAACCGCATAACCTGTAGGCCCAAGATTATGACTGCTTGTCTTTTTGCTTGAATTCTCTTTGGCTTGCTATGATCGTGCCTCGTTGTCTGCCGATGACTTATTCTGCATGAATTTATTCCACTAGAGTCGTTGCTTCTTGTAATGGTTCTCAAAATCTAGAGTAAGGCCGTTTTTGACAAAGTTTTTGACCAACTTCTTCTTGAATGTTTGGAATTGAATAACCATCTTTTGAAAAGCCCATTTCATCACTTTTTCACCTTTTCCCTCCGGAAAGAAGAAGTGATCCTTTATCTCTTTCCATAACAATAGCTTTCTCTGAAACTAGAACAATATCTTCTTCATTGTCAGATAATTTTGTTCTCTTCCATGGCTTGTACTTTATGGGTACGTTTCCCTCACAAGAGCACCCACTTGATTTACTAACATTGTCTTGACGCCAGGAGGGTGTGTCGGCTCGCCGTTATCAGCCACTGCCATGATGGTCGTATGACCTTTCATCTTCTTCTTAGATCCACGTTTCTGTTTTTTCTTCATCGATTCTGCTGTCTGAAAAAATATATATCAATTAATACATGTTGTCGATGCACATGTAAAAATTATATTTCATGTACATAGATACAATCAAATTTCTATTACCACGACTTCCTCAGCATTTTATAGATTTTCCTTCTGAACACTATCTTTCTCCTGATTACTATCTTCCTCCTCATCAGAATTCAAGTTCAAATACTGTCTGCCATCGTCCTCAGGTCCTTCGTTCTCATCGGCAGGTCCGTACGAGCCACCGCCACCACGAATGATCTCATGAATGTATTCTTCGTCGTTACCGAAAGGATCCATTTCCACAAACAATAAAAAATATTAAGTCTCTAACATGTCCAAATATTAATCTCTACTATTTTCTATCATTTTTAGCGTTCCCTACTATTTTCTAGCATTTCCTACTAATTTCTAGCATTTTCCACTAATTTCTATTATTTTTTGTAATAATTACATGAAAAGAAAAATGAAAAAACCGCTGACGTCAACGCTGGGCACGTTGCATTTCCAACCATTGTCTACTATTTTCTACTAATTTCTAGCATTTCCTACAATTTTCTAGCATTTTTCTACTATTTTCTAGCATTTTTACTAGTTTTCTAATATTTACTTCTATTTTCTACTTTTTTCTAGCAATTTGCACTAATTTTTATTATTTTTATAGTAATTACATGAAAAGAAAAATTAAAAAAACGCTGACGTCAACAGGTCGGCTTACCGAAGGCGCGGGGCGCTAGCGCTAGGGCAGACCAACGGACGGAAGGGCGGCGCCGGCGCGGTGCTGGCGGCCGAGCGGCGATGGCGGCAACGAGAAGGGACGCGCCGAGGAGGAGGACGACCCGTGGACGAGGAGGACGCGGCCGGATCGACGGGGGAAGGGAGAGATCGACTCATCTGCTCGGACGGCGTCTAAGCGACAGTCTCTACAATTTCCTCCAAAGCCAACGGAGCACTTTTCTCTTCAATAGTTGGCTCGGGGGCTGGCGAAAGAAAATCAACAAGACCCGACCTGCAACAAATCACACGGTCAGAAGGACTTATAAAAACCACGAAAGGAAAGTTAAAACTCATCAAAGAAGTAAAGTTACCGGGATTCAGGCTCTTCGACAGAAGAGCTCATCTGCGCCACATCTCGGGGAATCTTAACCTTGCGGACACAGATTCGCGATTTTCGTCTCACTTCAAGATCACTGAAAAAAGACCCATCATATTTTCAATGATCATCCTTTACCTATGCCTTAGCTGACGAAGATGATACGGGTGCACCAAGAACCTACAAGGGTGAAACATCAAGCACTCGAAACACAAAACCGGTCGGTCAACAAACAAATGACTTCACCTATTACCTGACGAGGAGGATGCTCTCGATCATACAACTGCGGAACATAGGGTTTCTCAACAACCCAGGAAGCATCAGCTGAACCCGTTCCAAGATCTCTCCCTCACACAACTTCTCGGCACTTATACGAGAATGATCACCGCGACCACTGTACTCGTAGCCAAAGCTCTCCCTCAAACTCAGAGGTTGTACTCTACACTCAATCCATCTATATACAACTGACACAACTGTCACTCCTTGCTTCTTCAAGTATTCAATAGTTTTGTACAAAGACGACAACCTCTCGGAATCACAGCCAGTTGGAACATCGCTCCAGCAAGGCTCACTCACATGGGCTTTCCCAATAAACTCCGGAAAAGCAGGTGGATGGTTTTTAACATACCACCACGACTGCCTCTAGTTGGTTTCAAACGAAGGCAAAGAGTAGTCGAGATAATTTTGTTTCGAACCCAGTCGAAATTGGACAACTGCTCCACCAACAGGAGAGACAAAGAACTCTTTCGGTTAAGGTGTGAGGATGAACGATTCTTGGAACAAGTCGAAGTCCAGATAGATCCCAAGAAAGCCTAACAAAAGTGGACAAAAATGGAGATATGAAAGATCCCATTAGGATCAAGGTTCTGGAGTTCCAGATGATAAAAATCAAGGAGGTCACAAAGGAAACGGCAGTAAGGAAATCCAAGACCCCTCTCAACAAAGGAAGTGAAAACATAGATCTTGTCAACTGGATCCATGAGATGCATCTCAGTCAATGAAGGAGCAACTCATTGAAGAATTGCTTGGTCCCGCAAAAAGCCTAGATCCACAAGACGCTCAAGATCGGAATGCTTCACCGCTGACCTTTTGATATAAGTAGGCCGTAGCAGATAATGCGGTCCATTGACTTTCTCAAGCTTCGGAGGAGGAAGAATCGGATCTGAACCAGTACGCTTCCGCTTGATCGACTTCTTCTTCACGGACATCTTCCTCGAAGTTACAAGCTTCTTCTGACGCATCGCGTTTAAAAGCTCGGGAAGGGGAAGGTCAAGGAGGAACACACAAACAAAGCAACGGCGGCAACAGCAGTCCGACGACAATAAGAGCAAGGAGCAGTTTTTTCGCTAAAAGCAAGGTGAAAAGTAAAAAAATCCTAAAAGGTTATCTTTACAACCAAAGACACGGAAACCTAGGAAAAAACATCTATTTGGATAACAGACATCGTCCAGCCTTTAAAAGAGAAAAATATGTTATCTTGATCTTTATTTTTAGTAGAGCTCCTATACTTAAAAATTTATTTAATATTCTTTGCCTATTTTAATTTTAGGGACTTTCATTATCCATCTAACCCTAAGCCACGAGTACCTTTGATCCTTTTCACTGTACCAAGGCATGGTTCAAGGCTCGGGGGCTAAAGGTACATGGGTCACTAATGTGGAGTTTTTTTTTTCAAATTTCCACCCAGGATTCAAGATTTTTCAGGACCTTCAGCTTGAGTCATTGATTCAACCCAAAGCTCGGAGGCTACTTCATTTGAAGCGTGATTCTAATCGCACTCCACAAATTCAAAAAAAAAACATCTAGGGGCTTGAGCACCTCACAACCTCGTCTTCAAAGCCAAGACCTGCGGACCAAGAAAGTACTCGAAGATCTTCAAGAAAGCTCAGGAAGTACTTGAACCAAAAGACCAAGCACTCCCAAGACAAGAAGAACTCGACTATGAAGCGCTCGTAGGCTACTCGGCTATGAAGCGCTCGTGGGCTTGTCGGACATGGAGGCCTAGGGCCCATACGGACGCAGTAAGACTTCGAGGGAGGATATGGCAACGAGTAGAGACCGCGGGACAAGATGACACATACTCTACAATATAAGGAAACTAGTTTATGTATGGAAAGTACTCGGATAGCGAGAGCTGTACGAGTTACTACTCGAACCAGACTAGGATTCCACTCTTTCCATCCTGTAACCCTGCTCGCCAATATAAAAGGCAGGACAAGGACCCCTCTCAAGACAGATTCATAGACAATCTCATACGAGATAGAGGTTCAACAAGTCTTATTGATCAATACACAAGATCGATAGGACAACATTGTACTCATATCCACACTACGTAATACAAGATCAGCAACAGGACGTAGGGTACTACGCCTAGTTGGCGGCCTAAACCTGTAAAAATATCGAATCATCGAATTCCTGATTCTACGAACACTTCATCAAAACTCTACTACCTAGGGATACCCCTCGGTGGAATTACCGATAAAACACCGACAGGGCCCACCGCGGACCTAGACCCTCCTTTTCTCCATGGAAGCAAGCAAGGAGGGGGGGGGGGGGGGGGGATATGAAGTACAAACATGTTAAACCAAGCAAAGAACAAATACTAATTAAAAAAATGTTGGCACTCTCTCTCACAAAAATGTTGGCGCTCCCTCTCTTTTCTTAGCCCTAATGGCTATGCTTCAATTTCTCTCAACAACCAACCAACAACTGATAGCGTGCCGATCCTATCTAGTTTATGCAAGAGTATTACTAGGAACCATATTGGCACCAAGTAAATGATTCTAGGGTAAATTTGTATTTTCACATTTGTTTCATGTTATCCTAAGGCATCACTATAAAGATGAGTTTGATCTGAAGAATGACTAAATCTGCCGATTTAAAAGGTGATGAGGGACGGAGTTGACCATCAAAAGCAAAAAGTTGAGGTTGAATTGTCTATTTTGCCTTGGAGAAACCCGATACCGCACCATCGCTCCTTTCAGTCTCCCCTCCCTCCCGCACTGCCCGCCGCCGCCCAGCGCCCTCCCCTCCCTTCTGCGCCGCCCGCCCCGGCCCCTCCCATTCACGCCGGACGCCGTCGCTGCCTCCCCTCCTCTCCGCGCCGGCGCTGATCCCTCCATCTGCGTCGGCCGCCGCCACCCCGGCCCCTCCCATCCGCGCCGGCCGCCCTCTCTTCCCCTCCCTCCTCTCCACGCCGCCGACGCCGCCGCTCCCCCAAACAGGGCCTATATACATCAAAATCAGCCGGACCGCGCGCAGCAGCTGATCGATCAGGGCCCCCCCAGCCAAGAGGCAACATGGTACGTTGGAGATCTAACCCTAGGGGGGCTTCGCTCGAATCCCCCGTTCCCACCTCAAATATTCACCTCGGTGGGGACACGGTGTTCTATTATTCACCTTTGGTTCGGTTATTTAACGGATTTATTTATTTTGGTTTCTTTGCAGTCGTCGCTCGCTGCGGCGAGAGCTGATAACTTCTACTACCCGCCGGAATGGAGCCCGAAGAAGGTATGGGTCTCTTCGTTAGTGAATCATTGTGGAGTTTCTTCATTTGGTTCATGGGCTGTGGCTGCTGATTTGTGCTGCTGTTCCTGTTGTTTATGCTTGATTAGGGTGGATTGAACAAGTTCCATGGCCAGCATGCGCTGAGGGAGCGGGCGAGAAAGCTCGACCAGGGCATCCTGATTATAAGGTTTGTTTCTTGTGAGACATTACTTTTCTATTTTGTTCATACACGAGGATGTGAAGCTAGATTATGCACAACAGTCTTGAGACCTCCCTGCATATACCCATCTGATTGTTATTTGTTTTTGTCAGTGGGGTCTGGTGGTTCTCCCTAATACTTTTCAATCAACTTATCGTTGATTACATTTTGGAGCATTAAACATCATTCAACAGGAAATTGAATGATTGATCTTAATGTTATGTCCTTGTGCCTTGCATTTGAATGCACTTTGTCGGAGTATATTACAATTAAGAATTGTATAACAACTAAGTGACAGTAGGTTATACCTAACCATTTGAACTTGGTTCATGTGGCGGTTTGCCTGATAGTTATCACTGCTTGGCTTAGAAATCAATGTTCCCAACTTTAATTTGATCAAAAGTCATGCTTGAAGTCATGATTTCTGCATCAAGTTTGCATTCAGCAAATGCCTCTCTGCATTTCCTCCATGGATGTGGAATTGTGGATACACAAGTTTCTGATTATAACAGCTCAGATTGTTTCGTCAATATTATCAAAACGGCTATTAGATGAAATAAACATTTGCATGGTACTGTTCCATTTGGCTTATCTGCATAGTAGATTTCATTTACAGAACACTTATTCTACCTTCAATTCTTTTTATCCATTGCTTTAATGTGCTTGGGTTGTTTTTTCAGATTTGAGATGCCTTTCAACATTTGGTGTGGTGGATGTAATTCAATGATAGCAAAGGGTGTAAGGTTTAATGCTGAGAAGAAACAAGTTGGAAATTATTACTCCACCAAGGTATGATTACTGTACAACTTTTGCTTACATTTCTGGGTATTGTTGCTGTTCAATAATATCCATGTAATAAAGCATAAGATGATTTCGCATATCATCTTTTTTATTTCGCATATCGTCTTTTTTTAATTGATTGGATTTGCATATTAGAATAGATTTCTGAATTTCCTTTTGTACAAGCCTAATCAACCCAATTATTTAGTTATCGACCCCAATAAATTTGTTTAGCCTCAGCCAGGAACTGAACTGAAGCACACATTGATATTAACCTCACATTCTGGCTGGACTATGATCATTTTCTGTCAAGTGTACCCCACAAGGTGAATCATACAAAGTTATTTATAATGGTTTAGGAACTTTTAAAGAAGCAGAATTTCTTGTAATGAAGTTAGCATTGAACAACAACAACATAGCCTTTTGTCCCAAGCATGGTTCTTATGGCGTCGCCTAGGCGTCGCCTAGGCGTCTCCTATGGCGATTTGCTTTGGCCTAAGGCGACGCCTTAGCCCGCCTAGGCGTCGCCTTAGCCCGCCTAGGCGGCTGGAAGGTGGTGAGTCGCCTCGCCTCGCCTTACCGCCATAAGAACCATGGTCCCAAGCAAGTTGGGGTAGGCAGAGTTAGCATTGAACTGAGGATAAAATCAAGGCATGTGAATTGTACAATTGGTGGTGAGGTTGCCAACTAAGCTGTGTTTAAATGTCTCGGCAATTGCGCCTCATAGCTTGAGTTTTCCTTAATATGTATTTTTAGCAGTTCTTTAACTGAAATAAGTAATAGCATTTATTATATTGTTCTGTATGCAACAGGAATAAAGATTTCAAAATTACCTGAATCATCATTGTTAAGTTGTGAATCATAATAATTAATAAAGTTGGGCATAAGATTTGCTTGCCTGCTAACTGCTGATCTGATGAGAATGTGTCTGGCAAATTAATTCTGGCTCTATTCATTACTCACTGCAACCAGTATACCTATTGGTTGATGAAAATTCAATGTTCATTCATTCTAAACCAATGGTCAAGGGCTAATTTTGTGAACACAACTGCTAGTATTGTTACAAGTATTATTAGATGAACCATATTATCCTTGGTAGATGCCTCATTGTATTGTTATTTGAGATATTTTTGTTCAACTTTGATCAAGTTGAAGACAGTGGTTCAACCGTTCAACCCTTTGAATATGTGAATTAACCCTTGAACTTTGTACCTGACTGTTGCAATAACTAATCTGTAGCATATTATCCTTGGTACAGGCTTCATTGTATTGCTGTTTGAGATATTTTGCTTCAAATTTGATCAAGCTGAAGATAGTTATTCAACCCTTCACATTAATGAATTAACTTTTGAACTTCGGACCTGAGTGTCATTTAATAAGAAATCATTAGCATAAGAAAATTTTGTTAAACAAAATACTGTGAGTGATGTTCGATAATTGATACTGCTATTACCAAACATTCAAATTTGCAAAAACTGTGTTATTGACAAATCACGAATGGCAAACTGCAGTATTGGTACGGATAACTGTTAAATACCATGGTTTCAAAATGCTCCATGATCCTACCAGGCCCTCAAGGAACTAAGAACCCTTCATAGTTCAGTTCTCTAGTTTGTACCCATATAGGCTCAGAATCCATGCTATTTTCAGGCTGTAACCTCCGTCTCACATTCTTATCGAGTATGGTATCCATGTATCTTTGTTTGTGGAACTTTTAGATATTGCAACTCTTGGCTTGATCCTTTTTTTTCTTCTAAACAAGGTTTAGACAGAGATACCATACGTTTTCTATATAACAGAACATATGAATGGAATATCAGATCAACAGATTTTGTCTTTACTTTAATCTGATCCATCAACAAAATGTGAGATTCTATAAGATTCTCTTTTCTACAACAAGTGAGCACTGTATGGATGACTGCAACCTAGCCCCAAGATTAATATTCAACCTATATGGGTGTGCGGCCTGCATCCTTTTCTGGTTTAAGATGTCTATTTATTTTTCTTATTAGTGCTGAAATCTAGTTTTACTTTGTGGTCTCTGTTGACATTTGATGTCTCCAATAGCAATATCCATTTTTGTTTTATTATTTATCTGCCTTATTTCCTTTATATATTTTATTAAAGAAAGAAGTCCTGTGAGGTAAAAAGGCTGTATGCAGTAGCTTTAAATTCATGGTATGATTTATGCAGAACTGTTTAGGCCTCGTTCGGTTCTTTTGGAACCGTTCTCAGCTGGAACGGTTCCTAGTCATGGATATAACATGAAATTTGTGATGAATATAACAAGAGGCCAGGATTTATTCCGGGCCGGAAACTAATTTGTGCTAATTTACTCACGATAGATAGAACAAGAGGCCAGGATTGATTCCACACCTCTTGACTAGTGGATTGATTCTCACTCTCTCGTTGTATTTATCATGAATAAATTAGTTCTCGGTCCCGAATAAATCCCGGCCTCTTATTGTATCTATTATAAATTTCTTGTTATACCTATACCTATACCTTCTGGAATCATTTCCGGCCTCAAAAACAATTGATCGGGGCCTTAGTGTGTATAAGAGTGTTGTAAAAGGTTGTATGCAGTAGAAAGGACTCAATCCTAACTGTTGTAACTGTCATTTAACTGGAGAAGATCTGCATGTTTGTACTTACATGTGCTAACACCCTTGTTCATCTGTTGTCATCTGAAATCTGAGAAATTCTTAATTCCTAGAGCTTTCCATATTTTTGGTGTTTATTTTATGGAGAATCCTAGTATTTCTCTTGCATATTCTTCTAAGGCCGTGTTTAGTTCGCGAAAAAGGTGAAATTTTTTTGGACTGGGTTGCGTGCACAAAGAGAAGAAATGAACTGACACGGTTCTCTAGATGGAAACTTTTTGGATTTCGAGTGGAACTAAACACGGCTTAAATCACTTACCCCCTCTGCTGTTCTGACATTGTTTTACCGACTGGTTATTTGTCAGATATGGAGCTTCACCATGAAATCTCCTTGTTGCAAGCAAGAAATTGTCATACAAACAGACCCAAAGAATACTGAATATGTCATAATCAGTGGAGCCCAGAAGAAGACGGAAGATTTTGATGTTGAGGATGCAGAGACACTGCTGCTGCCTGCAGATGAAGGTTCAACACCTGCAATGATTTACCATATTTATTCATCATGATCACTTATTTTCAAATATCTGATGTTTTGTTATGGATCTTTACTCAGATCGAGACAAGCTAGCAGATCCTATGTATCGGCTTGAACACCAGGAAGAGGATCTTCGGAAGAAGAAAGAAGCTGAGCCAGTTTTAGTTCGCCTTCAGCGACTCTCTGATAGCCGTCACTCTGATGATTATGCACTGAACAGAGAACTCCGTGATCGTCTTAGGGTCATCCCATGAATTCTTATAAATTGGTCAATTATTCCACCGTAGGCCGTGCAATCATCACAATTCTTATCCTCTGTTATGTTTATGCAGAGCCAAAAAAAGAGGGTCACAGAAGAGAAGAAATCGGCAAGAAAGATAGGCCTTGGAGTGCGGCTCTTGCCTCCCTCTGCAGAAGATGCCGCAGCTGCAGCTTCAGTGAAGTTTGCATCAAAATTTGAGAAGAGCAGAAAGGACAAGAGAGCAGCAATCAAAGCTGCCTCCATCTTCCCTGAGTCATCAAACTCAGCCTCAAAGGGCAAACTAGACCTTGCGCTCAAGAGGCGGAATATAAAAGCTGGTGTGGCCACGGCACTGATGGCAGGCAGGGTTAAACGGTCCTCATGGCAGAGTGCTGGTTCTGCGAGCTCGAGGACTCAGATGCCTATTCTAGCAGCACGCAAGTAGGCAGCTCATGCATTTCAAATTAAGCTTGTGCAATATTAGTTTTGCTGTAAAAGCCGTGCGCGAAGATTTTTCCTTGCTTTATACGAATGAGTAATCTTGTGTGAAGTAATGTTGGCATGTTGCCATGGTTTTGGCTGTATCCTGGTATCGTCGCACTGTACGTTGCCGACTATTTGTTTTACTTGCTGCATGAATACTAGGGGCGTGTTTAAATGAGTGAAAAGTGGTGAATTTTTTTTTGCATTGGGCCGCATGCACATAGAGAGATGAACTGACATGGATTTTTAGGTGAAAACTTTTTATAAATTTTGAAGGAAATAAAAAAGGCCTAGGATGCCTGGTTGCTTTGTGGTATGCTGGTAACTGGCTTTGCACGGTTTCTGGAACTCTGCTCCGAAGTTCCAACCGAAACCGAGCTTTTGAGGTGGCATAAATTTTCCAACCGGATTTTCAAGCGTCGAGCCTGAAGGAAAGGGAAACATTACTACCAGGCAACCACTGCAACAGACGTGGACATAACTTTGTTTAGCTCGTGATTTCTATTCAAATGGTAGGCGGTGGTGCCGATGCGCTGTGTGCCGAAAGTGAGCTGTGAATAGGCTGTCTAAGACAGGAGTTCAGGGCCTTCATTGTTGTACATGAGCCCCGTAGACCTTCGGCCTGCAACAAGTGTGCCGATTGATGCCAGCCTACCTTTTTGACCTGCATTAATCTAATCGCGCTGCTCTATCTCGTTACAAAAATAAACAAACACTCTCTGACCGCTTCAATGACTTGGCAAGAAAAGTTAGCGAAATGTGTGAACGCTCCGACGGCTGCGATGACGCCTATGACGCGGACATGGCACCTCACGACGCTGTCTTCGTGGAGATCAGCTCACGAACAATCATCCATCAACTGTCCTAATAATCCCCTCTAGCTAGCTAGTGCCCCCTGGCTGCTGGCATCAACCTCTTCCTGCCCCGCTCGCCACTTCCTCTTAATTCTCGCTCTACAAACGTAACCTCCTCCTCTGGAAGTCAAAGTCGGACGTTGGTTGAAGCCAACGAGGCAGTTCCTCTTCCTTCAAGAGTAAGACACCGGATACGTACGGTTCTTTCCCAAATTCAAAGAAACTTGCCATGCCACACGCTGCGGTACCTTGGAGCTGCAATGAATGGGCCCAACCCAAAAGGCACCCGCGAGCTAGCAACAACTTGCGTCCGTTCGCCCTCACCAACAAAACGCACGAATGTCACCGTTAACAACTACTGCATGCGCCGGGTCGAGAGCCATGTAAAGACTAGCCGGCTTGCCCGGCTTCTAAGGCTGTCCGCAGTGGGCACGGTAAAGGCCACGGTAAAGGCCACGTGCGCCTTTACCGTGCCGCTTCCCGTGCGGCCAGCTGCAGCGGGGAACGCTATACCCCCGCTAGAACACCGGGCCGGGCAGCCGCACGGGAAAGCTGGCGTGCGAAGCGGCCGCCCGCCACCGGCCACCGTGGCGTTGGGGCCCACTTCGGCCGGCCGTTGCGCGCGCAAAGAGTGGAGGGAGGGAGCAGAGGAGGCGGGATGACGCCGTCGCGCGAGGAGGAGAAGGCCCGCCTGGCGCGCGAGCTCCGCCCGGAGTCGATCCGCAGCCGAGACGGGGAAGGAGGGCCGGCGCCGCCGTCGGGAATGGGAGGGAGGAAGAGAGAGAGGTGGCCGCTCATCCTCCACCGCCGCAGCCCGCGCCCTCTCCTCCACCGTCTCACCGTCGCCGCGCCCGATGCGCTGCAGCCGGCACAGGAAGGGGAGGAGGCGCCCGAGGGGAAGGCGAGGCCCGCCGCCGCGAGGAGGAGAGCTCGAGGCCACCCCTCCGCCGACGCTCCGCCGCGCCGTCGGGCTCCCGTAGCCGCGCGCGCAGATCTCCGCCGGGCCGTGCGCGAGCTCCTCCGGACGCCGCGAGCTCCGACCGGCGGAGGAGGCGAGACGCGCGCCGCCTCGGCTCGGCCCGCGCGCGAGGAGTTAGGAGGAGGCCCGGCGAGCTCGATCCCCGCCGCGCTCGATTCGTGACGAGCTCGCGAGCAGAGGTGGTGCGGCGAGGGGAGGGGAGGGGAGGAGGAGGGCGGCGGCGCGTGCAGGCATGCGGAGGAGGGCGGCGGCGGCGCGCGCGCAGGCATGAGGAGGGCCGCCGGCCGCGAGAGGGGAGGAGGAGGGCGGCGGCGCGCGCGCAGGCAGGCGAGCTCGATCCAGATGGGGAGGGAGAGAGGTGGGGGCGTCGGGTGACGGTGGGAGAGATGGGGAGGGAGAGAGGAGCAAGAAGTTTCGGGAGAGATGGGAGGGAGACAGGTGGGGCCCGCAGGGGAGAGAGAGGCGACCGGTTGGGTTAAAAAATCTGTATTGTGGGCCCACGTTGGTGGTAGTTGTTATAGAGTATGAGGTAAAAGTATGACGAGTGCGGAGGAAATTGGTTTAGAGTAGAGAATCTCGATGACCAGGACAGAATATTCCTTTTAAAGAGTGGAGATAGAGTATGACCAGTGCGGATAGCCTAAGCGTCCGCCCAGGGCAGCTGGCGAGTGAAGAAATAATAGTCCACCCCTCGTCGGGTCGTCGTCTTCACCTGTCACTTCCGTGAACGCGAAGTTAGCAGCAGCACCGGCCCATGCAGATTTGCCTGCAATCCGCCACCGCGTCCGGGAAAGCCGGGAGCTTGAGTGCGCGTGTGGTGTGAGCCCGTCTCGGTGCGGAGTAGGAGTAGACCACCGGCTCGGCGAGAGGGGCGGGGCGATGCATTTACGCAATCGTGTGCAATCCGGATCGATTAATCGAGCCCAGCGATAGGAGTCCCACGCAAGCAACTCCGCCGCCTCTTAACCCACCGCGCATCTCAACTCTCAACCCTCTCCCTCTCGTCGTCTCGCCTTCCCTTTGCCAGTTTTGCCTACACCACCAACCTCTCGCAATCTTCTTCTTCCTTCTTCCCCTGCTCGCCAGGCAAAGTTGGCACGTACGTGCATTACAGCCGTGTTGCTTCCCTTGATAGTTTCTCCATTCAGCAGTCTCAGCCTGTGGCTACAATAGCCAGGTAGCTACTAGCTCGATCGCTCTCGGCCCCACCCATGAATCCTCTCGTCCGCAGAAAGCCTGCAGGGTCGCCATGAGACGGCCTACCGCCGCCGCCCCCGTTGTCCTCCTATGGCTCGCCGTGCTCACCGTTGCGTTCCACGGCTACGGCGGCTTGCTGACGTGGCAAACATCATCGGTCGCCGTGCCGGCAAGGAAGATGCTGCTCGCCGTGACGAGCTTCGACGCTGCAGCCTCGCCATCAACTGATCACCACCAACACCACCACCACCATCACCATCATCGTCACCAACACCATCAGGATCATCACCACCACCATGTCAACCCATGGAACTGGCAGGGCATTCCACCGTCCTCTGTCGGCAAGGGAGAGGAGATCGATCCGCGCTACGGAGTGCAGAAGAGACGGGTGCCGACAGGCCCGAACCCATTGCATCACTGAGAGGTCGGCATCGGCACGCGCTCAGCACATGCACGGGATCGAGGAGTTTTTTCATGGCCGATGATCAGATTCGAATTCCTCGGTGACTGGCGCAGCACATCATCTTTGTAGCTGTGGGTTTTTTGATCAATCGAGTTTATTTCGTGCCCGTTATTCTTTGATTGTGGAGTGGATGGGTGCGGAAGCAAGCCTTGTTGGTGTGGTAAGGTCATCATGCTCATCGGACTTGGTGTGTTCATGTATTTAATCCTGGTCTCAAAGCTGCAAAGCAAGCGAAATGAAAGAGAGAGAGGATAATCTCTAGGTAGCTGAATATAGTACATATATAACTATAATATAAGTTATGCTGATGAGGAGAGGATATGTTTGGTTTCCTTTTTCCATCCCAATTTCATTCCTTTTCTGTTCCTTGATCAAAATCTTAACATGAATAAGAACACTGCATATACATGTGTGAGATGAATTATTTATCTTTCTCTTCCTTAGGGGCCGTTGTTGTACTTGTACCGTTGTACCTGGATGACATCCAGCTCACTTGTCCAGCTAAACTCACCTCTCGCAGCAGCAGTAGTGAACTGAAATTTTCCGCCAGTTTTAGCTTCACTCGGGAAATCCACACGCATCAGGTCGTTGAGTGAGAAGTTGCAGAAGTAGGCTCTGTAAAATGGGTGCAATAGAGTAGCGGTGACAGCACGGCACATCCGTCGCACAATATGCGGGGTTCGGGCACAGATCGCAACGCATGAATGGGGCCTTTTTCCCAGGCCTGGAAACCCATGACCGCTTTGGCACCGAGTGTGCACTCGGACAACAATACAATAAGCCGGCTTTGACTTGGCGCGGATTTGCTATGCGCCGCATATGCGGCGCTAGCGTGTCCACCGTAGAATCCTTGCTCACCGTTCGCACGCATGCCTGATGCCTCTGACGCACATGCACGGCCTGCCCCCACGGTTCTAGGAGGCTAGGAGTACTTCGTACATGCATGCATACGGCCTGCCCCCAATGCCTCAAGATTCTTGCATGCCGCCTATCCAGCTGTGGGCCCTAAGCATCGCATGCGGCCCCCACGAACAAACAGCTCCCTACAGTCCCAGGCGCTTAGATGATTTTGTTCCTTTCAAACATATTTTGTTCCACATGTTTAGATGATTTTGTTCCACACGTTAAGATTCTATGCTCCTTTCCTATGATAGTTTGTTCCACAAATTTACACGACATGTTCCACCTTAACTTACATTTATAGTATATTATTACGTATACTAGATAATTTATTCCAAATGTTAAAATCTATGTTCCTTTTATACGATTTTGTTGTTCCGCACGGTCACGTGATTTGTTCCCATTGTTAAAATCGGATGAACTGTTCTTTCTTTTTTTAAAAATGTTCTATATTTTTTTTAATCTAAAGATAGGCAAATGTGGTCTAGTTTTGAAGATTTTATCAAAAGAAATACAACGGTGCAATCAGAATTTGATTTAGACACTCGGTTCATCAGATATGAATTGTTTTTGTGTTTGCTTTTTTGTGGGGCCCGCGCTGAGGAAACAGGTGGGTGGCGCGCTGGCGCGCTTCGGGCGGAGCGCGGGGAAGCGCAGCGCCCCGCACATGCTTCGCACAGTCGCGCCCGACTTGGCGCCTATCTGACTTTGATGAGGGGACGCACATCGGCACATGATGATGGACCATGGATCATGGCAAGATGCAGCAAGATCGAACACACACTCGGCCCAGCACTCGGCCTAGCAGAGTGCTTTCGCCGTTAGTTTTCTTTCCGATCTCAATGCATTTCACCGCTCTACCGAAATTCTCTCTGCCCCTATCGTACTCTAGTTTGGTAGTTTCCACCGCCAGTCCAGGGTTGAGCCCTGGGATTTGACGGCGGACTTCAAAAGCCACCTACAGACGCTTTATGCCCAATCATTCCGGATAACGCTTGCATCCTTTGTCTTACCGCGGCTGCTGGCACAGAGTTAGCCGATGCTTATTCCTCAGATACCGTCATTGTTTCTTCTCCGAGAAAAGAAGTTGATGACCCGTAGGCCTTCCACCTCCACGCAACATTGCTCCATCAGGCTTTTACCCATTGCGGAAAATTCCCCAATCTGGGTCGTGTCTTAGTCCCAGTGTGGCTGATCATCCTCTCGGACCAGCTACTGATCATTGCCTTGGTAAGCTATTGCCTCACCAACTAGCTAATCAGACGCGAGCCCCTCCATGGGCGGATTTCTCCTTTTGCTCCTTAGCCTAGGGGTATTAGCAACCGTTTCCAGTTGTTGTTCCCCTCCCAAGGGCAGGTTCTTACGCGTTACTCACATGTTCGCCATTGGAAACACCACTTCCCTTTCGACTTGCATGTGTTAAGCATGCCGCCAGCATTCATCCTAAGCCAGGATCGAACTCTTCATGAGATTCATAGTTGCATTACTTATAGCTTCCTTATTCGTAGACAAAGCGGATTCGGAATTGTCTTTCCTTCCAAGGATAACTTATGTCCATGCGCTTCAGATTATTAGCCTGGAGTTCGCCACCAGCAGTATAGCCAACCCTACCCTATCACGTCAATCCCACACGCCACTTATCCATTCCCGTTCGATCGTGGTGGGGGAGTAAGTCAAAACAGCTCACATTAGGTTTAGGGATAATCAGGCTCGAACTGATGACTTCCACCACGTCAAGGTGACACTCTACCGCTGAGTTATATCCCTTCCCTGTCGGTGTTCTACCGTAGATCCTATCGAGGGGTATCCCAAGGTAGTAGATTTCAGGTGGGGTTTCGCCGAGATCAGGAACGCAATGGCTACGCAACACAAGGTTTAGACAGGTTCGGGCCGCCGAGATAGCGTAATACCCTACGTCCTGTTTGGTGGTTTGTATTGCGTATGGATGTAATTGTGTGTCTCTCTGTTGAGAGTTGGTCTAGTCTATGTTCTATGTCTACCGATCTAGGCATCTCTACCCTCCTTTATATATCCCAGGGAGCGGGGAACTAGTCGGTTACAATGTTGGAGTCCTAGTAGGATTACAGAGTAGAGTCCTAGTAGGAATCCGACTTCTTATTTCCTTCCTTCGAGTGGTTTCTCTACGGGTACTGGGGTTTCATACCCAACAAGCCCTCGAGCGCTTCATTGCCGAGTTCTTGCTATCAACCGAGTACTTGCCATGTCTATCGAGTACTTTCTTGAGTGCTTCGAGTACTTTATTGAGCTTCTGCTAGTTCTTTGAGTACTTGTCTTGTCGATCTTGAAAAGTCCTTGGTTGACACGAGGCTGTGAGGTGCTCATGCCCCGTAAATCTTGATCAACTTGTAGTCTTCAATATTCAATATGCGGTGCGGCGAAAGTCGCACTCCATATGGAGTAGCCCCGAGCCTTAGGTTGAGTCGAAGAATCAGGCTGAGGGTCCACAAAATCTTGAATTTTCGTCTTGTCTTGAAATGTGTAATTTGAAAAAATTGCACTTGATATCAAGTAGCCCCCGAGCCTTGGTTTGAATTTCGTAGAATCGAGCCGAGCGTCTTGATTTGAGTCTTCATTCTTCGTCTTGAAAAAATCAGCAGTCGTTTTATATAGCCTATCAGCCCCCGAGCCTTGAAATGATTTAGAATAATCAATTCAAGGGTCCAGCGAGCTTAGTGTTCATCGAATCATCTTGGAGATCATCATCCGAGTAGTAATTTGCGCCCAGAAATAATGGTCACCTCGAATCTTGTTCAAGAAAAATCAGAATAACCCGTGATAGAGCTGAAGTGCCCGATCTTTCGGTGAGTGGAGATAATTTCGATTTGTTGAAAAGTCGACCCTCACGATCCGACTACGACGAGCGAACCCGAAGCGCCAATGCAATCGCTGAACCAACTCCCTGTGGTTACCGACCTTGTTGAAGCAAGATCAGCCTGATCACGAAGATCAATTCCTGTACACAATCGAAGAACGAACAAGAAAAAGAGGCGAGCAATCTTAATATCACTCGAAGGTAGAGTTCTGAATCACACGAGGACAACACGTATTTGTGCGTGTTCGGTGTAGCTAAAGCTAGATGTAAAACAAAACTCAAGACTTCTTGGCGGCTGGCTAGGGGGTATATGATAGGTGGAGGACTGACCAAAGGGGTGCTGGGGTCGTGCTCCAACCCTAGGACACGTCCCTAATGGACCCAACTTGATACACGGCCCGTGGGCCAAAATAAGGTATCGCAGCACCTGGACAGAAAAACCTTCGCTCAATGATTTGACGATTGCGGCCGCCTCGGGATAGATATGGACATGAGTCCGGATCCATATGAAAGTAGACTTCATAAGCTTTCCATCAAGTACTTGAACGCCCCAAACGGAGTCCGGATGAAGTCGTGGCGGCCTGTTGAAATTCAGGACTTTCCTGCAGTCCTGAATCCAGCGTTTCCAAAACGTGTTGGATTCAATCTCTTTATTTCCTTAGATCAAAAGTGACGTGATAGCCTGATGTAACACGTGAGAATACTTTGACTTGGTCCCCAATCAACCTCTTTGGTCCTCCATGCCTTCCATGTGTGTTTAACACTCTTCATGTATGTCATGTCCTCATCATCCTCCCCTTCTTGACGAAAAGCCGTCCTCGGCGTCAATTGTACTTGAAACCGATCCTGCACAACGCAAAGGAGAACGGGGTTGCGAAAACAAAAGAAACCAAATGTATTGAGAGGAGGAGGGTCACCATGCTTCGAATTGTCAAATGTGTCATCTCGCATAGACATTTCAGCACGAGTGTAGACTTCTGGATCGGACGACACAATATGGTTGTCAACATGATCCTGCACAAGATTAGTACCAACAAAAGACAAAGCAGGCATAGGTAGCAACCAGCAAGGCTCCCCTTCTTTGGATTGAACATGTTTCTTTAAAACAAAGCTAGAGAAATTGGATGTGACATGATTATTCTTAGTGCAGCTCTCTAACTTATCACATTGTTGTCCAACCAGATTTGAACAAATATAAACTCGATGCACCATATATTCTCCATTGTGATTATATTTGCCAATGAAGTGATATGTGTTCCTAGATAAGCATGGCAATTTGAGATATGCAAGAAATCTCTCATCCAAACAATTTAGATTACATAGAACAGCAAAGTCAATATAACCTAAAGTATTTAAAGAAGATAGCGATTTTTGTTCATCATTTGCACAAGTAATTGGAACAAACATTTGATTTTCAGCATAATTATATGGCTCCAAAGCATGTGTATCATCATGATTAAGTAATTGTGGCAGAGGAAATAAAAGAATCACTATCACACAACTCTTCTTCATCACAAGGTACATCAAGCAAATGATCTTGCGACAAAGGCAAAATTAGTAAGGGTTCTACAGATAGTTGCTCTATGTTATCATGTTTAATTTCAGCATCAAGGGTGTGATTTTAAAACATGTACAACAGAAGCATTGTCACACAAATCATCTTTATCACAAGGAACAATAAGCACATCATCATGTGACAAAGGTTCGTCAAGAGATGGTTCCACTAATAATTGCTCTATGATAGCATGAGGTGTAGAAAAATTCAGCACAGTAGAAGTGGTCTCACCTTCCGTGAGTGGAGCACCTGTGGTCGACGGCGCTGTTGTGGCCGTCCTCTCACGCGGTGTAGTGCTAGACGTGGATGGCGTAGGGAGAGCAGGATCTGCGCTGGATGCCGGGCTTCGTCCTGCAAAAGAGTTAGTATATGTCGTCGAGCGGCGTCCCTGCACTTCACGTTCAGCTTTGCAAGCATATTCAAACAATGTGGTCATATCAGCATAAGTATTAGAATCAATCAGCATAAGTATTAGAATCAAGTATGTCCTAAATGTCGCAGTTCAAGCCACCGCGAAAACGTGCCATAGCAGCGGCATCCGTCTCAAATAAACCACAATGGATCATACCCTTTTGTAATTCCTGGTAATATTCCTCAGCAGATTTGTTGCCCTTGCTAAAACCGCTGCATTTGTTTAAGCAAATCTCAGGCATAATATGAAGGTACAAAGCGATGACACATAGCAACTTTTAATTGTGCTCAAGTGGTTGGAATAGCCGTGGGATGTTTTAGCTTATATTCACGCCACCACATTAAAGCAAAAAGAGTAAATTCACTAATAGCAGCATTAACTTGTGCACTAGCAGGAATATCATGGCATGAAAATTTTTGTTCTACCTCTAACTCCCAATCAAGATATGCAGCAAGATCATATTTGCCATTATAAGATGGAATTTGAAATTTAACTAGCAATATGGAGGACATACCACACGGCGGGCACAACCGTGGCGATCTCCATCGTGTAGCTCCATGTCACTGTCATAGTCCTTGTGCAACGCCGTGACTGACGTGGACCACGCATCGAATCGTGCCACGATGCCGTTGACGTCTCCTGACATGATTAGCGCAAACACAAAAACAAATCCTAGGACAGCAAATGTGTGTATGTGTGTGTATGAGATGCTCACAAAGATGCTGTGATCAAATTCTTATCCGTTCTTACCAAGCAATAGGGGCGAACTGCAAGCAACAAGTAGCACATGTGAAAGATTGGAGCAGCGATTGCCTGGAGAAACAAAGTCGGCTCGTCGTAGGAATATGTGTAGTTCTGGTTAGGCTGCACTCAAGTCAAGGATTAGCACAATCTAACAATAATGCAAAGTTCAATTATAGTGCTAAACACGTAACAAAGCTGCTGGAAACAAGTGCCACGCACTATGGATCAAGCAAAGGTAACAAGGAAGTGGGATGCAGAAACGGAAAATCTCCCGGGCCACGTTACGCTGTGTAAACAGCATTTTTTGGCCTCGAAACCGACCGCACCCGGCGCTGAAATTTTGTAAGGTTTCTGGAAAAAAAAGAACGCTGAAATCGGAGATCCGAGCGAAAAGTTATGGCCCTTTTCGTGAAGGTGTTCGAAACTGCCAAAAAGAAACTTCCAAACGAAAACCGAACTGCTGATTCCTTTTTTATTCTTTCCTTTTTCTTTCTTTTCAAAACTATCCTATTTTTATTTCCTTTTTTTCTTTCCTTTTTATTTCTTTCCTTTTATTTCTTTCCTTTATTTCTTTCCTTTTTCTTTCTATCTCTTTCCAAACTGCGAACACGCGGCGGCCGAACCGAGTAGGACTCGAATGAGCGGCGTGGGGTTGTAGGGTTTGTGGTGAAGATGTAGAGCAGCGGCGGCGTGTGGTGGTGGCAGCGGCGGCGGGAGGTGGCGACGGCGGCAGCGGAAGCACAAAGTAACCAGCAACAATTGAACGCGAAGCACACAAATTCAACAACGCAAATTATTGAATGAAAGTGCAAGGCAAAGAATGGTGTTGGGACAATTATCTAATCTGAATTGTTTTTTTTTGGTTTTTGTGGACTGTAGGTAATGGAACAACACTTGATAAAACTCACCGATCAACCTGGACTTTTGATACCACTTGATAGAGCTGAAGTGCCCGATCTTTCGGTGAGTGGAGATAATTTCGATTTGTTGAAATCGACCCTCACGATCCGACTACGACGAGCGAACCCGAAGCGCCAATGCAATCGCTGAACCAACTCCCTGTGATTACCGACCTTGTTGAAGCAAGATCAGCCTGATCACGAAGATCAATTCCTGTACGCAATCGAAGAACGATTAAGAAAAAGAGGCGAGCAATCTTAATATCACTCGAAGGTGGAGTTCTGAATCACATGAGGACAGCACGTATTTGTGCGTGTTCGGTGTAGCTAAAGCTAGATGTAAAACAAAACTCAAGACTTCTTGGAGGCGGCTAGGGGGTATATGATAGGTGGAGGACGACCAAAGGGGTGCTGGGGTCGTGCTCCAACCCTAGGACACGTCCCTAATGGACCCAACTTGATACACGGCCCGTGGGCCAAAATAAGGTATTGCAGCACCTGGACAGAAAAACCTTCGCTCAATGCTTTGACGATTGCGGCCGCCTCGTGAAAGATATTGTAACATCCCAAAAATTAAATAAAATTTATAATATTGACCAAGCATGACCAAAAGTTGACTTTTTGAACCATTGCTTGTATGGTCGATCAGAGACCACATATGCGTTCGTCTTGTCGAGACGAATCCGTTTGACTACTCACATGTCACATTTGGATATCGGATGAATTTATAGGAGGAAAATAATTCTGAGCCGTTGGATGTGAGTTAGGTGTTTCGTTATCTGAGTAGCAGATCAAAGGAACGAGCCTTCCTCCTACCCAGCCGCCACTTCCTGTTCGGGACCCTCTGCTCCTTTCGCTTTCTCTCCTGGGAGGTCGTCACCGCCGCCGATTCGCTGGTCGTCGTCGCCTTGCTCCGACCTGCCAGTCCTCATCATCTCTATCGACCACGACACCCAGCCACCTATTGCTGCGGTGCCTCATCTGCTCCTGCCAGGTAGAGCCTCTGCTGCTGCCTGGTCTTTTTTTTTTCTTGCCGTTGGGATTTGGCCAGCAACCAGCAAATTGGTGGTGACCAACCCTGCAACTTGATTCCTGCAGTTCTCGGTGTAGGGCACGTGTTCTGCAAGCTGCTGTTGTGCAGCCGTGAAGAGGCAAAAGGGTCAGCGGGGAACAGAGGCATTAGGGCCTTGCAAGATCTATCAGATTCATTCATCAACTCTTGATCTTTTCTGCTAAGGTAACATCTAGTTGGTCCCTACGTGCTTGCATATAGGATTAGGAAGTAATTTCTGGACAGCGGGATGCAAAGGACCTGAGTTGAAAGTCGTTTAGCTGGTGATCAGGTTTATGGTTTTGTAGTGTCATTTAAGCTATTTTTCTTTGATTAATTTCTGGGATTAGTTGGCGAGGAATCTGACCCTGGCCCAATAACGAAAGTTTTAGGTTTCATCGAAACCTTCCTAGTGGTGCTGGTTCCACTCGAATTGGATAAGCTGTTTAGCAGTTATGCCCAAATTAGTGTTGCGGTCTCAATTAGAAAAAACTGTGCACAGGAATCTGTTCGAGAATTTTCAACTAAGCTGGAGCCAGATTTCGACCTGGGTGGTTAAACAAAAGTTATAGAAAGTTTTATGTAGATATCCAAGATGTATTTACTTGCTATATTTCGTTAAGAGAAACAAAAGTTATGGTCTAAACAGCGAGCGACTCAGGATTTAGTCGAATTTTCAGAAAAATGTGAGAGCCGACGATCTAGGAATTTAGTGTGGATTTGTTTGAGTATTGTCTTTACCCTTTTGTGGTTAGTGTGGACTGGTTCTTAAGTAAAGTTTTAATCCACAGGTTTGGGTAATCCTAGAGCCGAGGGCGTTACGCCGGGATCTCGTCAGAGTTAAGGCAAGTGCATGACGAACTTGTGTGATGAAGTATATGCTTGATAATTGTTTTCTTGAGCTGTCTTTGCGTTGTTCCATATTTGCTTTCATGGTATTCAAGTTCCGGTTATGTGATTCAAGTTTCAAGCAATTCGTTTACATTTAATTCAATTCAAGTACCAGTGGATCCGGAGTGCAATCTGGTTTTTATTCAGGTTCCTGTGAGTAAGTGCTGGCCCCACTTGCTCGGCTTTACCGGTAAATGCAAAGGAGTTATTCTGGTACCGTCCGTTTCAGACGGAAACTACTGTTTCATGGTGTTGATTCGCTCGTTATTCATGGACCATGGTTTCCATATGTTTTCTTGTTCTAATTGTACTTGCTGAGTGTTTTTACTCACCCTTGTGTTTATCTGGGTTTTAGGTACCAAATGATCGCGACATGCATGGGAGTTGGGAGTAGTACATGGCTCAAGACCACACATATTCATTTGTACAATTATATAGTTCATTTCGTTTATTCATTAGACCGTAACAAGTTAAATTGGATTGGTTGACCTTCTCGTGCTTGAAATTGTATCATGGTTGAACGGGTTAATTTACTTGGTCTTGGGATGGGCTGTGATGTTTATTTATTTGCCATATGCTTTTTACATACTATGTCATATGAAATGCTTGTTCAGAGTGTCCTATTTACAAGGGAAACTCTGCCAAAATTTTGATTAAAATTTTTAGACTTGTGTCTGTATTTTATGTTTCGGTAGCCTCCGGGTTTTTGGGAAAAGTCCGGGGTGTTACATTTGGTATCAGAGCCAGGTTAGAGTCTTTTCTATTTGGTTGCATTTTGCTAGGTAATTAAAATTTTGCTTAGGCCTAAATTATTTAAAACTGACACACTTGTGCACTATAGGATGGGATGCATGGGTTGCATTGCATTTACGTTCTCGCTTTTTATTACTTTGCCTCTAGTTTGGATATGAAAACTTGTTGCTGATCATATCCTTGTTGTTGTTTGTTGGGTTATAGTTATGCCGCCGAGAAGGAGTGCTCGTGTAGCTCGTGGCCGTGGTAGAGGCCTTGGAGGTCGTGGTCGTGGTCGTGGCAACAATGAACAAGAAGGGGATAATGAGGCCGTTGTTGGTGAGAACAATGGACCTGAGCAATCTGCTGCTACCGGAGCTACAGCTGCAGGAGCTACTGTTGCCGCTGGTGCTGTTCCTGTTACTCCAGTCGCTCAGGCGATGACATTTACCAAGTGGACATCGCTGCAAGTGGACAAGTTTGATGGATCGGGGTCACCAACAGATGCTGCAGACTGGCTACGCAAGGTAGAGAAGGTCATGGATGGGTGTAGAATGACTCCTGAGGATAAGGTCTTCTTTATACCACACCAGCTTACGAGCCTTGCAGATTTATGGTGGGATGGTGTTCTTGGTGCATGGCCTCCTTCTCGTGGTGCTATCACTTGGGAGATCTTTCTAGAGCAGTTCAGAGCTAAGTACTATCCTGAGACCTACAGGGATAGGATGAGCGATGCCTTGAACCATATCCAACAGGGAAGTAAGACAGTGGATGAGTATGAAAGGGAATTCACTAACATTGTCCGCTTTGTGCCTAGTGTTGCTACAGATGAGCGTGAGAAGGCTAGGAAGTTCTTTAGAGGACTGAATGCACGATATAGAGAAGTGATGGGTAGGAACCCACCGACTATCTATCAAGCTGCGGTGAATGAGGCAAGAGGGATGGAGTCAGAAATTCAGCTCACTGCAATTCAACAGAATCGTTCTGGGAGTGCTAGTGGCACAAGTGGTGACAAGAAGAGAGCTCCTCATGAGGAAGGAGAGCGGGAGTCCTCTCAGCGACCTCCTTTCAAGAAGTTTAAGCAGAACCATCGCTCTCAAACATCTCAGTCATTCAAGCCTAGACAGTCAGGGGGACAATCTTCTTCATCATCACGTTCTGCGGATCTTCCATTCATGCGCCCAGTACCCGGCCAGGGTTTGATGTGCTTTAAATGTGGGAAGCCTCACCGTTATACAGAGTGTACCTTTTCTGGATCTTGTCGCTCTTGTGGCAAGGAGGGACACATGGCTATTGTCTGCAAGAAAAATCCAGATTCTATCATCAAGTGGGAGAGGCCTAATCCTTCTTCTGGGCAATTCCCAGCCAGTTCTAGAGGCTCTGTTCCTTCTGTTGGTGCTTCTCATGGTGCAGTTCATATGATGGCTACTCCACCTCCAGTCTCACAGCAGTACTACCCATCACAATATATGTCTTCTACTGGTTATTATTGGCATCCACATCAGCTACCTCCCTCACATGTTCTGCCACAGTTACCAGAGCCACATGTTCCACTTCAGTTGCCTGCGCCATCTTCTATTCCACCGCATCAGGTTGGGGTCGGTTCTGTTGCTGCAAACCCTGCTGGAGTCTACACTATGCCTACTGTTTCTTCCCTGGGTCGTCCAGATGTAGTCTCAGGTATATTTACAGTTGATTCACATGATGATCTAGTATTATTCGATTCTGGTGCTACATTCTCGTTCGTTTCACTTGATTTCGTGAGAAGGTTTGGCCTATCTAGTCAGGTGATTTCTCAGTCTGTTCATGTTAGCTCTGCGGGTGGTTTGATCTCTAGTTCACTTGTGTGCCCGGGTTGCACAATATCTATAGATGGGGATGATTTTGTGGCAAACCTTATGGTGATTCCCTTACCAGTCTTTGATGTTATTCTGGGCATGGACTGGTTACATCGTTATCGGGCGGTGATATCTTGTTTTTGGAAGACTGTTTCTTTAGTAGCTCCCTCCGGTCAGACAATAACTTTTCAAGCTAGTGCTCCTTCATATTCTTTGTTTGTGATGGCGACCTTATTCCCTGGGCGTCGTCCTATGAAGACCGGATTTCTTTGGACACTAGCTGAGAAGCCATCCAAGTCTATTTCGATCGAGGAGATTCATGTGGTTCGGGAGTATCCTGATGTATTTCCTGCAGAGTTGCCAGGTATGCCTCCCAAACGTGAGGTGGAATTCCGTATTGATCTTATTCCCGGTACCAAGCCTGTTTCTATAGCACCATATCGTCTGTCTCGGCCTTTCCAAGAAGAGTTGAAGAAACAATTGGATGACTTATTATCCAAGAAGTTGATTCGACGCAGTGTGTCGCCTTGGAGAGCTCCAGTCCTTTTTACTAAGAAGAAGGATGGGACTTGGCGCATGTGTATTGATTATCGCGGGCTGAATGCTGTGACTATCAAGAATAAGTATCCTTTGCCCCGCATTGATGTATTGCTTGATCGTCTAAAAGGAGCTAAGGTATTTTCTAAGATTGATCTGCAATCTGGCTATAATCAGATTCCAGTTAGAGAAGAGGACATTGAGAAGACAGCATTTGCCACTATGTATGGGCACTATGAGTTTAGAGTCATGTCTTTTGGACTGACTAATGCACCTCCTTACTTCATGGAGACAATGAACAACATGCTTCATCAGTTTGATGCTTTCGTAGTGGTATTCATTGATGACATACTCATTTTCTCCAAGACTGAGGAGGAGCATGAGCAGCATTTGAGGATGGTACTTCAGGCCTTGAGAGATAATAAATTCTATGCTAAGCTGAAGAAATGTGAGTTCTGGCTTTCAGAAGTAAGTTTCTTGGGCATGTAATTAGTCAAGATGGTATTTCTGTTGATCCAAGTAAGGTTTCTACAGTGGTAGAATGGGAAAGGCCATCTAATGTCAAGGAAGTGAGAAGTTTCTTAGGTATGGCTAGTTATTATCGAAGATTTGTCAAGGATTTCTCCATCATTGCTAAGCCTTTATCTATGCTCACCCATAAAAATGTGAAGTTTGTATGGACTGATGCGTGTGAGTGCAGCTTTCAAGTATTGAAGGAGAAGCTAGTGTCTGCACCTATTCTCACACTTCCTGAGCCTTGTAAGCGTTTCACTGTTTATTCTGATGCTTCCAGGATAGGACTTGGGTGTGTTCTTATGCAAGAGGGGAAGGTGATTGCTTATGCATCTAGACAGTTAAGGAAGCATGAGGAGAACTATCCCACACATGATCTAGAGCTCGCGGCAGTTGTTTTTGCTTTGAAGATTTGGAGACACTATTTGTATGGCGAGCCGTGTGATATTTTCACCGATCACAAGAGTTTGAAGTATATTTTTACTCAGAAGGATCTGAATTTGAGGCAACGAAGATGGTTAGAGTTGATTAAGGATTATGATATCAGTATCCAGTATACGCCAGGTAAAGCGAATGTTGTGGCTGATGCTTTGAGCCGCAAGTCTGTGCCCCCTACACTGAATTGTTTGATAACAGATTTTCAGAGGATGGATATTTCCTATTGTTATGCTGGAGTGTCAGAAACAGAGTCACGTGTGATCCTAGAGTCTGCTATACCTGCACGAGTATTGGAAGCACAACAACATGATCGGTTGTTGCAAGATGTGAAGAAGCGCATTAATGAAGGCAGAGTTGGGGATTTCACTTTAGATGCTTCAGGAGCTATTCGGTTTCGTGGTCGCCTTTGCGTACCACAAAGGGCACAGGTGAAAGACGATATTCTTCGAGAGGCACATCGCTCACCTTACACAGTCCATCCTGGTGAAAACAAGATGTACCAAGATTTAAAGAAGAGTTACTGGTGGAAGCGGATGAAAGTGGATGTGGCTAAGTATGTGGCTTCATGTGGTGTGTGCCAACGAGTTAAGGCTGAGCGCAAGCGTCCTGCTGGGAAATTACAACCATTAGAGGTTCCTTTGTGGCCCTGGGATGATGTTACTATGGATTTTGTGGTTGGCTTACCACGACTCCAAAGGGGAAGGATTCTATTTGGGTTATTGTGGATCGTTTGAGTAAGGTGGCACACTTCATTCCTATTCGTTCTACAAATTCAGCTAGTGACTTGGCTCCAATTTATATGAAAGAAATTGTGAGGCTGCATGGAGTACCTCATACTATTGTTTCTGATAGAGACGCTAAATTTGTTTCCAAGTTCTGGGAAAGTCTACAGGGTGCCTTAGGTACTGGTGTGATACTTAGCACTGCCTTTCACCCCCAAACAGATGGTCAGTCTGAACGTACAATTCAAACCTTGGAAGACATGTTGAGGTCTTGTGTCCTATCTTGGAAGGGCAGTTGGGAAGATCATTTACCACTGGTGGAGTTTGCCTATAATAATAGTTACCATGCTAGCATTCAGTGTGCACCTTTTGAAGCACTTTATGGAAGAAAGTGTAGATCACCCCTATGTTGGGATGCAGTGGGGGAGAAGGCGGTTTTAGGCCCCGATTGGGTTCAGCAAACAACTGAGCGTGTTGCTGAAATTCGACAGCATATGCTAGCTGCACAGAGCAGGCAGAAGAGCTATGCTGATGGCAGAAGGCGAGGCCTGGAATTCGAGGTTGGAGATCAGGTACTTCTCAAGGTATCTCCTACCAAAGGTGTTGTGAGGTTTGGTACTAAAGGCAAGCTTAGTTCGAGGTACATTGGTCCTTTTCCTATAGTAGCAAGGGTTGGAAAGTTGGCATATCGATTGGAGTTACCGGAGTCGATGAGAGGTGTGCATAATGTGTTCCATGTTTCCATGTTGCGAAAATATTTGAGAGATCCAGAACACCATATCACTTTGGAGCCAGTGACAATTGAGCAAGACTTGACCATTGAGGCCCGTCCAGTGAAGATTCTGGAGGAGTCTGAGCGAGTGTTGAGGCATCGGACACTCAAGTATGTGAAGGTTCTATGGACTAATCAAACTGAGCGTGAAGCAACTTGGGAGCTTGAGTCGCAGATGCGGGACAAGTATCCAGAGTTATTTGCATCTGGTGAGTAGTCTGGATTTTCATTGCATTTATGTTATCTCTTTTATCTTGTGTACCTGAAATAAAGAATTCGAGGGCGAATTCTATTGAACAGGGGAAGAATGTAACATCCAAAAAATTAAATAAAATTTATAATATTGACCAAGCATGACCAAAAGTTGACTTTTTGAACCATTGCTTGTATGGTCGATCAGAGACCACATATGCGTTCGTCTTGTCGAGACGAATCCGTTTGACTACTCACATGTCACATTTGGATATCGGATGAATTTATAGGAGGAAAATAATTCTGAGCCGTTGGATGTGAGTTAGGTGTTTCGTTATCTGAGTAGCAGATCAAAGGAACGAGCCTTCCTCCTACCCAGCCGCCACTTCCTGTTCAGGACCCTCTGCTCCTTTCGCTTTCTCTCCTGGGAGGTCGTCACCGCCGCCGATTCGCTGGTCGCCGTCGCCTTGCTCCGACCTGCCAGTCCTCATCATCTCTATCGACCACGACACCCAGCCACCTATTGCTGCGGTGCCTCATCTGCTCCTGCCAGGTAGAGCCTCTGCTGCTGCCTGGTCCTTTTTTTTTTCTTGCCGTTGGGATTTGGCCAGCAACCAGCAAATTGGTGGTGACCGACCCTGCAACTTGATTCCTGCAGTTCTCGGTGTAGGGCACGTGTTCTGCAAGCTGCTGTTGTGCAGCTGTGAAGAGGCAAAAGGGTCAGCGGGGAACAGAGGCATTAGGGCCTTGCAAGATCTATCAGATTCATTCATCAACTCTTGATCTTTTCTGCTAAGGTAACATCTAGTTGGTCCCTACGTGCTTGCATATAGGATTAGGAAGTAATTTCTGGACAGCGGGATGCAAAGGACCTGAGTTGAAAGTCGTTTAGCTGGTGATCAGGTTTATGGTTTTGTAGTGTCATTTAAGCTATTTTTCTTTGATTAATTTCTGGGATTATTTGGTGAGGAATCTGACCCTGGCCCAATAACGAAAGTTTTAGGTTTCATCGAAACCTTCCTAGTGGTGCTGGTTCCACTCGAATTGGATAAGCTGTTTAGCAGTTATGCCCAAATTAGTGTTGCGGTCTCAATTAGAAAAAACTGTGCACAGGAATCTGTTCGAGAATTTTCAACTAAGCTGGAGCCAGATTTCGACCTGGGTGGTTAAACAAAAGTTATAGAAAGTTTTATGTAGATATCCAAGATGTATTTACTTGCTATATTTCGTTAAGAGAAACAAAAGTTATGGTCTAAACAGCGAGCGACTCAGGATTTAGTCGAATTTTCAGAAAAATGTGAGAGCCGACGATCTAGGAATTTAGTGTGGATTTGTTTGAGTATTGTCTTTACCCTTTTGTGGTTAGTGTGGACTGGTTCTTAAGTAAAGTTTTAATCCACAGGTTTGGGTAATCCTAGAGCCGAGGGCGTTACGCCGGGATCTCGTCAGAGTTAAGGCAAGTGCATGACGAACTTGTGTGATGAAGTATATGCTTGATAATTGTTTTCTTGAGCTGTCTTTGCGTTGTTCCATATTTGCTTTCATGGTATTCAAGTTCCGGTTATGTGATTCAAGTTTCAAGCAATTCGTTTACATTTAATTCAATTCAAGTACCAGTGGATCCGGAGTGCAATCTGGTTTTTATTCAGGTTCCTGTGAGTAAGTGCTGGCCCCACTTGCTCGGCTTTACCGGTAAATGCAAAGGAGTTATTCTGGTACCGTCCGTTTCAGACGGAAACTACTGTTTCATGGTGTTGATTCGCTCGTTATTCATGGACCATGGTTTCCATATGTTTTCTTGTTCTAATTGTACTTGCTGAGTGTTTTTACTCACCCTTGTGTTTATCTGGGTTTTAGGTACCAAATGATCGCGACATGCATGGGAGTTGGGAGTAGTACATGGCTCAAGACCACACATATTCATTTGTACAATTATATAGTTCATTTCGTTAATTCATTAGACCGTAACAAGTTAAATTGGATTGGTTGACCTTCTCGTGCTTGAAATTGTATCATGGTTGAACGGGTTAATTTACTTGGTCTTGGGATGGGCTGTGATGTTTATTTATTTGCCATATGCTTTTTACATACCATGTCATATGAAATGCTTGTTCAGAGTGTCCTATTTACAAGGGAAACTCTGCCAAAATTTTGATTAAAATTTTTAGACTTGTGTCTGTATTTTATGTTTCGGTAGCCTCCGGGTTTTTGGGAAAAGTCCGGGGTGTTATAGTAGGAGGAGGTGATGATGAAGACATCTTGGCAGCAGCAAAGTCTTGAACCATTGAAACTGAATTGCAGTGGTGCCGAACCATGTTCAGTGAGATTCTGAAATAGATAACCTGATTGGTTATATTGAGTAAAGATGAAAGCCGTACCATCCATATGATTGTGCTCCAATTAAATTGGAATATTTAGATTTCTTCCGTCTTTAAAACATGCCTAAATTCTGATCCATATAAAAATATACTATTAAGCATGCCTAAAATCTGATCCAGAACATGCCTAAAGTACATAGAATCAATGTGTCAAAATTCAGAAAAATTACCTGTTACCCTGTGCATTTGCCTGTTAGGACTGACTGGAGCTATTCAACTTCACACCTTTCTTGGGTCTTAGGTGGTTAGGGGTTCCATGTACAGATGAAGCTGGATTGAAATTTCCTCACTTCTACATATTTTGATTTAATACTGGTTCACTTTGACTCATATTGATTTGCCATATTTTAGCCATTGCTGATGGTTATCGGACATGGTATACTACCAGGGTTTTCACAGTTTGTTTATATATGCATAAATAAAAACTTCTGACATCAGGATGCTGGCTTTTTCTTTCCGTTGATTTGATAAACCGAGATTGGTTGTAAGCAACAAGTCAAGATTTAGGCATTGTCATTAACCTGCTGGGGTAAATAGTACTAAAAATGAATATGATTAGGATAATTTTCAAATAAAAAAGGATATTCAGTTTGATCTGCATTCATGTGAATAAAAAAACTGCTTTTTTTTTTTGTTGAATACGCAGGAAAGCTGTGTATCTTTGTATTAATAGAGAGGAAAAAACCGGCCTCTTACAAAAAAGCAAACCTCACTCCTGGCCGAGCTGCGAGGGGCTGAAAAACATATAAAGGTTGTTATAAGAGTAAAAACCACCATGGAACCGTGACCTTGGAAAACAAACTAAAAAAATAAAAAAACTACACTTGTCCTACTTCAACAGCTTGACCAGCACTCAAGGAGCTAAGGCTCCGAGCCCCAGCTAGGCACCACCAATGGTGTTCATCCTTGAAGGCTTGAACCAAGACCTCCAAACTTGGCCTGATTCCCTCAAATACGCAAGCATTTCGGTGTTTCCAAATCGTCCAAGCACCCAGCACAATCAGTGTATTAAACCCTTTCTGTTTATCCTTCTGGATCTTTTTGCCACCCTCCTCCACCACTCTGAAAATGAACGCTCATGTCGTGTGGGAACACAATTCTGCCAGCCAAATTGCAAAAGGATGTGAAACCAAAACTGTCTGGCCAATACACAAGTAGTGAGTAAATGTTGAATATCCTCAGCTTCCTGATCACATAACAAACAACGATTAGGATGTGGTAGGTTTCTCTTTGCCAAACGATCAGCTGTCCAACATCTATTTCTCACAGCAAGCCACAGAAAAAATATGCACTTAGCTGGTGCCCATGACTTCCAAATTTTGTGGCCAGGTTCAAAATTAATGGCTCCATTGAAAAAGGCCAAATAAGCAGACTTAGTCGTGTACTGCCGAGACAAGGCAAGTCGCCAAGTATGTGTGTCCTCGCCCTCAGTTAGAGCTATCTCAGCCAGGATATCACCTAGTTGGAACAATTCATATATGCCGACCATAGAAAGCCCCCTTGTATGTCTTGTGCCCATGTATTGTCAATCAAAGCATCTGCCACTAAGCGTGAATTGCAAACTCGAGTTAATTTGCCATGTATCCATTTTTCCTTCCAAAATTTGGTGGTGGACCCATTACCAATTGTTTTTTTTTGACGCCTCTCGTCTGGGTACAGCTGTAGTATCTGCTCATACACGCACACACACCCCACTCACACACACTGTACGGTACAAATAGCCCTACAGCTACACTAAGAACCGAAGACCGCGTCCTTCTGGAGATCACCGGAATCCTCCTAGACTCCGTAGGCGACGGGTGCGTCATAGTCCCTTTGTGGCTCCACGCGTGAGAGGCTGTAGATTTATTACGGGAATAAACCCCTGTGAGAGACGCGAGTTCGATTCTGGGAATCGAACTCGCGCCGGCAGCGAGCTCACTTGGCTGCGCTAGCCACCCGAGCCTAGCTCGGTTCTCCCCATTACCAATTGTTGTTTGCACTGCTATTTGGAAAAATGCCACCACATTAGCGTGGGTAGGGATACCCAAAGACAACCAAGGTTTGCTAGGATCAGTTTTGCATAGCAGAGCCATCTCAACTGTAGTGCCCATCCCATAACCTCAAGATTAGGAATCTCCAGACCACCAAGCTGCAGAGGTCTTTGTACCTTTTCCCAAGCCACCAGACAGCAGCCACCTTGCACTTGTTTTCTTCCCCTCCACAGAAAAGCTCTTGTAATCTTGTCTGTAAGGAAAATGGCCCCTAAGCCATGTTTATGATTTTGGTGATTAATAACAACATTGTAACATCCCGCAAATTCGCAGTCTGTTACTTGTATGAAAAATCAGGATTTCGGAATTTTTGATTGAAATGTTGTAAGCCATGAAATAATTTCCAATTTAAGATAAATGCTCTCTCTAAATTCCAAGTAATTAAATTGTGCATAAAATAATTTTCATGGCAATGCATGTGTGATTTGGATTTATCCGGAATTGTCAAATTCCATTTGGATTTGCTTGAATTTGTTTGAGTGGAGTTTGTATTTGAAATCCAGTTTCATATACAAACTTAAAAGCTAACATTCTAACTTGGGCCAGCCAACCCAGACCTAAGTCTAGAAGCCCACCTCTAACTCCTAAACCCGGCCTACCCTCTAACTTCCCCGGCCTGCTCTCTCCCACGCGCAGCCCAACCCACCTTCCTTTTTTCTCGCGCGGTCCACTGCACCTCCCTCAACTTCTCCCGCTGTCTAAACCAACCCCGCTCGCGGCCCACCTAGCGCCTCAGCCCAGCCCGGCGCCACCAACCGCGCCCCCTCTCTTCCTTTCACCGCCGCGCAGGACCCACACGTCACACCCCCTGTTCCCTTTTCTTCCTCCCTCCTTTCCAGCAGAGCGCCAGCGCTCCTCTGCTTTCCAGTGCCGCGCTCCGCTCGCCCAATCGCGCGTCACCACCTCCGCTCTTTCGCGTCACCAGCACCTCCTCTTTCCAGCGCGGCCGCCAGCTCGTCCAAACCCTAGCGGCCGCCACTTCCCTCCCAATCCGTGCCGCCACATGTCCTAGCCCGGACACCGAGAATCTCCGGCCGTCGATCGACTTCCGCAGCCCTAACCACCTACCTATAAATCCCTAGCTCCCTCTCCCTCTTCTCCCAAGCTGTCGCCGCCTCTTGTCTCTACCTCCTGCCTCCGTTTCTCCCCTCCTCCCCACGAAACCAGCACCGCACGCCGCCGGAGAAAGGGAGAAGAAGAGCGGGAGAGCGCTCACCGCCGGACCAGCGACGCGACGCCGCAGCAAGGAGCGCCGCACCCTGGAGGAGCAAGAAGAGGAGCCCGATGCCGCCAAGCCTGGAACGCGCCGCCGGAGCCGGAGCAGGAGCGTCGCCGCCACCGCCACCCGGAGCAAGAAGCAGAACAGTACCATGTCGCTGCTCGTCGTCCTCTACGCCGCGTCAACCTCCTCTTCCCCGAGCCGAGCCAACCCCGACAATCTCGTGAGCAAGCACTCCCCTTCCACCTTTCCCCTCTGCCTCCTGCTGTCCGGCGCCCATGATGCCGATGAGCCTCTGTAGATTGCCAAATCTGACCCAAGCCCGGCCTTTTTCACTGCCTGTGGCTCGGCCTTCGCGTCGAGCATCTTCTTGTGCAGGATCACTGTGAAGCCGAACCCAAACCCCGGCCTTGAACCGCAGCAGCTCGGTGAGCGCCCCTTTGGGGAAATTCATCGAGCACTCTCCAAGCACCCTGACCCCAACTTTGCTCTAGCCGTAGCACCCCATAGGGACCAAAGCCTAAGCTTCTTCACCCGGGAACGTATGCGCGACGCCATTTGGCGCCGAACCGTGCCCTTTGGCACCGGATCTGGGCAGGGTGGAGCGCCGCCGGCGAGCCTTCGCCGCCGTGCGTGCGCGCTCCGCCGCTCGACTCCACGTCGAGCACTTAGCGCGCATCCCTCCGCCGCTGGCACGCGTCACGCCCAGGCGTGCCCGCATGCGAGGCCGCGCGGACCTCGCCGCACCGGATCCACCCGATGCCACACGGGATCCCGTGCGCCTGGTCCTCGTGGACCACAAGCACGGTCCGCGGTGGACTGAGTCCACCCGGCCGATCGCCCTTGCGCCGCCATGTGTCAGCCTCCCGCGTTCAAGCCACACAGACGACCACGCCAGCCGCAGCCGCACCGGATCTTTTGCACCCGCCTGCGTCAGCGATGACGTCATCGTGGCCGCCCGTTTTGCAACCGGCCCCTGTCTTTTTGCAGTTAAGCTCTCGTGCTTTCTTCTAATTGCAGATCAATCCTTCCACCTTTGGCCCTTTTCTGAAAAGCCCCTTGGCCAGATTATTTACAATTTGGCCCTTGCAATTTCACTGTTAAGCCCTGGGTTTCCTTTTAACTGTGTAAAAGCCCTTCGGCTGACACGTGGGACCCACTGTGTTTGACTGTTGACCTGGTCAACGTTGACCGGTCAACGCTGACGTCATCCGGGCCCATGATGACGTCAGCACAGGCCGGCCCCCACTGCACTTTTGTAGTTATGCCCCTGAACTTTTCTGAAATTACAAACAGGTCCCTAGACTTTTACAAACAGGTCCTTCCACTTCTACCTTTTACAGAAAGGTCCCTGGCTGTCCCTTTTTCCTTCTAAACCCCTAACTCTTTTGCATCCAGACCCCTAATCTTTTCCAGTTTCGCAACCAGGCCCTTCCAACTTGGCAATTTTGTAGGGAACCCCCTGTAGTTTTAAGAAAAGAGTTTATTCTTTAATAAATTCCTTTTCTTAATATCTATAAAGGGTTAAACCTTGGAAAATTCATATCTTTTCCGTCTTAGCTCCGATCGACGTGAGACCAGTTGCGTTAGGTTCCTATAATTGAGCCCGTCCTCCCAGACCTAGCCAAGTGGCGCCCGCGTCTTAGTCCCGCGACCGCCACGTGGCTAACTCGTCAGTGACCCGTCAGACAGTGGCTCCACTTGTGGGACCCACTGACTGACAGCCCGGACCCACCTAACCAATGGAGCCCGCATGTTGACATGTGGTACCCGATAGCCGTTAACCCGTCAGTCTTGCCCCGTTGACCCTAGTTTGACCCGTTGACCAAGGTCGTGACCCTCTGCCCGTTGACTTAGTCAACTTTGACCAAGTCAACGATGACATCACCAGGGCCCGTGATGATGTCATCAACCCTAGACCGTTGCCTTTGCCTGCTCGACTCGCGGTCTAACCCCGAGCCGATGACTGACACCTCCGAGCTGCTAACTTGTGTCTAACTTTTATTCCTTTTTTCGGAATGATTTATAAATCCCAAAAATGGATTTAAACTTCAGAAAATCATAATAAATCAACCGTAGCTTAGAAAATACGAAACCAGTTTTAGTATTTTTCTAAAATCATGATGAACACGATAGGATAGAGTTTGCTGTTATTTGGATCTCTATTGGATCTTGTTTGGAGTTCATTGCTAGTAGTGGTCGTTATTTATTTATGTATCCGTATAATAGGATCCCGGAGGACCCGGACTACTTCGACTACTTCGACGACGTCGACTACGCTGAAGTGAAGAGATAAAGGACCATGCTCCAGGTTCACGCCCATCCTGACTCTTTGACCTATTAGGCATTGCTGAGTAGAATGCTAGCGTTTGCTTATATGATGATGATGATTGAGCCATGCAAAGCCTATTTATATATCCTGATTCCTTGATTGCCTACTACTATATATGATTGCTATGCTGCTGCTTGCATGTGTATGGGATATATGTGGATTAGGATTCTTGGCGTGTGTGGGGATAAAACCGGCAGGAGAATGGTGTTTTTGGGAAACTTGGCAGGGGCGAGCATTTTATAACAACTCGATCTTCGATCGAGGTGCCGAGAGACCCCAGCTCTCGAGGGGGTCCCACACCGTACTTGTGGCGGGTACACAAATGTATGATAGGAGCATAGGAGTTTGGCGGCGGTACCCATAGTGGGTACTGCGATCTGCGTTCCTCTGCGGGGGATACGCCTTTTGGACGATGACGCTCGCCCCGGTCTGAAATCGAGTGGGGTAACTTTATCTGGGCCCCACGTACTTACCGCTTACCCATATGAACGGGTTCCAGCCTTCCTATCTAGCGCGTTGCCTGCACTGCGAGAAGATCAGGTGGATGGTGTACGGGAACGGGAGAGGCCGTTTCCCCGAAGGACTATGGCCCCGTCTGGCCCTACGAGGGAGAGTTCGACACAGCTTCTGAAGCATTGGATTGCGAGCCGATGGATCGAGACAGGAAGGGCAGGCGGGCATCGTTGCGGTTAGGGTCTGTGCTGTGGGTTGTGTCTCTATTGGCGGTCGATATCCATGACTTTTACCACCAACATTTCTCTGGATTTCATGCTCATATAGTGATAATCATGCTAATATCATTTATACTAATGAGTTCCACAAGTTTTGTGCAATTTGTGAGCGAAGGAACAAACAGGAAAAACAGGAGGCCAAACTGGCACAGGGCCAGGCCGGCCGGCCTAGCCCAGGCCGACCGGCCCCCTTCTGCCTCTTCTGGCCACGGTTTTGATCCACAAGCTATCTAACACACCAAGGATGATTATGAGCCGTGAGTTTGATGTCGGTTTGATCCGAGGACCCGAAAGGCCTAGCCATGGATTGGAGGGTCCACCTACCTTGGATTCTCGGACAACCTCAATTCAATTCAACGCAACCAAAACCGCCTCAAGGGACAACATGCAACCGTTGATGAGTGAGTCGGTGCAACGGAGGGCCGAGAGGGGCCAGGGCCAGGCCGAACGGCCTCCCCTAGGCCGGCCGGCCTCCAACTGTCGTAACCGTCACCAAACCAGCAACTACCGACCTCAGGACATCATCAGGAGCGTCCACAAGAAAGATTGCGCCAGATGGCAGAAATCACAGGCCGAACGGCCTCCTTCAGGCCGGCCGGCCTGGAAGCGTGGCCTCTACGCTTGATCTTTCGCGTGGATGCTAAGCAGGAGGTGTGCGTCACTCCTAAGCAGGATTTCACCCTTGGAGGGCTATAGAAGGCGCCCTTCACCTCCACACAAGACACCATCCATTGGAGAGAAGAGAAGGCTCAAGATGTAGTCCACTATTATCTTAGAGTTGAGTAGAGTAGAGAGAGAGTGGGTGAGTTGCTCGGGTGACAGCCGAGCTTTGTAGAGAGAGTCCGGGATTTCTTCCTCGGTCTCGTCTCAACATTTCCGCCCCCGAGGAATAAAGCTTCAGAGATATCTTCAGTAAGTTCCTCGGTCTCTTGCCTTAGTATCTCGCTAGTTTACTCTTTACTTTCAGCAATTTATCTTGGCTATCTATGATCTGCGGGTACCTGAGTCTTCGCGAGTGACAGCGACTCTTGTTTGGGGTTTCCTCTATAGCCCTTCGCGTTGGGTGGAGGTCAGTGGCTGAAAGCTTAGGCGTGGTGCCTGTGCTGGCTAGTCACCTCAGGTTGTGTTGCACCCCATGGAACTGCAGTGGTAGGCAGCAGGTGGTGACAGCCCTGTCCGTCCTTTGTACCACCACGTTCGGGTGTACTCATAACAGTAGTGCTGAGCCCGGAAGAACCCCTCTCTCACCCCGTTCTGAGTTCTTCCCGTTCTAGCCGTCGAAGCAGATCATGTTAGATTAAGATAGGTTGTCTGGGGTAACGAGTGGCTAACTAAGGTTAAGCTCTCTACACCCTTTACCCTTTTCTCCCCTGGTGGGTCCGGTTAGGAAAGTTCTAGACTAGTCGCGTCTACCGTTCCTTGGATTTGACATCCAGGTTTCTACTCCCCTGGTGAAAGGCTACAATGTACTCCGTGCGCTTGCGGATTTAGTTAGGCTAAGGAGTGCCAACAAGCTTTTCTGGCGCCGTTGCCAGGGAACGGTAACAACACTAGTGTAGGATTTTTTTTAGCCGTACACTTTATCCCCATAACCATCTACCACATGGAGTTTTCTCCTAGTTATCAGGCGGTTCCATTTCGCGAGTGTTTGGAATTGCTACCATCCTTCCACCCCGTTATCTGATGGCTTCGAGATCCGCCCCAATCTCGTTGCCATCGTTTGTTCACACTCCTTGCAATAGATGAGGAGAAGTTCTCTCCTAACATTCCCGGGATGAACCAAGACGGAACTCTTCCTGTTTTTCTCTGACGGGGGAAGCAAAGTTTTGGTACAATCGGAGTGCAAGAGGAGTTGGAGGAGATTGGATCAAAGTGAACGTTGAAGTTTGTCTGTTTATCTATCCCATCCCCAAAGCTCAGAGATGAGCTACTTGGAGCAACCTGGGAGAAGTTTGGTATGGTGCTCATACAACGAACATTGGTAGATTGAGACATAGTGCTCATCCTTAGGATCAGTTTTCTGACCCTCCCACCGACTTTCCCATGAACCAAACAGCAAATCCTCACTCTTTCATTAGATCCACCGCCTCCGACCACACGACGTGAGCGAACAAAAACCCCCAGACCAAGAGAATTCCCTTAAGGATCTGCCACGTTAGGTGTGCACGCTCAAGGTCTGAGTAATTCATTCCGAAAGTCACGACTGCAGACCAAGGGTCTATCTGCGGTTACGAGCAAGGAATGACGGAGGAAGCAGAAGTTAGTTGACCTAACTTTAATGCCCTCCACCTATTGAGGGGACTGACACACAAGAAGTTGTCCATGATCTTTCGTAAGCACCTGAAATGGATCAACGGCCAGATGTTGGAAAACAAAGGAATTATCTGAGTTGTGCCTAAGGGGCGCAACAGAGTGATCCTGGATTTCCACATCTTAGATATCCTCGAAGGTGACATAATCTTCTTGTTGGATCAGCCAATAGAGCGTCTTGACAACTTAATCTCGATCGAGCTCAGAGTTGACAAAGAAAACATCCTGATCGACCTTGCACGATCAGTGAGTTCAGCCTTGCACGATCAATATCGCAAAGGGCTAGACAGACCCCGTGAAGAATCAGCGGGCATATTTTTTCAGATGCTTACCCAATCCTAGGGGCAGAACCGGACAGTCAAGCTCAACATGGTGGAGAACCACAGCCTCCTCCACTAGAGTTGTTGATTGCTGCCACTTGGATTGAGACATGTCTCTCTTCCACTTGGAATAGAGATATTTACCTCTTCACGACAATCGCAGCATGCCAGTCATCATCAGTGACTAAACTGACAGAGAATGAGGCTCGGCAGGCTGCAACAGTCTTAGAGAAGTATCGGTCCATTTTTAGGTATTCTCTACAGACTAGACGGGGATCAACCCCAACACCCATCGTATCGCTTGAACCGGACAAACAGCCTTTTGGCTGAATGATGCGATGAGGTAGGCACCTGCTGTGGTATTATTTACCCCATGTAAGCACCCACTTCAAGTGGTGAAGCACTAGCCAATTTTCATCTACCTCCACCTGTCTTTATTGTTTGGTCTATGCAATGCACCAACAGAGGTGTATGATATCAGCCTTCTCTCCCATTATCGAGGACATCTTTGTCCTTGTCGAGAACATCATGGAGGAATTCCTTGATGATTTCCCAGTCCATAGACAACCTTTGGTTTATGCCTCGCGGATATGGATAGAGTTCGTGAGAATCCCAAAGGCTCCACCTTGTCCCAAATTGGGAGAAGTGTTAGCTGAGAAGGCCCCCATCATACAACCTCCTGATTGGATTCTTCCTATCAAGATCGTGTGCAACGCTAGTAACCATACAATAGGGACAGAGCTAGATCAATGCATGAAATCATCATTATCAAAAGCAGTGACCAGAGTTCGACAAGCAACAGAGAAGGAACTGTCTGTAGTGGTATTCACCCATGACAAGTTCAGACCCTACTTGGTCGATGTCAAAGTGTTAGCACACGGACCATGCTACACCAAGATATCACCTGACCAAGAAGGACGACAAGCCACAACTCATCCGTTGGATTCTTGCTCCTTCATGAATTTGCTTCATGAATCAAAAGAAGAAGAGAGCAAATAAATACGTGGCATATCATCTCCCAAGGATACAAGTTCAATGATATGAGATGATACTCTCTCAAGGGTAGCTTTACAAACTTGGATTAACACCCTTAGAGAGAAGGAATGCATTCACCCTACCAGATTCCACCTAAGGGATTTCTATCGTACTGGTTTACTCCACCGCTACAACCACCATGTGATGAGACCCACAAGACTCCAAGTCCTTCGACGGCGTGTCTTGCGTATCGCGCTCGCCGTCGAGGACACTCGTTGCGTGTTTCCGCTTCTCTCATAAAGAATGAACTCCTCATATAGGATGACTACGGATTTTTTTCCGTATAAACCTTGTGCTAACGTTCGACAGACTGATCACCTGGCTAACCAAAGCACAACACGCTAAGAGTCGTTGCGGAGCCCATGGTGTTATACTCATTGAGTCAACTTCAGTTAACTCGAATGACGAGCATCTTGATGATCATGGACCAGATGTCCATATTGGCTGAAGCACTTCATATTGTGGTAAGGATATGGAGACTCACACTCCATCCTTAGAAGTGCAATAGCGGGTTGGAAGTAAATCACCGGGTCGTAAATCCGTACGATCTTCAGATAGTCAATCAGAAACATCGACAGAATATCATGAACAATCTGACATGGAGAAGGGATGGAAGGGCAATCACCCGAGACACTTTGTGCACACGAAACATCATTCCCATTAGGAGATCAGAAAGGTGAAACAGAGATCCCCAATCAGCCAGAGTCAAAATGATGAAATCAAATGGCTGAATTGGAGGATGGAGAAGGAAGGTTTTCCTTTATGCTTCCTATCCAGGACAATGACAGGGATGTTTTCAGTTGAAAATATTCCTCAAGTCCGACATCCCGGAACTCGAAGTTATGGATTGCTACGAGTATTCGAGTTACTACCATAGTCCATGGTCATGGCGAGACCTAAAATGTGCCATTATCTTAGTATAGGCTTGGGTGCTAAAATTTCCCTTTTCATTTTGATTTTCCAAAGTTTTATTTTTCAGTAGCACCCCCATATTTCCCTTTTGAATAAAGTGTTGCCTTGTTCTACCATGCCTTGAGTGGTTGGTGCACACTTGTGTACCAACCACACCCCTGCTCTAACTCTACACTAAGTGCGCAGAAAACAGGACGAGCAACACATCGACGAGCAGTCTTCACCCGTGCCCAAATAACCACATGGCAGCCATCTGCTGAGATTCAACTACGCACGGAGGTTTGAAACCCTTTCTCTCATTTCCTTTTTGGTTTTAATTCAAATACGAGCATGAGTTCATGACAATTAAAATTTGAATGAAATACCTAGAAAGAGATGGGAATCCTACATGTTTATCAAAGGTGCATAAGCTTTATTTCCTTTGCAAGTACCGATGTGCCTTTGGAACTTTATGATAGGATCACTTGATCTTTCGCTTATTGACCCTTACGATATAATGACATGAGAGGCTTGTTCTTTTCTAATTCAAAGTCTTGGAGAATTTCATTTTGAAAATAAAAATAAATAAAACAAAAAAAATGAGGCAACTCTCATTCACGCTCAACTTTGCCAAGTCCCATCCAGAGCCATATCATACATGACACATTTTTGATACTCCACATAGCTATCTTTACATTTTGAGCTTGATCAAACATCATGCCTTCTGAGACATGCATGTTCTTCCTTGCACTTTGGTCATTCACGTACACGTTTCATCAAATAAAGTCCATCATAGAATAAAAGTCCATCAAAAGTGGTTCTCAAGCAGCTCTTCATCCCCCTAAAAAAAAGAAAAGAAAAAAAAGATGAGTGGGAGGTCCTACTCGAGTAAAAAAAAAAAGAAGAAGGGGGGAAGATGGAAGAAGCTAGAATCAAATACCACTCAAGGACATTCATCATCCATCATCCACATTCACTTGCACTTGACCAAAGTTCATGGTTGACATGATCTCTCGGAGACAAGTTATTTGATCTCGCAACATAGATGGAAGAGATAAGCATTTCTATCGATCCCTACCTTGAGCCCCACATATAACCTTGTAGAGGTAGGTGAGGCTATTGAAAAGCCTTAGTGAGGATCAAACACTTTGAGCGACTGAGTGGCTTGAGAGAATGAGAGTATGCCTCCATATTTTGAAAAAAAAAATCTCCAAGTACTGAGAAGAGGAATCAGGCTCTCCGTGGATTTATTCTGAGGTTCAATAGGTGAAAGTGAAGGTGTTAGCCACCTTGGAATCCAAGGTATGAGGGAAAGCTTTGAAATAATTCTTATGCATACTCTTGATTTCATGACCCTAGGCTTTGCTTGATCCTCTGGATCTAACTCAACCCTTTGCTCGGGACGAGCAAAGTCTAGGTGTGGGGGCGTGTTGGCGGTCGATATCCATGACTTTTACCGCCAACATTTCTCCTGGATTTCATGCTCATATAGTGATAATCATGCTAATATCATTTATACTAATGAGTTCCACAAGTTTTGTGCAATTTGTGAGCGAAGGAACAAACAGGAAAAACAGGAGGCCAAACTGGCACAGGGCCAGGCCTGGCCGGCCTAGCCCAGGCCGACCGGCCCCCTTCTGCCTCTTCTGGCCACGGTTTTGATCCACAAGCTATCTAACACACCAAGGATGATCATGAGCCATGAGTTTGATGTCGGTTTGATCCGAGGACCCGAAAGGCCTAGCCATGGATTGGAGGGTCCACCTACCTTGGATTCTCGGACAACCTCAACTCAACGCAACCAAAACCGCCTCAAGGGACAACATGCAACCGTTGATGAGCGAGTCGGTGCAACGGAGGGCCGAGAGGGGCCAGGGCCAGGCCGAACGGCCTCCCCTAGGCCGGCCGGCCTCCAACTGTCGTAACCGTCGCCAAACCAGCAACTACCGACCTCAGGACATCATCAGGAGCGTCCACAAGAAAGATTGCGCCAGATGGCAGAAATCACAGGCCGAACGGCCTCCTTCAGGCCGGTCGGCCTGGAAGCGTGGCCTCTACGCTTGATCTTTCGCGTGGATGCTAAGCAGGAGGTGTGCGTCACTCCTAAGCAGGATTTCACCCTTGGAGGGCTATAAAAGGCGCCCTTCACCTCCACACAAGACACCATCCATTGGAGAGAAGAGAAGGCTCAAGATGTAGTCCACTATTATCTTAGAGTTGAGTAGAGTAGAGAGAGAGTGGGTGAGTTGCTCGGGTGACAGCCGAGCTTTGTAGAGAGAGTCCGGGATTTCTTCCTCGGTCTCGTCTCAACATTTCCGCCCCCGAGGAATAAAGCTTCAGAGATATCTTCAGTAAGTTCCTCGGTCTCTTGCCTTAGTATCTCGCTAGTTTACTCTTTACTTTCAGCAATTTATCTTGGCTATCTATGATCTGCGGGTACCTGAGTCTGCGCGAGTGACAGCGACTCTTGTTTGGGGTTTCCTCTATAGCCCTTCGCGTTGGGTGGAGGTCAGTGGCTGAAAGCTTAGGCGTGGTGCCTGTGCTGGCTAGTCACCTCAGGTTGTGTTGCACCCCACGGAACTGCAGTGGTAGGCGGCAGGTGGTGACAGCCCTGTCCGTCCTTTGTACTCCACCACGTTCGGGTGTACTCATAACAGTAGTGCTGAGCCCGGAAGAACCCCTCTCTCACCCCGTTCTGAGTTCTTCCCGTTCTAGCCGTCGAAGCAGATCATGTTAGATTAAGATAGGTTGTCTGGGGTAACGAGTGGCTAACTAAGGTTAAGCTCTCTACACCCTTTACCCTTTTCTCCCCTAGGTGGGTCCGGTTAGGAAAGTTCTAGACTAGTCGCGTCTACCGTTCCTTGGATTTGACATCCAGGTTTCTACTCCCCTGGTGAAAGGCTACAATGTACTCCGTGCGCTTGCGGATTTAGTTAGGCTAAGGAGTGCCAACAGTCTCAAGGCGGTTGATCCCCGTCTGCAGCCCGAGTGGGTACGGTTGTACAAGCTCTGCAGAGTCTAGAATCTATACGTATAGCCGCGTCCTCGGTATGGACATTGCCCATTTTCCCTGTTACCTCTCATATTTTAGGATCTTCTACCTCCCCCTTTATTAGCCAGATTTGAGAGTGATTAAGGTTCGCAGCTACGGACGGGGAGAAGGGAAGCTTGCTCCCTTTCCTTTCAGGATCCGGTCGTAGTTGGTGAGGTGCGAGGGGAGGGAGCTCTCGCATCGACTTAGACGAGTGTGGAGATGGAGACGGGAGTCCGGTGCGCCGGAATAGCCCGATGTGGTGTGAGGTGGGATTGGATGGATATATTGGAGATTTATATTTATACTTTTGCTGCTGCATAGGAAACCTCTGCCTTTCCTTGAACTACTTTTATACCTTTAGAATATAGGCCACGTAAAGCTGCATACAGATGGTGACGTGAACCTATCCCATTCCTTGGGGATAGTTTGTGAGCATGCAGGTTAGAACTGGATTTCGAGTCTGATGCTTGAAGAAGGGTTGTGTGCTTCGCTCAAGTTGCCTGTGGTGTTGATCGAAGATGAAGACCTGAAGCCTAGCCACCGCTACGCAGGATTTCCGCTTGTCGCTTAGCCTGACGGGCTTATACTTTCCTCGTATTTCCATGATGGTATGGATGTAAATCCCTTCTAAGTAATCTAATTTCATTGTATGGATATGATATTATGCTGAGATGAGTTCTGTACGTGATAGCTACGGATCCAGGGACTATCACAATGGTACAGGGAGTCGGATTTTCGATTACAAAAATCTGGGTCGTCACAAACATAGTCATTGGGAATAACATGTTTGTCAAGATGTATATTTGAAAGTATTTTAGGTTCCAAATGACGGTATTCAAGCGATCCAAATTGTACAAAAAATTTAGAGATAGTCTTGTTTTAAGACATCCAAATGGAGGTATGTTGAAGATAAAACAAGATCACGCAAGTACACGAAGAGAATCCTGCTCAAAGGAGCACCAACACATTTGTTGGTGTGCACCGGACAAATTGGTGTTTAGCACCGGACAAGTCGGTGTAACGTGGCAGGGCCAAGATTGAAGCGTGCACAGGATGGTCCGGTGCAAGCAAGGATGGAGCACCGGACAATCAGTGTTTGTGCTCACAGTCAAGACAGAACTTCGTGTTTTTGGAGCATAGGATGATCCGGTGTGAATGAGATTTACACCAGACAAATCGGTGTGATCGGTACAGCTCGACTTCGGCTCAAAATCGGCTCTGTTGCTTTGATGCATAGCACCGGACGATCCGGTGGTACCTAGTGAAGAGCGGCGGATGAGTCAGTGTGCAGTTTGAAGGCAACGACTACTTTCCAATGGTCGTGAATAATATGCTCTGGTGCAAGCTCCGGTGTGCACCGGATAGGTCGGTGATGCCGACTTTTGCTGCCCGTTGGAGCAACGGCTAGTTGAGTGGCTTGGGGCTATATATACCCCTTTGCCTGGCCATTTCAACGTGCTTGATCCTTGAGAAGTTGCTGGAAGTGTTGTTGCTGATTTGCAAGTGCTCAAACCACAAAAGTGCTTAAGGTTTTATCTAGGTGATTAGCATAAGGATTAGAGAGAATTCCTTATATGCCATTGGAAATTTATGCGATCCCTTATGTGCCATCCGAATTTATCTCATCCCCTATGTGCCATCGAAAATTTATACTCGTCCCTTACGTGCCATTGGTCTGTAACGGCGCTAACTGTGGTCGAGTCTCATATTTTACTTCGTTCCAGGGGGGGTTTGACAAAAGTGATAAGACACAGAGTTTTAGACTTCCAATTTCATATTTTTGCGAGGGTCTAGGCGCAAAATATCTTCTTCACCCATATCCATGGTCAGGGACCTGCCGACCGGAGCATCGGCTCTCAAGCTCATCGCTAGGCGGGTGGACGGGGACGGCAGGCCGGCGCAGGCGGTGTGCGTGCGGGCCGGCGATGGCGATCTGCGGGCGCTGAGCGGCCGGGGACTGCGCCGCCGGAGATGGCGAGCTGCAGCCGGCGGCGGACGGGGACGGCGGGCGCTGAGCGGCCGGGGACGCCGCCGCCGGAGATGCCCAGCCGCGGCAGACGAGGACGGCGCCGCCAGAGATGACGAGCCACGGCGGACGGGGACGACGCCGCCGGAGCGGAGATAGCGAGCAGCAGGGTATGGCGGGCGCCGAGCGGTTACGGCGCGCGAGGGACGCGGCTGGGAGTCGGCAGGCGGCCGAGAGAAGCTGGGCGGCGGCGGCGCTAGGCGACGCGCAGGGGAGGTGACTGGGGGGCGGGCCGGTTTGTGCTGGCCGGCGGTCGGTCGGAGCAGCTCAGCTTGGCCTGAGGTAGAAGAAAGGAGTTTATCGCTGACATGTGGGGCCCACGACGGCGTGCAACTCATTTAACGGCTTCAACTAACGGAATGGCATAAGAGGGATGAAAAAATAGAACCCAATGGCATGCAAGGGATGAGTATAAATTTTTGATGGCACATAAGGGACGAGATAAATTCGGATGGCACATAAGGGACCACATAAATTTCTAATGGCATACGAGGAATTCTCTCTAAGGATTAGGCTTTGATTAATGCTAGTTTAGACCTTTTAGCGCATTTCTTTAGGTGTTAGCCTAGAGTTAGACGATGTTTCCATACCTCTTGTGTATCGGTGTTTGCGCGCACCAAGTGTTTAAGTTCCGGGGCTTGTAAGTCTTGTGAGATCCTCCAACTGAGTTTGTGGAGTAGCCACCAGTTACTTTGTGATAGGGAGGTGAGGCCCTAGGTGGTTTGCCGAAGCTCAACCAAGTGGAGGCGGCGAGGAGCATCCGGGAGAGGACAAGCGGAGACCCACTTGTGAGTGGGGAAGTCCCATAGGCTATCCTACGGAGTGACTCGACTGGGGAGTTCATGCTCTTGCGTGGGCATTCCAGTTGAGAGGGGCTCCAACAACGAGGACTAGTGGAAAGTCGTGGCTTTTCGATACGTCGGGATACATCACCGTGTCGAGAGTTTGCTTCTCTATCTCATTTACATTCCGCACTTGATATTGCACTACATTCTGCATTTACCTTCCTAAAATTGCCATGTGTAGTTGCTAGGATTGGAACCTATGGTGTAAAACTTTTGACGGTAGAGATAGCAACACATAGAAAAACCTAGTGCACATTTAGATAGAAATTGAAATAGGTTTTTATATATGCTCATAGGGCATCACGGTCCCTTCACTTGTCAATTGCCTTAATGAACCATTTAGGGACATTCAATGCGATCAGTATGTGTATAGGAAGAGCTGAGAGGACAAACCGTACCCAAGTTGCTTGACCTGCCATACTCATAAGATTAGTTTTCCAACTAGGCAACCTGTCCCCTATCTTTTCCACCCAAGGCAAAAGGTCTGCTTTCCTTAGCTTGTTGTCCGAAATTGGCAGACCCAGAGAGGTACATGGGAAATCAGCCAATGAACAAGTCAAGGTGGATGAAATTGCAGCAGTTTCAGATTCCTCACATCTTATTGGAATGGCACAACTCTTCTGAAAATTAGTATGAAGTCCTGATGCTTCTCCAAACACCTCCAATACTTGTGCGGTCAGGTTCTTCTCCTCCTCTATGGGCCGAATAAATAGAGCAATATCATCTGCATATAAGGAGATCCGTTGTCCAGAATTCCCTCTATTAAGTGTCTATAACAATCCCAGTGCCTCAGCCTTGATGAAAAAGTTGTTTAGTACATCCATGACCAATATAAATAACATGGGCGATAGAGGATCACCTTGCCAGAGACCACGTTGATGTCTGATTGCTTCCCCAGGTTCTCCATTAACTAAGATCCGTGTGGAGGCTGTGGTGAGAAGGGGAGAGACCAAATTGTACCAAGGAATCCCAAACCCCAAATGTTTCATCACTTCCAACAAGAAAGAACAAGAAACTAAGTCAAAGGCTTTTGAGATATCAAGTTTCAAAAAGATGCTTGGTACCTTCTTCTTGTGCAGCAGTTTAATAGTTTGTTGGACCAACATGTAATTATCGTGGATACATCTTCCTTGCACAAAGGCACTTTGGTTGGTATCAACCAGTTCCTTGAGTTTTGGTGCCAGTCGATTGGCAAGTATTTTAGTGAGCAATTCTGCAAAACTGTGCATAAGACTAATTGGCCTGTAATCTGTGGGCAATAGAGCTTCTTCTTTCTTAGGTATTAGAGTAAGATAAGCTAAGTTTAGGAGCCATAATTTCCTCGCATCTCCCTGTTCCAAGGTAAGAATGGCAGCCATAAAATCCAACTTGATGAGATGCCAACATGTTTTGTAGAACCGCCTTGTGTACCCATCTGGGCCCGGAGCTCTCTCCGCTGGAAGGTTTTTGATTGTTTGCCAAACCTCCTCTTCGGTTATTGGAGCATCCAAAGCCGAGAGATCAATCCCTTCTCTATGAAAGAAGTCAAGGTCTAGAGTAGAAGCCGCTGTAGTGCTACAGCGATTAAGCCATCAAAATAATCAAAGAAAACTGCTTGTTTATCCTCCTGGGTTGTGACGACCTCTCCATCACGTAAGAGTTTAGATATAAAATTCTTTTTCTTTCGGGATCTGGCCTGACTATGAAATAGGGTTGTGTTTGCATCTCTGTCCTTTAGAAATCTAATTCGTGATCTCAAGTAGGACACAGTTCGTTCAAGGGAGGACAGGACCAAACAATATCTTTTGGCTTCACAATGTAACCAATCCTCTTCCGGAGTCAGTACATGAGTATCCTGTGCAATCTCTAGACGGTGTAGGATTTCCCTTGCTAACCCCAATTGTGTTTTAATATGTCCCACCTGTTTTTGGCTCCACAATTGTTACACCTTTGTGAGTCTTTTCAGTTTCATGGCTATCTGTTCCATGGGGCAAGAAGCAGTAACCGGCTGTCCCCAGGATTGTGCCACCACTTCCTGGAAATCAGGAAGCTTGGTCCAGAAGCTCTCGAAGTGGAATATCCATTTGCCGTGAATCCCCTATTTTAGGCCAAGAAGTAAGGGGCAATGATCTGAAATTTGAGATGCCGACTCTGAAGGATACAATCTAGAAAGATATCCTCCCAAGCGGAGATGCAAAGCACTCGATCAAGTTTAACCAGAGTAGGCGCCTCTCTCTCATTCGACCAAGTGTATCTCCTACCAATCAATGGTAACTCCTTAAACTCATAATCCTGCACAAAGCGGCGAAACCGGCCCATCATAGCTTGATTCAAATTCTCATTGTTTTTATCTTTAGCTGAATAGATCATGTTGAAATCACCACCGAGTACCCACAGACCCATGCAAAGGTTTCTGACCTCCCGGAGCTCATTGAGAAAACCAACTTTGTCATTGTCTTGATGCAGTCCATAAACCCCCATAAACCACCAATTAGGCTCATCGTCAATCTTGAAACGTATAGATACCGAATGCCGGTGTACTCTATGATTGTTCGAGGTAAGTATCTCCCGCCTCCATGCCACTAGAATTCCTCCTGGAGTGCCCTGAGCCGCAAGATAAACAAAATCCTCAAATTCTCGACCCAAAACAGAGAGAACATCCCTTTCAGTGATAACTGTCAATTTCGTTTCCTGAATACAAACCAAAGCCGGCTTACAAGCATCCACAATTTTTCTAACTGAATCACGTCATGCACGGTCATTGAGACCCCATGCATTCCAAATGAGAAAGCTTGCACTATCCATTGGATTAACAAAAGAAAAATGAGACCCAACAAGAAAAAATTTAGAGGCTAGGCCACCACAATGACACTTGACGCCCTCACTGGGATTTCTTCAGGCAACTCTTTATGCAACATGGTCGCCAACACCTTCACATGGCTTCTTTCAAGCGACGACTTAAAGAAGACCTCATACTTCTCCCCATGGCAGGCGTTACCTTCGAGTTATCAACTGTGAACCCCAGTTCCTGGCACACAGAGGCGGCGGCTGGATTGTGATTTTCTGATGGGAGGTTTGCGATGTGCCGGCTCCTCCGTGGAGGTTCAGTCCCCACTTGTATTTGGCGACGGCGCTGCTTCACAGTTGGGACAGGTAAGGCTGTGTCCAATGGCTTTGTTACTTGCACGATGAAGGAGGAGATTTCAGTAGAGGGAGGTGGCGTTCTTGGTGGCGACACAGGCATCTGTGTTGACTGTTGAGCATTTTGTCTCAGCCTTCTGACATAGACCCTGCTTGGCTCCCTAGACAAAGCGATCGGCTCGGGATCAGTCGAGAAGTCAGCCACCAGGACTTCCTCCGCTGGCCGCCAAGTGTCTGATGACATGGCAACCTGCGCGGGATGCTGCGTTGAGATTCCGGCGGGTTCCAATTGATCAGGACATGGAGGCATCTTCTCAATGCTATGAGGTTGCAGTGCTTCTTCAGTGATATTTCCAGCAGAGCTGGCCGCTGGAGAGCCCTGCAAGATAACCGGCTCGCCTGCTGTGAGCGAGTTGGGGGGACCTATCCTATTGATCTGCCTGCAGCATGTTTGAGTCCGAGTTAGTCACCTCGAAACGAACTAGCGTTGGGGACACCATAGAGGGTAGCATATCTTGTTCCTTCTCTTGAAACGCCTGTACGTTTAAATTAAAGTCCACTGACTGTAATTCAGCCCGGTCCACGGAAAGGCCCAAAGACTCATCCACCGGGCCCAACTGGTCTTCCACGGGGCCCAACTGCAAAGACAAATTTGAATCACCATTGCCTGCTTCGGTTCCAGGCGCTAGCGCGCCGTTGGCAGCATCGGGACCTGGCGCTGCCCCCTCGGGTCCCGGGGCAGTAAAACCAGTTGCTGCGTCTTCAATGGGTGGAGGCTCGAGGCACGTAGCCTGGGAAGAGGATCCCTCCGCCTCAACAGAGCACGTCGCTTGGCATGTCCCGGAGGCGTCCGGTCCCAGCTTATCCCTGGCCAATGGCCTTTCCACCGCCGCGACGGAAGCCACCTCGCCGTGTGAACTGCTTCTCCTATAAGGAAAATCAAGGGATTTATGGAACTACCAAAATAAGAGGAAAGTGGAAATATAATTAGGAGCAACACTCTTTTTTTTGCAATTAACCAAATACTATTATGTGCAGGCTGGTACATTAAGTTACTATGGAAATACTGAGCTTGTCTATCCAAATCTAAAACTAAAAAAATTCTCTTAAAATGCATCAGATACACATGTGGCCTGTTAAGGATTGGGCATTTGAAATTCGAAAAATACTATTAGTTCCTTCGGTGGGCAAGAACAGGGAGAGATGCATAGAGAGTTGATTGCATCATTTCTGACAAAAGGACAGATGGGTTCTAGCATAGTTGGCAAACTACTCATGCTCCAAAATAGGAGCAACGGGTTCAGTATGATTTACTGTCTCCCTGTCAATTTTAGGCTCCGTATAGTAGCTTGCTTAAAACCACCAATCCTAGCAGATTTGCTAAATACTTTTCCAATGGAATGCTACCCTCCACTTATCATAACTGACCTTCCTTTGCCCTTTCTTAAAGAACCATGAACTTCTGATAAAAACTATAATCCATTAGTGTAAGATGAACATTTTACTGTCCAACTGCATACTGTTTTGGCATTACAGTTTACAAAAGATCACATCTGTGCGAACTGAGCTTAGCTTAGTTGGTAAGGGTCCTTGTGGTGGAACCTACCCACCAGGGTTCAAGTCCTCGACTTGGCGTTGGTACTCGCATTTTCCTGGATTTATTCCAGGATTTAACCGGCGTTGTTCTTTCAGTGATAGGCGACGTGCCCGGCGACAGCGTACGTGCGTGTGTTCGTAGGGGCGAGTGTGCGACAGCGAGGCGCCAGTGGTGACTTCGTCAATCTCAATGATTTGCCGGCTCAGTCTTTCGGAGGTGTAGGGGTACGTGCGTGTGTTCGTAGGGGCGAGTGTGCGTGCGTGTTTGTGAGCGTCTGCGTCTGTACTGTGTGATTCGCAAAAAAAACCCACATCTGTAACATTATTTAGTAAATTTAGAAAACAGGAAATCGAAGAACAGGATCAAAGAAAAGCTTATCACCATCGTAAGGAAGGATCCATTGACCACCTTTATATTATTAAAATAGTGGCCCTGACTCATCAAAATCACCCTTTGAGATCCACATCTGTCATCTAAACATGAGAACATGCTCTTAGTTAGTATACTACCAGAGGAAAACATACTGAAACTACTGCCAACATAGAAAAATTTATGTTTGAGCAACAAAGACATATTGTCTGGTTGGAGGGTGCAAAGGGAGCCAAGTATGCATCTACCAATGTGGACAAGTACAAACAGAGTATGCTTGAGAGTTTAGAAACAAAGATGTGTGCATAGCAGGGTTATTTAAAAAGGCTATAGTTTATAGGCAAGCATAAACAGAGGATTATGCATTAACTGGAGGCTTGACTGAGCTTTAGTGTGTAGGCGAAATGATGGCTGCTGCTTACTGAACCTATTAGTAGTTAACAGAAACCTGACATGGCAATAGTCACCATTTCCAAAATTTTCAGACTCGTTAATTAAATACATAGCAGCACACACCAACTAATCCTAAGGTACTTCTAGCAAAATCTCAAAAACCAAAGCAAGGTTATGTGAGGTTAAATCTCAACAAGAAAACACGAACTCATTTACAGCTACAGTGGAAGGCAAAAGGAAAACAAGTATAACTTTTTCTTCTTCTAGTTCAACAATTCCAGTCCATCTTACGCAGCCACGGCATATAATTTAGATGTACACATAGGATTATTCCTCTTTCTAATCTGTAGCCAATCTTAAATTGCGCGAGCTAGGCACGCCTGAGTCCCTCAGGTAATTTGCGAGCAGAGATAAAAAGTGAGCAACAAAGGAAGGAGGGGCTTACAGCGGAAGATGCAAAACTTGGCCGTTGGGGGAGGAGTTGCGGCAGCGGGGTGGCCTCCTGCCGAAGCTGCTGGACCCGCCGCCGCCATCGGGGCCTTGCTCCCATGAGGGTCGGCAGCGGCGGAGCAGATCTGGAGCCAGGTGGGGACGAAATCGCATGAGGAGAGAAGGGTCGGGGTGCGGCATTGGTGGGGCTGGGGCACGCAGGGTGGGTGTCGGGTTGTCGGTGGGAGTCTAGGTCTACAGTATCCGTGGACCAGGGTGCTAGTGCAGTTTATGGTGCACCGTGTCCACACAAAGGAGTATGACTTCTATCTAATCTACACTGTCCGTTTCGAATCTAAAGGCCCTGCCTTCATCTTCTACCGTTGTTCCATGCCGACGACGAGCACATGGTGGCTCCATGCACGTACCTGATGAGTGCATGCTGGAACTTCGCCAGAGAAACTATAGGATAGACTATGAACTACTGATTTCGATGGGAAACACAAAAACGGAAAGAGGAGGCAATGGAGATCTCACCTATGGCGTTAAAAGGAGCTGCAGTGGTGCGGGTGCCACCACCGCCTCTGCTCCTCAAGGCGTCGAGCACGGCACCGGCAGCACCCTGGAAATCCTTGGCGTTTTAAGTGGTGAACTCTGATCTCGGAGTCTTGTGCTCGATTGCGTGGCTACAACAGGATTTCCGGCGGCCTAGATGTCCACCAGTTCTATGGCAACGACGGCCTCCCGTCGCCAACGACAACGTCTTCCCGTCCCTGACGAGTGACAACGGTCGCACGATGGCAGGGCCATAACCATGGCGGTGTAGACTCGGAATGGGGAGGTTTAGGGTTTGTGAGGTGGGAAGAGAGGCGAGGTTATGTGGTGTCGGGGGCGTCGGCCTTTGGACGGCAATCCGATCGCTCGGACGTGGATCATCTGGCAAGGGTTTTCGACGGTGGAGGAGTGATTTCGGAAGACGTACAAAACATAGCTTGATGCCACGGTGTTGGATTGTGAATCGGAGGGCGATGGACGCGCCGTGCATTGGATGGACGGTGGAATTGATCGCAAAAAACAGCGACACATGACGCACGACGCGCGGTTCACACGAAAGGAGGTCTACTTTTTGTTCTTTTTAGGTGTGGGTAGAAGATCACAAGTTAGTTCGGCGTACGAGATTACTAGTACCCTGGATCGACCTTCAACATGCTTTACACAAATGGAACTATTAAGAGCCAAAAATCTAATAACTTAGCAGATTATTTATGCCAGAAGCATCACATGTTCATTAGTGTTTACTACATCTCCAGTGCGCGAGACGTACGCGTGAAATACCAAGACACTGTTAATTTGTGTGTGAATTAAAGTGTATACCTCTCTACCTAGCTTGCTATAGCTCACAAGAAGAAACGCATTACACATGCACTTTTGTGGAACTAGGCAATCATCCATGTCTTCTCGAACAGTAGAGCACAAAACACAAACCAGAGTACAACCTTCAACACCCCCAAGAGCAAGTAAAAGAGTTGGGTCGGAATCCTTCTCATTTGCCTTCTCTTTGAAGATGCGCGGGCCACAAATTCCGCTGTTTTCCGTGATACACGGATGGGTACTCGACATAGACGGTGTCAAGTTTACGCACAGATGGTATTCTTCCAGTAAGAGAAGTGATTTGGTCTGGAATTTCACCGATTACATCATTGACGGGCAAGTCTAACGCCAATAACTCAAAAGACTCCACCAGCATCACACTTCAACTCTTGGCCCATCAACACCAGTACACCATAGAAGAAAAAGGTAGCAGCACTTCGTGCGGAAATGCCCCACCACTCAAGCCAAAAGACTACCTGATTAGCTTACTTACAAAAGGCAAAGTGAGAGAGTGTTTGGCTCGCTGACTAAATTAAAGTTTAGCCCGGACCAAATCGGACGTTTAGATGCAAATTAGGAGAACTAAATCTTATCTTACTATTACTAATTGGAGGTTCCTTTTGAAGCCTCCACGTTAAGCCACCTAGGATCCTGGTGGACATCCTAGAATTGGAGAATTCTTTAAAAACCTCCACACTAAGCCACCTAGGATCTTAGGTGGACACTCTAGAAAAAAGAAGTAATATAAAATAACTACCCATGTACTCCCTCCGTCCTGAAATAAAAGACATCCTAGGATTTTTAGGACATATTAAGGAGATGGGCAAATGTCACATGTACCCTTAGCAAATGCTAATACAAGGCAAGTTTTCCAGTTAACGAGAGAAATATTTGGCAAGTTTTTAATTGAGTTGATTGAATACTTACCAAAAACTCCTAGAATGCCTTGTATTTGGGGATAAAATTTAAAGCCTAGGATGCCTTGTATTTCAGGACGGAGGGAGTATATATCTAATTAAATTACCTCCTAGTCTCTCTTACATATTCCATCTCTTTAATGTTCCGTCCAACCTATCTTCCTGGTGGCATCTAACGAATTAATATTTTGCTCCCTAATCTCTCTACTATATTTGAATCATATAAATAATCTATCACAAATGATCGTTCATGTTCCTTCCAACCTATGTCACCAGTCACACCTAACAAATTAATATTTTACTCCTTAATCTATCTTCTATATTTAATCGTATAAAAAATCTACGACAAAACAAATGATCATGAATATAAGTGTAAAGAAAAGAGAGCTCACATCTTGCTTCTTAATCTCTATCCTATATTTAAACCATATAAAGAATATATCTCAAAAGATTGTCAGTTAATTCAAATATCATGTACGTGTGTACATAATCAAACGGCAAACTAGATACTATATGCAAAGAATCTATCTCTAAGGATCATTAGATCCTGTATGCGTGTGCATTTTAATCAAATAACAAACCTGATATTGTAAGCGCCTGAACATAAAAAGAGGAGTTGACATTAGGTGTTTCCAAAACCATACAACGCTTCTCACGGGTAGATGCCGATAGACATGGCTGTGTCGTTTTTTTTTTCTTTTTTTTTCATGAAGAACGTGGGAGGGTCAGAGAGAGAAAACATTGTAACATGACAGGCTTTGAAGATGGCGTGACATAGATGGCCTTTCTTTTATAACGTGAGCGAGAAATTATGTTAGGAGAAAATTTAAGTGAGTTGTAACATTTTTTCCCTAACGTGACATGGGTGAGTTGTAACAATTTTTTTCTAAGGTGGCACGGGTGAGTTTTAACATTTTTTCCTAACACGGGTCATGTTATTTTTTTTCTAACGTAACATTTTTTCCGTAATGTGATATGATACACATAATAGTTCAATATGTATTTAGAAATAGGATGCGTCATAATTTGATTGCACATGCCAGGTCCTATTTTTTTATGAAGTGTAACTTCGAGCACAACGTGTTTACTGCCGTCCACACCTCCGTGACACCGTGAGGAAAACAGAAGAAAAGGAGCGTGCAAGATTGCCTGTGAGATTGCCGGCCTTTTTATTTTTAATTATATTAATTACATTAATTTTCTTTTTTATTCTAAAAATTTACGGCTTTGATTCGTTCGAACTCTTACCTCCTAGGAAGTACCGGGTGTACCGTGGCAAAGCTCTAAAGATTTTGGCCCGCTACTACTTTCATCACCATTTTTTCTCAAAATTTTGTTCCCATCTAATATTCCTATATGAATATATTTTACATGATCGTAAATATCTCAATTTTGTATTCTTTCGAAATATATTCTTCTTTTCTAAAACAAATTCTTTTAAACGAAATTCAAAATATATTTTTTCTTGAATAGTTGAAAAACTATATGTTTGTATATCATATCATTTGACATTTGTATAAAAAAAAGTTCATTTAGATCCATCACCATCTCTGCTATGCAGTTGAACAACTTGTGATGCTGAGCAAAACCTTAAGTGAAATTAGACCAGAAAAGAAAAACACAATACAAATGAGAAGACAACAAACATAGTGAATTTTCTTTTTGTTTTATTGGTATTCGAAATAAAAGAAAGTGAATTATATTTATTAGAAGCATATCAAAGGTCTACCAATCTCACTTTTAAATTATAAGAACCAATGCTCATAAATATATATGTATTATTAAATAATATATTTGTATGCAATGCCATAAATAATAAGAAAACAACAATACAAAAAAAAATATGTCACCATAAAGTGGTAACCCGTGCGGCAGCACAGGTTGGTGGGCTAGTATGAGCTAATTATAAACCTAATTGTATAAGTCGTGGTAATTCACGAGACAAATTTATTAAGCCTAAATAATCCATGATTTGCACATGTTTATTGTAGCACCATACCGACAAATCATGGATTAATTAGACTTAATGGATTTGTCTCGTGAATTAGCCTCCATCTGTACAATTAGTTTTATAATTAGTCTATATTTAATACTTTTAATTAGTATTTAAACCTCCAATGTGACAGGAAGTAAAGTGTAATAGAGGGTATCCAAACACCCCGTTAATTTCTTGAGTTCCACACTCTATAGGAGCGAAATTTACAAGATTTAACGGCGTTGTGTTTTCAGTGGTAGGCGACATTCCCATTGATAGCTAGGGTCTATGTTGATTTTGTCAATCTCAATGATGTGCCGGCCTAGTCTTCAAAGATGCTCATAGAGGTAGAGTTTGCCTGCGTGTGTGCGTTATTAGGGGTGAGGGTGCGTGCGTTGTGAGTGTCTTTCACTATGTAAGAACTCTACTAAGGAGACACATATATAGGAGACACGGTTTTAATCCGCGTCTCCTTTTTCAGGAGACGCGGGTTGAACAGCCGCGTCTCCCATAAATGCGTCTGGACAATCGGCGTCCCCTATACACCCATATCGGAGACGCGGGTTAACAATCCGCGTCTCCCCATACATATCATGTTATGGGAGACGCGAATTGTTAACCCGCGTCTCCTATATATCACGTTAAAATAGACGCGAGTCAAGAAACCGCGTCTCCTATAATGTCCGGGAGACGCGTAGGCAAAAACGCGTCACCTCCAGCGTATAACTCGAACCCGAAATTTAATAGAACTTGATTTTGAGTCCCACGTTCACGTCCGCCCCCATCCTCGGGCCCTGGCATCCCCTGCTCCCCCATCTCCCGTCTCCTCCCTCTCGACTCCTCCCTCTCCCCACCGACGCCGCACCCCTCCCTCTCCCTTACAGTCTCCTGCGCCCACCAACGCCGCCGCCGGCGCACCCCGCCCAGTTCCTCCTCTGCGACCCCCTTCTTCACCCGAACCACCACCCACTGCCATCTCCTCCTCCTTCACCCCAGCCACCACCACGCAAATCCCAACCCTAGATGCCGCTGCCCCCTACAGCTGCCGCCCACCACGAGCAGCGAGGACTTGTCCGCCCCGTCCTCCGCGTCGCTCAATCCCGGAGTGCCTCCTCGCCCTCCGCTGCCAGATCTAGATCCACTACCATGGACGCCGCCGCCAGGTCGCTGCTCCGGTCGTCGGCCTCCCTTCTCCGTGCGGCCCCAACGACGTCCTCTGCATCGTCGGCTACGACGCGTCTGCATCTTCGGCGCGCGTTGTTTGCTCCCCCCCCCCTTCCTCAGGTATAGCTCCACCCGCATCTCTTCTCAAGCAAGACATGGGTTTGTGGTCGACTGGTGGCATTGGTCTTCGTACAGGTCGCCCGTCGATTCGAGCTTCTGCGTGGAGTCGCTTCTTGCTGTAGGTCTTGATGAAACTAGATGAAGAGCAACCGAGGGGAAAGGTGACCACTAGAATGCCTCCACCCTTTTGTCTAAATGCAAGGTGCTCGACAAAATGTCCATGTGGATGGAGAGTTGATGGATTAACCCTTGTCCTTTGTTGTGCTAATTGATGGATGGCTTTGTCCTAGGCTCTTAGCTTTGTTGTGAGCATATTGCTGCGAAATAGTTGTGCTGATCGACGACATAGTATCTGAATTTTTTTTTTTCAAACACAATTGCTGTGAAAACTTGCTAGGCACACAACACTTCCTATTTTGTTTAGCTAATACTTTATTTGCTGAGTGCTTTTTGCTAACTTGTTTCTTATTGTGTGTAGGCTGCAGTTTGGGGGAAGAGAAGTCAAGACAACACTGGAACTTGAGGATAACGACACTACGGGAAACGCACGGTTTGCCGTGTGCCCTAAGCCTGAAAGGCACACGGCAACGCTGTTTGCCGTGTGCAAAAGGCTTTGCCGTGTGCAAAATGGCACACGGCAAACCGTACGACGGCAAACAGGCTTTGCCGTGTGCCCAGATCCAGGGCACACGGCGAACAATTTTGAACAATTTTTTAGAATTTCAAAACTTGTTGCCGTGTGCCCACCGTGAGGCACACGGCAACCAGTCTATGCCGTGTGCCTCTAGGGGAAGCACACGGCAAATATTTTCTGCCTACATAGAAAAAAATTAAAAAATATCAAACGGATTCAAAAAATAACCAAATTTGGGCATGGACCTGTCTAAGGTGTATGAAGACTATAAAAATGACTTTTGTGGTAAAAAAATTTTTTGAATTGTCACGTTGCTTCAAATCACAACGTCTCATTCAAAACTCTTAGGATCTTCTCCCGAGAAGCTCCGGTTTGTAAAGAGGCAATGCGTCAACTTGCTCGAAACCTTCTACATTTTTTACCATAGCCTCTACGTATGAAAACATGACATCACGCCAAAATTTATAATGTTTTGGCCTTTGTTGTATTTTATAAAAATTTTAAACGAACCGAGTCCAAATGCGGGCACACGGTAAGCGAGCAATATATTCAAAATTTGATTCTATCTAATGGACATGGCATCATATTAGTCTTAAGAATCCGAATAACATTTTTCCGAACATTACATTACATTATTCGAAACACTTACAGTTCAAATTTGCCGTATCGACAAAATTAAAAATAATGATATAAAATGATTAAATATAGCAAACGGACCGAAAAACATGCACAAAACTAACATGGAATAATACAAGGACAAAAAAGTTAGTAAAAAAAATTTGGAGGCAAAATTCAAAATTTTTGCTGCCTGTTTGCCGTGTGCCTACGTGTGGCACATGGCAAACATGCCACTTTGCCGTGTGCGTTCCTTTTTGCCGTGTGCCACGTGGCCCAGCACACGGCAAACAGGGCTGTTTGCCGTGTGTTGGATGTTTGCCGTGTGCCACGTGGCAAGGGCGCACGGCAAAGATGACGGCCAAGCCAACTGCCGTTTGGGGCGACCTGTTTGCCGTGTGCTGGTCGTTAGGCACACGGCAAACAGGCCTGTTTGCCGTGTGCTACATGTATGCCGTGTGCCACGTGGCAGGCACACGGCAAACAGGCCTGTTGCCGTGTGCCTGCCTTTTTGCCGTGTGCCTGCCTGGGTCCACCGTGTGCCACGGCTTCGCCGTGTGCCACGTGGGCAGGCACACGGCAAACAGGCTTGTTTGCCGTGTGCCCGCGAAGAGGCACACGGCGAAGCCGTTGGCACACGGCGAACAAGCGGTTTCCCGTAGTGCGAGGAAGAGACCAGATTAATGCGTTCTTGAGGATAACGAGGAAGAGACCAGATGGTTTCATGACCTGGCTTCTCTGTTCCATGTGAGTTTTTTTGCCTGTCTTGATTTTCCTGCATGAGTGCTTTGCAACTTGTCTTGGTTATTCTGTTATTTTTGAAGTAGAATTCAGAGCCTAAACATTTTGTTTATTCTGAAGAGGCATACTGGTGTGATGCCTTCTATTGTCATATTGGTGTCTTATATTGAAACATGTATGACATTACAAGCTTTTCCCATTGGTTGCAGTACTGCATAATGTCATTCATATATGTCAGATAACATTTTCCATTAGAGGTCTCATTAGTATGCAGTTTACTCCCAACCTACAGCTTTAATCTTTTATAAGATACTTATTTCCCTTATTGCTAAAAATATTGTATTTCAAGATCATCTTATAGGTTTCTAAATCGAAATACTCTACAGACTGCTAATTCTAGATTGCTTTTTGATGCAGGTTGGTGATCAGGAGGTTATCTCACAGACGTTATAACTGAGTAGATTGCGTAGTATTGCATTCTTCTTTAGGGAAAACTAAAGTTTATGATTGTTTGGTGCTGCTTACTAGAGCAATGCCCTCCCTTGTGTGAATCTACGGTATATTGGAAGGGTAGGTTTCCCTTTGCTTGGCAGAACTTTCTACTAATTTGGTAGAAAGAAAATCTGGCGTTATTGTGACCTGAAAGGCCGAGCATTACTTGTGTAGGCTGCCTATTAATACCAAATACCAATCTGTTTGCTGTTTTGCAAACTAAAGAATAGTATCATCTATATTTGCTTTTCACTAACCAGCTATCCTAGAAATCAGTTTGTTGTTTACTGTTAAGAATTGGAGTCATATTCAGTTGGTGACAGGAAGCTAACTCAAGTAAGGCATGTTAGAATACAGAAAAATTGACTACAAGCATATGTTTACTGCATTTGAGTATTGACATCTATGGTAGCAATGTGATGCAAATGTGAAGCATATGTTTACTGCATTCTCACAATCTGACATTTGTTTTTCAGCATGAGCCAGCAACTTGGAGTTGTAGCCGGCATGAGCCTACAGTAGACCAAGGTAAGTACAAAAGTGATGTTTCAATGACCAGGTAAACAAGTACCTTGTTCCTTGATTAGTGCTGGTCTCCTGAAGTGCACAGTGGCTTCTTCAGTTCATCTATGTTTCTGTTTTAGAGCAGCTCAAGCAACTTTTACTAATTAATTGGCTTGCTTCAGTTATTGTAGCTGCCTGCAGGTTTGCTAGTAGTTCCAGCTTAATTTTTGCTTTGGATTAGCTTGTTCTTAGTGTTTGTTCGGCTATTTGTATCTCAAGAGCTTGTGCTTACCAAAAGCTAACTCGTCGGAATGTGGCTTTAGATAGTAGTGGATTAGGACTGCATTTGTAATGTATATAGTGGATAAAGTATGTGAATCTGTGATGTAAAGAATGAATAAAATTTATGTATTTGTGATGTATATAAGAGTATATTTTGTCCTCTTTTTTCTTTTTTTTGTTTTTAATTTAGCATAGGAGACGCGGGTTGCCCACCCACGTCTCCCATGACCCCCTCGTAGGAGACGCGGATTGGTAAAACGTGTCTCCTATAACACTTATAGGAGACGCGTTTTGTCAATCCACGTCTCCTATAATGAGGGTTATAGGAGACGCGGGTTGGTAAAAACGCGTCTCCAATGACCCGTTCTTATAGGAGACGCGGTTTTTTCGCGGTCTCCTAGGACGTGTAAAAGGAGACGTAATTTGGAGACGTGAAAAAACCGCGTCTCCTATGTGGCTTAACCCGCGTCTCCTTAGAAGACGTCTTACATAGTGTTTGTTGCACTGTGTAATAAAAAACTTACTTTTCATGCTTTCCAGCAGGAGTAAAATCACTAGGGTCAATCCCTGATCTAGTCAATAGGTTTCCCTAGGTACATTCGGTTTCTGAGCAATCTAATAATATTTTTTGCTGGTTCTGGTATCATCTCCCACCCAGCTAGGTTTTTTCTGATATTTTACAGTCATCGCTGTTAAATCTAAGAGACTATGACTATGTAATAGATCCTGATATATTATTTTTTTCTTTTTGAGGGTATCCTGATATATTGTTGTCTGGTAATTCAAATGTCGTAGGCCGCCTAAAACTTTTGATGTTGAGAAGATTTTTCCAATACAACATATTGTGAGTTGTGACTCGGTTGCAAGTACACCAAGTCCACGATCCATTGTTGTAGTCCTCTATAGAAACTATTCCAAAAAGATCCTCCAGTAGGCAGGGTTGAATAATATTAATTCTAACAGCCAGTGCCAGCCGTGTGTAGTCCTCCAGAAGTGACACTGAGAAGCGTCCTGGTCACGGTGCCCGTCCACCTGGGTGGACTCCGCCATGGTGCCGCACTCCGCTCATGCATCTGCGTGGCGATCATGATACCATCTTTTCTGAAAGCACTAAGTAGGCTTGATAAAGTGGGCTTCCTCCTGCAATTTTATTTTTGGATACTTGACTTTATATCTATATAAGTTGGCAAGCAAATCAGCTCAGATCCCAGAAATTCTTATCCTTGCGATCATGCTCCGAATAGGGTAAAAAAGGTCTTTAAAACGCGGTCCGCTTGACTGCTCAATGCGTCATAAACATGGCCTGACTGTTGACTCCCATCCCAGACACACTGCGCTGCGAACCACCTCATCGTTATCGCTGGCCCCTATGAATCTATGATCGACCGTTTGCCATTTTGTCGACAACATTGTTAATAGCATAGTCACACGAGCCAGGAGCCACAACGTCTTCATCACGTGTATCATGTTCTTAGCTATTGTTTAGTTTTTACTACACACTGAAAGATTAGATGTGTTTGGGCAGCATAGAACCCCGTTAGGGGCCGCACCTTTGTTAATATAGCCTGGAACAGCCCAGGCGTGGCGCTTACAATCATTCGGTTTACATCTTGTGGCATAAGTCAGGCGCATGGCCAACAACCCATGAGACTCTCACGTGGAATTGTCTATTTTCCTACAGACGTGTCTACTACGTCGCTCGAACAATAAAAATCTATCATGTTGATTTCGATGTATACCTGCCCCGATCTACTTGCAATGATGCGATTAGTCCAGATACAGTAGTATTAACGTCTGAATCACGGTGGCTGGGTGTTCGCACTCAAATTTGGCAGGTCTGAACAGGGCGGTCTAACCGGGTTGCCAAGGGCGGTTGGACCGGAATTTTCAAGTTGCTCAAAAGGCAAATTGGACTACACCATTGCATAGCTCTCGTCGAGACGATCAAAATGCATATGTAGAACGTCCGATTCGGAGTTCGGACGGAGGAGTTATGACTTTCGACAAGATCTGCACCTAGGCATTGAGGTTAGACCGGTTTCCTAACCCGGTTAGACCGGTCTTGGTCTATGTAATCCGAGTCGAGTTGTATTTTATCACGGGATTTGTTAGGGATTCGACTCCTTATGGGGCAAGACCTCCCCTCCCTACAAATATAAAGGGCCACGGCCGATTGAGGGCATCCAATCGATCAAAAAACACTTCTATCTATTATTTTGCATCCTTTATCTTCTCTTTGCCCTAGCTTTCCAACACCTCTTGCTGTTCTTCCTTCGTCTCTACGGCGTTTGAGGACGTTCTAGGTGGCCTGCCGACCCTAGAACAACCCAAGGTGCGCTTGCCCCGACGGGGTCCCTCCCGGGCGAGCGTTCGTTGGTTTCTTGTCGGGCTGTCCGGCGAGACCGGTTTAACCGCCCCATAGAGGCGGTGTAGCGCCCCTACGCAGAGGTGCTGCAGCGAGCTTCCTCGGCGTCCCGCTGTTGGCACTCCTTAGCGTCATGTTTTAGCAACACTCAACAGCGCGAAGATATATGTCGTTGTATGCAAAATGAATTCTGCAAGCGCACAGAATATATCTCGTTGTAGCACTTCACCTCGGGAGTAACCCCAGGGTATCGTATTTATATTTCCGCAGGGAAGCAGATGGTTAAAGTGTATTGGACGAATGATATGATAAATCTTGCCAGAAATATCAAGCAAAAACCCAAGGGTACAAACTCTAGGTTTGAGGGATAATGATTAACTGAATGACCGGATAGAAGGTCTGAAAGACCAGCGACACACAGGAGCTCCTAATTCTATAGAAAAGGAAAGATGTTGGGAGAGACCGGACTTAGATACTTCCTAACTCAGAGCGAAAGACACTCTAGCCTTAGCCTAGACTCTAGCTTAGATACCGGGAACAGAGCTCGCTTCGACGGCTAGAACGGGAGAACCTCAGAACGGGGTGAGGAGAGGGGTTCTCCGGGCTCAGCACTACTGTTATGAATACACCCGAATGTGGTGGACTCCGAAGGACGGACAGGGCTGTCACCACCTGCCGCCTACCACTGCATGTTCCGTGGGGTGCAACACACTTCCTAGTTAATCAACAAGCCAGACACCACGTCTGCACTCGAAGATTAAGATTTCTCTTGAGGCCTGTCAAGAGAAATCCCCGTCTTCCCTAAGGCGTCTTACGGCCCGGTCAAGGCGAGCAAACCCGCGAGATAAAACCCGGTAGAGCTAAAACTAAACCCTACACTAAAACTAAAGGGGGACAAAACTTAACTCTGAAAAGAGCTAAGAACTTTACTCTAAGAGAAGAGCAAGAGATAAATATGCAAGATAACTTAAGCTCTGAATAAGATAGTATTGTTTTGATAAACTCTTCAAAAGAAGAAAAGGATACAAGAGCTTTACCAGAACTCCGAAGACTCCGAAGATCCGAGCTAAGCTCGACTCGACTCTACTCCCAACTCTAATCCTAGTCTAAGAAATGGAAAAGATACAAGAGCTCCCTTCAAGTAAAGACTTGAGAAGTGTGGTGTGTGTCTTGGATGGAAGAGAAGGCAGCCTTTTATAGCCTCCCAAGGTCGGTAGCACCCGTAACCGTCACGCCACCGGCCTGCTTAACCTCTACGCGAAAGATGGTCGCGTGAATGGTAGCAGCAGGCCGGCCGGCCTGGTGTAGGCCGATCGGCCTACACCTGACGCCCCTGGCCACCGCCTTCGTCGTGGATGCTCCTGATTGCTTCCTGAGGTCGGTAACGGTTGCGTCTAGTTGAGGCTGTCCAAGAATCCGAGGTAAGTGGGCCCTTCAATCCATGTGTTTCCCACTCTAAGCCTTTCGGGTCCTTGGATCAAACCGACGTTGATTGCACGGTGCTTGATCATCCTGGGTGTTTGCTTGAGCTCCTAGATCAGTGACGTGGCCAGACCTGGCCTAGGGGAGGCCGGTCGGCCTAGGCTAGGCCGGCCGGCCTGGCTCTGTGCCAGGTTTGGCCCTTGTTTCACCTGTTTCATCCTGCAACCATAACTCATCCAAAACTTGTGGAATTTGTCAGTATAAACACTTTTATGCATGGAACATGGTATGATCATCCTCATTTCACCGAATTGTTGACGGTCAAAACTGGGTTGTAATGGCCGTCAACACGCCCCCAAGCTTAGACTCTTGCTCGTCCTCGAGCAAGGCTAAACTCTAGGTTCGGCGGGTCAGGAGTTGCTTCAATGTGTATACTCTCTAAGTACCTTGTACTTAAGCCAAAACTCAACAAATCATTTGAATAAGTTGGCATAAAAGAGAACTCATACCATGATTCAACGTGGGGCTGCACGGTTCACGTCTTGGGCTGTTGAGAGCCTGAACGGTCATTTTCAAAGTATTTCCTGCAACTTTTCAGGTTCCATCTCGGAGATATGAATTTTTTTCAAAAGATGGTTAAATCACTCCCCGATGGTACTCTCGAGTCACTCAAGGTGTTTAGCCCTCACTTTTGGTCAGTTGTGACCAACTTTCCCTACACTAAGGCTGAAGTGGAGTTATAGGTAGGGTAAGGGTGGCATACCTTGGTTACCTCTGTTGTCGAGTCGAAGAGTGGTTCGCGAGCGATGACACTCGTCAAATTCCGGTCTTTGGAATTCATGGGTTTTCAAGTGGAAAGGGTGAAGGTGTTTGTGCTCAAAGGGTCATTGAACTCCTTGCTCTCTTTCTCTCTTGATTTGAGATGCTTCTTTCTTTTTTTTGGATGGAGCATTTGTCTCCATCTTTTCTCTCTTTTTTTCTAATGCATCTCTTTTTCTCCTTTGGTAACAGAGAGGGTATTCAACTTTGTATGGAGCAGCTGATGACCTTTGGGATGAGCTTGATGGTTGTTGCGAGTGTATGTCAGCGACGGTGGACATCAACCCCGGAGCGGGAGATTGATTAGTCGGACATTTGAGGCTATGTGATGGAAAGACCGGTAAATGACAAGTGTCTTCTGCAAGCGGACTTCACCATTCGACAAGACTCAAAATAACTCAAGATAGCTTATGGTAGCTGTCGGTGATATTATCTCCGGCAGTCTTCCACGGGGTAGCCCACGGAAGTGATTTGTAATGCAGGAAGATCGCAAAGATCGGAAGCAAGATGGTTAGGATGGACAGACACAGGGGTTTATACAGGTTCGGGCCGTCGACTCGACGTAATACCCTACGTCCTGTTTTGGGGTGTTGTATTGCGTGGATTGTGAGTTGAGATGTGTTCAGATTCGATGGGTTTTTTTTTTGGAGGGGGTCCCTGCCCGCCTTATATATCGGGGGACAGGGTTACAAGTCGGTTTGTAGCCGATCCTATCTCTAAGAATCCTTTCCTTCTTTACAATAATTTCTATTCCAACTATAACTTCTCCTTCCAGATCCTTCCTCCGTGCGCCGACTTGTCCCGCACGTCTTCAGGTCCAGAACGGTGGGCTGGGCCGCCCCTATTGGTGGGCTGCCAGGCTTGCTCGTGAGGTACCCGGGTACTATATCCCCCACAGTAGCCCCCGAGCACTTCTTGGCCGATCGTTGGCTGTAATTGATCTGCCTTTTCTTGCATGATCGAGTGCTCTCAAGTTGTTTAAGATCTCATCCGAGTGATTTCGAAGAAGATCCGAGTGGTTTCGAGGAAGATCTGAGTGCATGATCAGACGTAGGGGAAGGAGTGCTCTTTTTCACAACGCGACAGCGAAGTGAATACACTAGGCCCCCGGGCTTGGGCAATTTTAGTATGAAATTAGCCAAAGGTCTTCGACTTTTATCCATCTGTATCTTGATCTTCAATGGTGTGCCACCTCCAGGTGCACCCATTGGGTGTAGCCCCCGAGCCTTGAGCAGAATAGAATATTCTGGTCGAGGGTCAAAAATAAAACATTATGAATCTCTTTTTGAATTTAATCCATCAATGGTGTGCACCTCCAGGTGCACCCATTGGGTGTAGCCCCCGAGTCTTGATACGACTCGGCACGATCGTGTCAAGACTCTGAAGCCATGAATTCTGACTGAATTTTTCAGCCCCCATGCCTCTGGGCATGGATTTCAGATAATTTTCTCCTTCTGGGGCTTTTTATTTCCCCTTTCTAAGGATTCTGTTCTCAAGTTCTTTGAACTCGGCATGACTCTCGAGTCGTGTCCCACGACTCAGCTTGACCATATGGTAAGCCATCTTCTCACAAGATTTATACTTGTCAGCACTTGACCCAGACTTCTGAGCGAATTTAGCGATAGTATCGCATGCCTTACGTAAAAATCAATTGCAAGGATGCAATATCAATTGCAAATCAAGTCTGGACGTCGACTAATTTTAGCCTCATGACCCGAGTGGTTTCTGCCCCTGAACACTAGCTCAGGAACCACAATTGTTAGCGTAACAGAACCGAAAGTCGTGCTACATTTCAGCCCATTAGGCCCACTAATGCCGTAAAGTCCGTTGTTTTCTATAGAACTAACGCTTGCTTTACGGAAGACAAAATATCGCGAGATATTCGCGACTCTTACCGCACCTTTGAATTCAAAGCGACGGGACGTGCCTGCGTCGGTTGAGTTCCGAGACACGCATCGCGCCGCGCGCGGGAGGAACGGTCATTCCATGTAAGCAATCCCCGCCGCAATCTTCTTCCTTTACTCGCCATTTGCCTCCCCGCGCCCAAGTTCTCCTCCGCGGCAAGAGCAAACCCTAGATCCACTCCCGCAGCTTTCCTCCCGATCTTCAGCCCACGCTATCGCCATGGCGCCAAAGAGGAAGGAAGCCCCTAAGCGGAAGGAGAGGTCGCGGAAGGGCCCGGTCGGCCAAGTCCAAGGCCGCCGTGTTGAAGTCGCCGTTGATCGCGCCGCCGAATGGAGGGAGTCCATCACCACCACCAGGCGCCTCGAGCAGCACGTCGTCGACGGCATCCTCCTGACCAGCAAACCGCCGAGTGGCGCGCAGCCTCCGGTGAGTCTTTCCCCACCCCAAATTCCTCTGATTGGTGATGTTCGAATCCTTCGTTTCTGCGCGGCTTTGGCGTGCCCGCGCATTCTTTCCTCCGCGGGCTGCTGCATTTCTATGGGATCAGTCTCTGCGCACGGAATCCCAACTCCATTCTTCACATCGCCATCTTCATGAACCTCTGGAGGCCTATCTTCGGGATAGAGCCTCACTCAATCTTTTTCTCATCTTTTCTGCTGAAACCTTATCCCAGAAACGAGTGCCCGCAAGTAGTCGGAGGCGCCGGATTCCAACTCCGCGAGGGTCGAACCGGGAGTATTTGATATCCCTTTCCTTATCTCCAATAAGGGGTGGCAGTCCGAGTGGTTTTACGTAGGAAACCACTCGCCTGCCATTTCTCCTGAAATCGATTCACGTCCTGTTCCCTCCCAGTCCTGGACTGCTCTTCCCAAGGAGAGTGAGATGGACGAGGTTCGGGAACTGCTGGGTCTCATAGCCCAGTTGAAGGACAGAGGGTTGTCTGCCGTCGGAGTGGCAGCCAACTTCGTGCTGCGCCGGATCCAGCCCCTCAAGCAGCGGGCTCATCCGGCGTACGTACTAAGCCGAGGGGGACAACACGCGTGAAGCCCCCGAGCGTGTCGACAAAGTCCAAGCCGCAGCTCGGCTTGGCAAATTCTTCGCGACAGGAACTTCGCTGAGGACTACTGATTGTCCTCCGGCGTTCAACTTAGGGAATCACGCCCTGAGGTATTAAACCAGTCTGTTGCTATTTTTTATTTCAATTCCACCCATTGGGTGTAATCTCAGAACTGAACCCAATTTTGCAGGGTCGAGCTGCCTTTGTATCCCTCCCTCCTTTGCCTGAAATGCCGAAGGGAGTGGATCAGCCGGCTCGGCACAGAGCCGGTGGTGCTGAAGAAGCAGTCGGAGGAAGTGAGAGTGACCTGCATAACTCTGATATCACTCTGTCATCCTCTCCTTCTCCAGACGTGCTGTCTCCGAGTGGTGGGAAGGCTGCCCCTGCCCCGAAGAAGCGGAAGATTTCAACGGGGATCGTGATTGGGGATGCGCCAAGCCGCCGCCAACTCCTCATTTCTGAGTCGTCTGACTCGAAAGAAGACGAAGCTGGCGGTGCCGAGTCGTCAATCCCGCCCCCAATAATCAGCAGAGCAGTCTCCCCTTGCAGTAGTACCTCTGAGTGCTACAAGTCCGAGGGACCTTCCTTCCCCCACTCGGAAAGGAAAGCGCCCGAGGGACCATGCTCCAGGTTCACGCCCATCCTGACTCTTTGACCTATTAGGCATTGCTGAGTAGAATGCTAGCGTTTTGCTTATATGATGATGATGATTGAGCCATGCATAGCCTATTTATATATCCTGATTCCTTGATTGCCTACTACTATATATATGATTGCTATGCTGCTGCTTGCATGTGTATGGGATATATGTGGATTAGGATTCTTGGCGTGTGTGGGGATAAAACCGGCAGGAGAATGGTGTTTTTGGGAAACTTGGCAGGGGCGAGCATTTTATAACAACTCGATCTTCGATCGAGGTGCCGGGAGACCCCTGCTCTCGAGGGGTCCCACACCGTACTTGTGGCGGGTACACAGATGTATGATAGGAGCATAGGAGTTTGGCGGTGGTACCCATAGTGGGTACTGCGATCTGCGTTCCTCTGTGGGGGATACGCCTTTTGGACGATGACGCTCGCCCCGGTCTGAAATCGAGTGGGGTAACTTTCTGGGCCCCACGTACTTACCGCTTACCCATATGAACGGGTTCCAGCCTTCCTATCTAGCGCGATGCCTGCACTGCGAGAAGATCAGGTGGATGGTGTACGGGAACGGGAGAGGCCGTTTCCCCGAAGGACTATGGCCCCGTCTGGCCCTACGATGGAGAGTTCGACACAGCTTTCGAAGCATTGGATTGCGAGCCGATGGATCGAGACAGGAAGGGCAGGCGGGCATCGTTGCGGTTAGGGTCTGTGCTGTGGGTTGTGTCTCTGTTGGCGGTCGATATCCATGACTTTTACCGCCAACATTTCTCTGGATTTCATGCTCATATAGTGATAATCATGCTAATATCATTTATACTAATGAGTTCCACAAGTTTTGTGCAATTTGTGAGCGAAGGAACAAACAGGAAAAACAGGAGCCAAACTGGCACAGGGCCAGGCCGGCCGGCCTAGCCCAGGCCGACCGGCCCCCTTCTGCCTCTTCTGGCCACGGTTTTGATCCACAAGCTATCTAACACACCAAGGATGATTATGAGCCGTGAGTTTGATGTCGGTTTGATCCGAGGACCCGAAAGGCCTAGCCATGGATTGGAGGGTCCACCTACCTTGGATTCTCGGACAACCTCAATTCAACGCAACCAAAACCGCCTCAAGGGACAACATGCAACCGTTGATGAGCGAGTCGGTGCAACGGAGGCCGAGAGGGGCCAAGGCCAGGCCGAACGGCCTCCCCTAGGCCGGCCGGCCTCCAACTGTCGTAACCGTCGTCAAACCAGCTACCGACCTCAGGACATCATTAGGAGCGTCCACAAGAAAGATTGCGCCAGATGGCAGAAATCACAGGCCGAACGGCCTCCTTCAGGCCGGCCGGCCTGGAAGCGTGGCCTCTACGCTTGATCTTTCGCGTGGATGCTAAGAGGAGGTGCGTCACTCCTAAGCAGGATTTCACCCTTGGAGGGCTATAGAAGGCGCCCTTCACCTCCACACAAGACACCATCCATTGGAGAGAAGAGAAGGCTCAAGATGAAGTCCACTATTATCTTAGAGTTGAGTAGAGTAGAGAGAGAGTGGGTGAGTTGCTCGGGTGACAGCCGAGCTTTTAGAGAGAGTCCGAGATTTCTTCCTCGGTCTCGTCTCAACATTTCCGCCCCCGAGGAATAAAGCTTCAGAGATATCTTCAGTAAGTTCCTCGGTCTCTTGCCTTAGTATCTCGCTAGTTTACTCTTTACTTTCAGCAATTTATCTTGGCTATCTATGATCTGCGGGTACCTGAGTCTGCGCGAGTGACAGCGACTCTTGTTTGGGGTTTCCTCTATAGCCCTTCGCGTTGGGTGGAGGTCAGTGGCTGAAAGCTTAGGCGTGGTGCCTGTGCTGGCTAGTCACCTCAGGTTGTGTTGCACCCCACGGAACTGCAGTGGTAGGCGGCAGGTGGTGACAGCCCTGTCCGTCCCTTTGTACTCCACCACGTTCGGGTGTACTCATAACAGTAGTGCTGAGCCCGGAAGAACCCCTCTCTCACCCTGTTCTGAGTTCTTCCCGTTCTAGCCGTCGAAGCAGATCATGTTAGATTAAGATAGGTTGTCTGGGGTAACGAGTGGCTAACTAAGGTTAAGCTCTCTACACCCTTTACCCTTTCTCCCCTGTGGGTCCGGTTAGGAAAGTTCTAGGACTAGTCGCGTCTACCGTTCCTTGGATTTGACATCCAGGTTTCTACTCCCCTGGTGAAAGGCTACAATGTACTCCGTGCGCTTGCGGATTTAGTTAGGCTAAGGAGTGCCAACAGTCTCAAGGCGGTTGATCCCCGTCTGCAGCCCGAGTGGGTACAGTTGTACAAGCTCTGCAGAGTATAGAATCTATACGTATAGCCGCGTCCTCGGTATGGACATTGCCCATTTTCCCTGTTACCTCTCATATTTTAGGATCTTCTACCTCCCCCTTTATTAGCCAGATTTGAGAGTGATTAAGGTTCGCAGCTACGGATGGGAGAAGGGAAGCTTGCTCCCTTTCCTTTCAGGATCCGGTCGTAGTTGGTGAGGTGCGAGGGGAGGGAGCTCTCGCATCGACTTAGACGAGTGTGGAGATGGAGACGGGAGTCCGGTGCGCCGGAATAGCCCGATGTGGTGTGAGGTGGGATTGGATGGATATATTGGAGATTTATATTTATACTTTTGCTGCTGTATAGGAAACCTCTGCCTTTCCTTGAAATACTTTTATACCTTTAGAATATAGGCCACGTAAAGCTGCATACAGATGGTGACGTGAACCTATCCCATTCCTTGGGGATAGTTTGTGAGCATGAGGTTAGAACTGGATTTCGAGTCTGATGCTTGAAGAAGGGTTGTGTGCTTCGCTCAAGTTGCCTGTGGTGTTGATCGAAGATGAAGACCTGAAGCCTAGCCACTGCTACGCAGGATTTCCGCTTGTCGCTTAGCCCGACGGGCTTATACTTTCCTCGTATTTCCATGATGGTATGGATGTAAATCCCTTCGAAGTAATCTAATTTCATTGTATGGATATGATATTATGCTGAGATGAGTTCTGTACGTGATAGCTACTGATCCAGGGACTATCACAATGGTACAGGGAGTCGGATTTTCGATTACGAAAATCCGGGTCGTCACAAACATAGTCATTGGGACTAACATGTTTGTCAAGATGTATTTTGAAAGTATTTTAGGTTCCAAATGACGGTATTCAAGCGATCCAAATTGTACAAAAAATTTAGAGATAGTCTTGTTTTAAGACATCCAAATGGAGGTATGTTGAAGATAAAACAAGATCACGCAAGTACACGAAGAGAATCCTGCTCAAAGGAGCACCAACACATTTGTTGGTGTGCACCGGACAAATTGGTGTTTAGCACCGGACAAGTCGGTGTAACGTGGCAGAGCCAAGATTGAAGCGTGCACAGGATGGTCCGGTGCAAGCAAGGATGGAGCACCGGACAATCAGTGTTTGTGCTCACAGTCAAGACAGAACTTCGTGTTTTTGGAGCATAGGATCCGGTGTGAATGAGATGTACACCAGACAAATCGGTGTGATCGGCACAGCTCGACTTCGGCTCAAAATCGGCTCTGTTGCTTTGATGCATAGCACCGGACGATCCGGTGGTACCTAGTGAAGAGCGGCGGATGAGTCAGTGTGCAGTTTGAAGGCAACGACTACTTTCCAATGGTCGTGAATAATATGCTCTGGTGCAAGCTCCGGTGTGCACCGGATAGGTCGGTGATGCCGACTTTTGCTGCCCGTTGGAGCAACGGCTAGTTGAGTGGCTTGGGGCTATATACCCCTTTGCCTGGCCATTTCAACGTGCTTGATCCTTGAGAAGTTGCTGGAAGTGTTGTTGCTGATTTGCAAGTGCTCAAACCACAAAAGTGCTTAAGGTTTTATCTAGGTGATTAGCATAAGGATTAGGCTTTGATTAATGCTAGTTTAGACCTTTTAGCGCATTGCTTTAGGTGTTAGCCTAGAGTTAGACGATGTTTCCATACCTCTTGTGTATCGGTGTTTGCGCGCACCAAGTGTTTAAGTTCCGGGCTTGTAAGTCTTGTGAGATCCTCCAACTGAGTTTGTGGAGTGGCCACCAGTTACTTTGTGATAGGGAGGTGAGGCCCTAGGTGGTTTGCCGAAGCTCAACCAAGTGGAGGCGGAGGAGCATCCGGGAGAGGACAAGCGGAGACCCACTTGTGAGTGGGGAAGTCCCATAGGCTATCCTACGGAGTGACTCGACTGGGGAGTTCATGCCCTTGCGTGGGCATTCCAGTTGAGAGGGGCTCCAACAACGAGGACTAGTGGAAAGTCGTGGCTTTTCGATACGTCGGGATACATCACCGTGTCGAGAGTTTGCTTCTCTATCTCATTTACATTCCGCACTTGATATTGCACTACATTCTGCATTTACCTTTCCTAAAATTGCCATGTGTAGTTGTAGGATTGGAACCTATGGTGTAAAACTTTTGACGGTAGAGATAGCAACACATAGAAAAACCTAGTGCACATTAGATAGAAATTGAAATAGGTTTTTATATATGCTCATAGGGCATCACGGTCCCTTCACTTGTCAATTGCCTTAATGAACCATTTAGGGACATTCAATGCGATCAGTATGTGTATAGGAAGAGCTGAGAGGACAAACCATACCCAAGTTGCTTGACCTGCCATACTCATAAGATTAGTTTTCCAACTAGGCAACCTGTCCCCTATCTTTTCCACCCAAGGCAAAAGTTCTGCTTTCCTTAGCTTGTTGTCCGAAATTGGCAGACCCAGAGAGGTACATGGGAAATCAGCCAATGAACAAGTCAAGGTGGATGAAATTGCAGCAGTTTCAGATTCCTCACATCTTATTGGAATGGCACAACTCTTCTGAAAATTAGTATGAAGTCCTGATGCTTCTCCAAACACCTCCAATACTTGTGCGGTCAGGTTCTTCTCCTCCTCTATGGGCCGAATAAATAGAGCAACATCATCTGCATATAAGGAGATCTTGTCCAGAATTCCCTCTATTAAGTGGCTATAACAATCCCAGTGCCTCAGCCTTGATGAAAAAGTTGTTTAGTACATCCATGACCAATATAATAACATGGGCGATAGAGGATCACCTTGCCAGAGACCACGTTGATGTCTGATTGCTTCCCCAGGTTCTCCATTAACTAAGATCGTGTGGAGGCTGTGGTGAGAAGGGGAGAGACCAAATTGTACCAAGGAATCCCAAACCCCAAATGTTTCATCACTTCCAACAAGAAAGAACAAGAAACTAAGTCAAAGGCTTTTGAGATATCAAGTTTCAAAAAGATGCTTGGTACCTTCTTCTTGTGCAGCAGTTTAATAGTTTGTTGGACCAACATGTAATTATCGTGGATACATCTTCCTTGCACAAAGGCACTTTGGTTGGTATCAACCAGTTCCTTGAGTTTTGGTGCCAGTCGATTGGCAAGTATTTTAGTGAGCAATTCTGCAAAACTGTGCATAAGACTAATTGGCCTGTAATCTGTGGGCAATAGAGCTTCTTCTTTCTTAGGTATTAGAGTAAGATAAGCTAAGTTTAGGAGCCATAATTTCCTCGCATCTCCCTGTTCCAAGGTAAGAATGGCAGCCATAAAATCCAACTTGATGAGATGCCAACATGTTTTGTAGAACCGCCCTGTGTACCCATCTGGGCCCGGAGCTCTCTCCGCTGGAAGGTTTTTGATGTTTGCCAAACCTCCTCTTCGGTTATTGGAGCATCCAAAGCCGAGAGATCAATCCCTTCTCTATGAAAGAAGTCAAGGTCTAGAGTAGAAGCCCGCTGTAGTGCTACAGCGATTAAGCCATCAAAATAATCAAAGAAAACTGCTTGTTTATCCTCCTGGGTTGTGACGACCTCTCCATCACGTAAGAGTTTAGATATAAAATTCTTTTTCTTTCGGGATCTGGCCTGACTATGAAATAGGGTGGTGTTTGCATCTCTGTCCTTTAGAAATCTAATTCGTGATCTCAAGTAGGACACAGTTCGTTCAAGGGAGGACAGGACCAAACAATATCTTTTGGCTTCACAATGTAACCAATCCTCTTCCGGAGTCAGTACACGAGTATCCTGTGCAATCTCTAGATGGTGTAGGATTTCCCTTGCTAACCCCAATTGTGTTTTAATATGTCCCACCTGTTTTTGGCTCCACAATTGTTACACCTTTGAGTCTTTTCAGTTTCATGGCTATCTGTTCCATGGGGCAAGAAGCAGTAACCGGCTGTCCCCAGGATTGTGCCACCACTTCCTGGAAATCAGGAAGCTTGGTCCAGAAGCTCTCGAAGTGGAATCTCCATTTGCCGTGAATCCCCTATTTTAGGCCAAGAAGTAAGGGGCAATGATCTGAAATTTGAGATGCCTGACTCTGAAGGATACAATCTAGAAAGATATCCTCCCAAGCGGAGATGTAAAGCACTCGATCAAGTTTAACCAGAGTAGGCGCCTCTCTCTCATTCGACCAAGTGTATCTCCTACCAATCAATGGTAACTCCTTTAACTCATAATCCTGCACAAAGCGGCGAAACCGGCCCATCATAGCTCGATTCAAATTCTCATTGTTTTTATCTTTAGCTGAATAGATCATGTTGAAATCACCACCGAGTACCCACAGACCCATGCAAAGTTTCTGACCTCCCGGAGCTCATTGAGAAAACCAACTTTGTCATTGTATTGATGCAGTCCATAAACCCCCATAAACCACCAATTAGGCTCATCGTCAATCTTGAAACGTATAGATACCGAATGCCGGTGTACTCTATGATTGTCCGAGGTAAGTATCTCCCGCCTCCATGCCACTAGAATTCCTCCTGTAGTGCCCTGAGCCGCAAGATAAACAAAATCCTCAAATTCTCGACCCAAAACAGAGAGAACATCCCTTTCAGTGATAACTGTCAATTTCGTTTCCTGAATACAAACCAAAGCCGGCTTACAAGCATCCACAATTTTTCTAACTGAATCACGTCATGCACGGTCATTGAGACCCCATGCATTCCAAATGAGAAAGCTTGCACTATCCATTGGATTAACAAAAGAAAAATGAGACCCAACAAGAAAAAAATTTAGAGGCTAGGCCACCACAATGACACTTGACGCCTCACTGGGATTTCTTCAGGCAACTCTTTATGCAACATGGTCGCCAACACCTTCACATGGCTTCTTTCAAGCGACGACTTAAAGAAGACCTCATACTTCTCCCCCATGGCAGGCGTTACCTTCGAGTTATCAACTGTGAACCCCAGTTCCTGGCACACAGAGGCGGCGGCTGGATTGTGATTTTCCGATGGGAGGTTTGCGATGTGCCGGCTCCTCCGTGGAGGTTCAGTCCCCACTTGTATTTGGCGACGGCGCTGCTTCACAGTTGGGACAGGTAAGGCTATGTCCAATGGCTTTGTCACTTGCACGATGAAGGAGGAGATTTCAGTAGAGGGAGGTGGCGTTCTTGGTGGCGACACAGGCATCTGTGTTGACTGTTGAGCATTTTGTCTCAGCCTTCTGACATAGACCCTGCTTGGCTCCCTAGACAAAGCGATCGGCTCGGGATCAGTCGAGAAGTCAGCCACCAGGACTTCCTCCGCTGGCCGCCAAGTGTCTGATGACATGGCAACCTGCGCGGGATGCTGCGTTGAGATTCCGGCGGGTTCCAATTGATCAGGACATGGAGGCATCTTCTCAATGCTATGAGGTTGCAGTGCTTCTTCAGTGATATTTCCAGCAGAGCTGGCCGCTGGAGAGCCCTGCAAGATAACCGGCTCGCCTGCTGTGAGCGAGTTGGGGGGACCTATCCTATTGATCTGCCTGCAGCATGTTTGAGTCCGAGTTAGTCACCTCGAAACGAACTAGCGTTGGGGACACCATAGAGGGTAGCATATCTTGTTCCTTCTCCTGTACGTTTAAATTAAAGTCCACTGACTGTAATTCAGCCCGGTACACGGAAAGGCCCAAAGACTCATCCACCGGGCCCAACTGGTCTTCCACGGGGCCCAACTGCAAAGACAAATTTGAATCACCGTTGCCTGCTTCGATTCCAGGCGCTAGCGCGCCGTTGGCAGCATCGGGACCTGGCGCTGCCCCTCGGGTCCCGGGGCAGTAAAACCAGTTGCTGCGTCTTCAATGGGTGGAGGCTCGAGGCACGTAGCCTGGGAAGAGGATCCCTCCGCCTCAACAGAGCACGTCACTTGGCATGTCCCGGAGGCGTCCGGTCCCAGCCTATCCCTGGCCAATGGCCTTTCCACCGCCGCGACGGAAGCCACCTCGCCGTGTGAACTGCTTCTCCTATAAGGAAAATCAAGGGATTTATGGAACTACCAAAATAAGAGGAAAGTGGAAATAAATTAGGAGCAACACTCTTTTTTTTTTTGCAATTAACCAAATACTATTATGTGCAGGCTGGTACATTAAGTTACCATGGAAATACTGAGCTTGTCTATCCAAATCTAAAACTAAAAAAATTCTCTTAAAATGCATCAGATACACATGTGGCCTGTTAAGGATTGGGCATTTGAAATTCGAAAAATACTATTAGTTCCTTCGGTGGGCAAGAACAGGGAGAGATGCATAGAGAGTTGATTGCATCATTTCTGACAAAAGGACAGATGGGTTCTAGCATAGTTGGCAAACTACTCATGCTCCAAAATAGGAGCAACGGGTTCAGTATGATTTACTGTCTCCCTGTCAATTTTAGGCTCCGTATAGTAGCTTGCTTAAAACCACCAATCCTAGCAGATTTGCTAAATACTTTTCCAATGGAATGCTACCCTCCACTTATCATAACTGACCTTCCTTTGCCCTTTCTTAAAGAACCATGAACTTCTGATAAAAACTATAATCCATTAGTGTAAGATGAACATTTTACTGTCCAACTGCATACTGTTTTGGCATTACAGTTTACAAAAGATCACATCTGTGCGAACTGAGCTTAGCTTAGTTGGTAAGGGTCCTTGTGGTGGAACCTACCCACCAGGGTTCAAGTCCTCGACTTGGCGTTGGTACTCGCATTTTCCTGGATTTATTCCAGGATTTAACCGGCGTTGTTCTTTCAGTGATAGGCGACGTGCCCGGCGAGCGAGGCGCCAGTGGTGACTTCGTCAATCTCAATGATTTGCCGGCTCAGTCTTTCGGAGGTGTAGGGGTACGTGCGTGTGTTCGTAGGAGCGAGTGTGCGACAGCGAGGCGCCAGTGGTGATTTCGTCAATCTCAATGATTTGCCGGCTCAGTCTTTCGGAGGTGTAGGGGTACGTGCGTGTGTTCGTAGGGGCGAGTGTGCGTGCGTGTTTGTGAGCGTCTGCGTCTGTACTGTGTGATTCGCAAAAAAAAAACCCACATCTGTAACATTATTTAGTAAATTTAGAAAACAGGAAATCGAAGAACAGGATCAAAGAAAAGCTTATCACCATCGTAAGGAAGGATCCATTGACCACCTTTATATTATTAAAATTAGTGGCCCTGACTCATCAAAATCACCCTTTGAGATCCACATCTGTCATCTAAACATGAGAACATGCTCTTAGTTAGTATACTACCAGAGGAAAACATACTGAAACTACTGCCAACATAGAAAAATTTATGTTTGAGCAACAAAGACATATTGTCTGGTTGGAGGGTGCAAAGGGAGCCAAGTATGCATCTACCAATGTGGACAAGTACAAACAGAGTATGCTTATAGGCAAGCATAAACAGAGTATGCTAATATTTAGAAACAAAGATGTGTGCATAGCAGGGTTATTTAAAAAGGCTATAGTTTATAGGCAAGCATAAACAGAGGATTATGCATTAACTGGAGGCTTGACTGAGCTTTAGTGTGTAGGCGAAATGATGGCTGCTGCTTACTGAACCTATTAGTAGTTAACAGAAACCTGACATGGCAATAGTCACCATTTCCAAAATTTTCAGACTCGTTAATTAAATACATAGCAGCACACACGAACTAATCCTAAGGTACTTCTAGCAAAATCTCAAAAACCAAAGCAAGGTTATGTGAGGTTAAATCTCAACAAGAAAACACGAACTCATTTACAGCTACAGTGGAAGGCAAAAGGAAAACAGTATAACTTTTTCTTCTTCTAGTTCAACAATTCCAGTCCATCTTACACAGCCACGGCATATAATTTAGATGTACACATAGGATTATTCCTCTTTCTAATCTGTAGCCAATCTTAAATTGCGCGAGCTAGGCACGCCTGACTCTCAGGTAATTTGCGAGCAGAGATAAAAAGTGAGCAACAAAGGAAGGAGGGCTTACAGCGGAAGATGCAAAACTTGGCCGTGGGGGAGGAGTTGCGGCAGCGGGGTGGCCTCCTGCCGAAGCTGCTGGACCCGCCGCTGCCATCGGGGACTTGCTGCCATGAGGGTCGGCAGCGGCGGAGCAGATCTGGAGCCAGGTGGGGACGAAATCGCATGGGGAGAGAAGGGTCGGGGTGCGGCATTGGTGGGGCTGGGGCACGCAGGGTGGGTGTCGGGTTGTCGGTGGGAGTCTAGGTCTACAGTATCCGTGGACTAGGGTGCTAGTGCAGTCTATGGTGCACCGTGTCCACACAAAGGAGTATGACTTCTATCTAATCTACACTGTCCGTTTCGAATCTAAAGGCCCTGCCTTCATCTTCTACCGTTGTTCCATGCCGACGACGAGCACACGGTGGCTCCATGCACGTACCTGATGAGTGCATGCTGGAACTTCGCCAGAGAAACTATAGGATAGACTATGAACTACTGATTTCGATGGGAAACACAAAAACGGAAAGAGGAGGCAATGGAGATCTCACCTATGGCGTTAAAAGGAGCTGCAGTGGTGCGGGTGCCACCACCGCCTCTGCTCCTCAAGGCGTCGAGCACGGCACCGGCAGCACCCTGGAAATCCTTGGCGTTTTAAGTGGCGAACTCTGATCTCGGAGTCTTGTGCTCGATTGCGTGGCTACAACAGGATTTCCCGGCGGCCTAGATGTCCACCAGTTCTATGGCGACGACGGCCTCCCGTCGCCAACGACAACGTCTTCCCGTCCATGACGAGTGACAACGGTCGCACGATGGCAGGGCCATAACCATGGCGGTGTAGACTCGGAATGGGGAGGTTTAGGGTTTGTGAGGTGGGAAGAGAGGCGAGGTTATGTGGTGTCGGGGGCATCGGCCTTTGGGACGCAATCCGATCGCTCGGACGTGGATCATCTGGCAAGGGTTTTCGACGGTGGAGGAGTGATTTCGGAAGACGTACGAAACATAGCTTGATGCCAGGGTGTTGGATTGTGAATCGGAGGGCGATGGACGCGCCGTGCGTTGGATGGACGGTGGAATTGATTGCAAAAACAGCGACACATGACGCACGACGCGCGGTTCACACGAAAGGAGGTCTACTTTTTGTTCTTTTTAGGTGTGGGTAGAAGATCACAAGTTAGTTCGGCGTACGAGATTACTAGTACCCTGGATCAACCTTCAACATGCTTTACACAAATGGAACTATTAAGAGCCAAAAATCTAATAACTTAGCAGATTATTTATGCCAGAAGCATCACATGTTCATTAGTGTTTACTACATCTCCAGTGCGCGAGACGTATGCGTGAAATACCAAGACACTGTTAATTTGTGTGTGAATTAAAGTGTATACCTCTCTACCTAGCCTGCTATAGCTCACAAGAAGAAACGCATTACACATGCACTTTTGTGGAACTAGGCAATCATCCAAGTCTTCTCGAACAGTAGAGCACAAAACACAAACCAGAGTACGTACAACCTTTAACACCCCCAAGAGCAAGTAAAAGAGTTGGGTCGGAATCCTTCTCATTATTTGTCTTCTCTTTGAAGATGCGCGGGCCACAAATTCCGCTGTTTTCCGTGATACCGGATGGTACTCGACTAGACGG